>CM064543.1:29257012-29689512 GCA_032716605.1 Paralithodes platypus | reverse complement strand
AAGGTGGGCGACGAGGCTTTGGCATGGTTGCCAGGTCAGGGTCGACCCATGGCTGCCAAGGGTGGTGGTCAAAAGGAGGACTTTGAGCAGATTGGTGAGGTTGGCTGTGGCATAGAAGTGCCCAGTCGTCGCATAGCCTCCCAATGCTGCTCTAGTCGATTGCAACAGCCCTACCATTGACCGACTGTATCTGGCCATGTCGCTAAAAGCGGTGATGCTGCGCAGGCAGATGTAGTCGTAAGGAATGCGGGGGTGCGCATGTACGGTATCGGCGGGGAAACCTTAGCAATAATGAACTATGGGAGTGACTGCACAGGTGGTACTGATTGTCCCTCTCATGACCTGGCTGTTCTAGGGACGAAGGTGGAGAAGGAGGGAGACTACAGGGTAGAAGCTGCGGTCTCGGCTGGGTTGTGGGAGGGCACTAGGATTGTTGTTCTGCGAGATAAGTTGTTTACTAGGCTGTGGCAGTGCTTCCGCATGCTTGTTGCTTCTCCAGGCCTGATGTACGGGGTAGAATCTGACATGGAGGCTGGAGACAGTGCGAGGCTCAGTTTAATTCCCTACCGTATAAATCCTGCTAAAAAGCCTGTCGTGAAAACAGAGCTAGACGACATGTGGAAAAAGGGTCTGAGGGATAAAGGATATTGTGAGTGGTCGTTGCCAGTGAGTTTGCAACCTGAGTTGAGTGGCAAGATCAGTGTGTGTGCATTAACCCTGACAGACATCTATCCATTGCCCAAGGGTCTGAGGGATAAGGAATGTCGTGAGTGGTCGTTGCCTGTAACTTTACAACCTGTGTTAAGTGGCAAGATCAGTGTGTGTGTTGATTGCGAGAGTGTGTGTGCATTATCCCTGACAGACGCCTATCCCTTACCTAGAGTTGACGATACCATAGACCGCATCGGGGCTGCATTGCTAATCACGAAGGTAGAACTAGTGAAAGGTTATTGGCAGGCCCCGTTGCCGGAAAGAACAAAGAGCAATGCCAGTCTTGTGTTGAACTGGGCAGTTTATCAGTGCCAGGTGTTGTTGTGCTGCCGGAACACAAGTTGGATGTGTGGCATGCTAAGGGCACTGATAATGTTTTGGCTGATTGTTTGTCACGGGAGGGTTTGTTTGCAGGAGAACCCTCGCCGTTCAGTCAGTGTGTGTTGAGAGTGGAGAAAAATCAGGCTGCCCCTGTAAGTGCAGCCGCCATAAACATTAAAAAAAATGAAAATTCTATAAAAACTTTCTTTAATAGTTAAATTTTATTTAAGTATGTTATAGCTAAAGTTCTGAGTCGAACCTGTGCTTCTCTCAGAAGGCTGGGCTAGTAGAAGCTCGCTCTAGGAGCATAGCAGTATGAATATATGAGCTATTGTGTTGGGAGGGGTTGTAATTTGTTTTTATGAGAACTGAGCTTTGCCTTCTTTGTTGCGAAGTGGTTAGGGGTGGCGAGTCTTATCGGGGTTCTGCTTGTCAGATATAGAGCTCATGGTTGAGCGTCTAATATCTTGGGTGGGGTGTGACGCCTGCAGCTCAGCAGAACGCCCCGTGGGCTCAGCCGCTCGCTTGGCCACTCGCTAACACTCGTCAGGGCAAGGTATTTGGCTACAGTCTATCTACAATGTTGTTCTTTCTTTCATAGTGTTCGTGTTGTTACAGACAGTCCCGTGGAGGACTTTATTTTCGTCTGTGACAACGGGAAGCATTTTATATCATGAGTTGAACATAGGATGCATTGTATATAGTTAAGGAGAGAGAATAATATAGGCAGTGGGGTGGTAGTGTGTGCATGCGTATACGTGTGCTGCCTCCCCCCTCCCTTTGTAGGCTCGCGCGCGTGCCGTCTCACGCCTCTTGATTGGCTGGTGGTTCCTGGCGCCTTCTGCAGCCCTGCTGCCTGGTGACGTAGCAGCCTGTGATTGGCTGACCACCATGCCTTTGTGTGTGATCCTGGAGGGGTCCCGAGGAGTTCCTTCCTCAGAGCTTTCCTGACTAGCATACGCTTCACATGTCCCTTGCCCCCCTGTCTCCCGACTTCTACCTATAGAGCACTTTCTCTCTCTCTCAACTTCTTACCTCTCATTCTTCTACTCTATTTAATATCATAACTTCCCTTTGGTTCTGCACGATTTCATATATCGGCCATCGTATTATATGCTGAAGCTCTCAGATAACACATGTTTAGTTAGGCATTTTGGAAGGGTTACCATTTTTGTCTGTAGAGGTTCGACACACTCACGGTGTCTCCCTTCCTGTATCTTGGTGGTCTGCTGGGGGATTTAATGCTAGACTGGGATAAGGCTACTGGTGTTGTGATTTCCGATGTGTACTAGGTTTTGTTGAACCTGTACAATTGCAAAGGAGACGTGGGAAGCCTAGGTGGTCTTTCTGACTGTTTACCTTGTGAGTTTAGCACTGTGTTGCGAGTGATGGCTTTTGCCTCTGCCACCCAACACTGTGCTAACTCGTTTTCTTTTACTTTGAGAGGGTCGCCAGGAGAGAACCAGATACTAGCGATCTGGATCTCTCAAGAGAGCACCCCGTCAATTAACGTAATTTGGCCGCACAGCCTTAAGGACTTCGCTAGGCTACGAGCCGCTTGCTCAGCCATTGTGTCCTAGCCTACTACATCCCAGCTAGACTTTATTCGCCTAGCAGACACCAGATTTAGATTAAAAACTCTTTCTGTTATGTATGCATTATTATTCACAGCATTTATTAGTCTAGGTTGTTGTTGAGTTGCACAACCCTAGTAGGCTGTTTCGTTGATGAGGAAGTACCGGTACTTCTTTTGCTGTTTGAGTTCCTACTATTGCGCAGTTATTATTATTCCCGTGCCAGTTAACCCTATATGTCCTTACAATTGTCATATCCTGTTCCTGCTTTATACTACAGTTCAAAATCCGATACGATCATCTTACCCTAGCATCAGACTTTCTTCAGAAGATTCCTGCTCGATGCTTTGGGACTTTCGTTCACTTTCTTTAGTATAGGAGTGACAGTTCATTATTGTTTAGAGTAACTTTAAATATACCTTCTTCTAGTTTGCATTAAATCATTGCAGTGATTTAATTAAGATCTCTATCTTTTCCTAGTATACCTTATTACCGTAATTGTATGTTGTTGTGATCAGGCAGTATCAGAGATCATCAGCCTGTAGTAGTAGTGCACTTATACTGAGTTATAGGATACCCCGTTATCGCAGATTTAACTCTGGAGGGTATAGGTGTTTTTGTGCGCCGGCATTATAAGTTCAGGGGTTGGATCTAGTGTTACCGTTGTGGCTGTGTGCTTTCCTAGTCCAATGATTAAGAGCCCTTGTTTTATACGAGCCCCGGTCGTAACAAAAGACTAATGATAATAATAATAATAATAATAATAATAATAATAATAATAATAATACAAATAATAATAATATTAATAATAATACCAATAATCTTAATACTACTACTAATACTAATACTACTACTACTACTAATAATAATAATAATAATAGTAATAATAATGCTGATAATAGATTTAGAATAAAAGAAGAAGAAGAAGAAGAAGAAGAAAAAGAAGAAGAAGAACCAAACCAAAGAAGCCGGAGGGGCAAACTACTTAAATTTTAATAGAAAGTAATACAATCAAAGTATACGAGGATATCAATGGTACCCAAATCTGGCGTTCTCAAGATCCCAAAGTACAGTCAGGTGCAATAGTTTTGACCCCTCCTCGACCGTGATTCAAGGAGATTTTTTTTATTGATTTATACTGTATATATTTCACTTAGTTTCCTCCAGAAACCTCTGTCACATTTAAAGAATGTTTCCAAGTACCTCCATCAAGATATATCTGTGCATTTTTGGTTGAAAAATACCCTAGCCTCCTAAAATTCAAGCTACCTAT
The DNA here is from genome assembly GCA_032716605.1 of Paralithodes platypus. Taxonomy (NCBI): domain Eukaryota; kingdom Metazoa; phylum Arthropoda; class Malacostraca; order Decapoda; family Lithodidae; genus Paralithodes; species Paralithodes platypus. The sequence goes on along the minus strand of CM064543.1, from coordinate 29,685,633 downwards.
CGCATATTGTTTCTATGTGAATTAGAAAAACAAAATGCAATTCTGCCTGTGACGAGTGAATACCCCAGAGTTGGAGTGACAGGGCCAAAATCGAGGTATGCTCCAGCCAAAATGCCTGGACACACCGAGTTTGAAGCAATTTAAGTAATAGGATGAGGGAAAGATGGATTCAGAAAGAGAAGAAAGATTGGGAATATCGTTTCACTCTCAGGTTGAAGAGTTGCACAGAGTAGGGGTAGAATTGTGTTAAAAGACGTGGTACTACGTACTCTACGTAGAGGAGGTGGTATACACTGAGAGAGCTCTAAGGAACACTGATTATTGTAATAGCGGTAGAATAGAGATATATGCAGCATTGCGGCGAAGAGAGAGAGATTACAGAGGATCGGTGAGTGGACGTGAGTTAATGAGACGAAAGGCATGCCAGGAGAGAATCGATACCTCAATGGCAGGAAAGGTATTAAAATGTATACAACATGCGATGAAAGGTCTTAAAATAGCCAAACTAATGGGGCGAACATCTTACAATCCTATAACTAATGGGGCTAAGCATGAGGTAGAAGGGGGTCCAGAATAAATAACACCCCTTAACACTTTCAGTACGATGGCGTAATTCTTATATTTTTTTACTATTAATAGACAATTTTATTGATTGAGGAAAATATCTGTGATAGCCAAAGGTACTGTGAATAGCTGTTATGCATTTCTTTCCTAGAGTGTCTTCCTATGCTGAGTAAAATCATCGAATGTTAGCCAGAAAAAAAGGAAGCGAGGCGTCATTGTTGTGAACAGGTTGTAGTTTTGAGTATGTGGGATTATTATTTTCATTACTATTATTATTATTATTATTATTATTATTATATTAGTAGAGTGTTTTAAATATCTTGGAGGAACGATAAGCAGGAGTGGAGGTAAGGAAATGGAGGTAAAACAGAGAGTGTGTGAAGGAAGGAAGGTTTTCGGAGCATTGGGAAGTATGTGGAAGGTAAGAAATCTCGGAATGAAAGTAAAACGTGCAATGAATCAAGGAATTGTTGTGCCAACAGTGATGTATGGGGCTTAGACATGGGCTCTGAAGGAAGAAGAGAGAAAAAAGCTGGATGTGATGGAGATGAGCTGCTTGAAGAGTGTGTGTGGAGTTACTCATAGAGATAGATTGAGGCAAGAAGAGATAGGTAGGAGAGTGGGGCAGCAGGAACATTTGTCGGCCAGAGTGGACAGAAGGGTGCTGAGCTGGTATGGTCATGTTGAACGAATGGAAGATGAAAGGCTTACAAAGGGAATATGTGAGTCAGATACAAGGGGAGATAGAAGGGCAGGAAGAACCCCATTGAGATGGAGAGACTGTGTAAGACAAGCTTTGGATGATAGAGGAATTACTATAGATCAGGCAAGGGAAGTGGTAATAACAGGAATGAATGGAGAATGCTTGTGAGAATAGATGAGTGTAAATGCGGTCGTTTGGGAGAGAGGATCATGCGCCAGTTGGACTAGATAGTAGTCCATCAGGCGCCTGGCCCGGGGAGCCGGTGGTAGTGAAGGGTGCGCCTGGAAGCATGGTGGGCGGGCTTATGGTGGTGAAACTTCGCTGCGGGTTTACCTGCAGAAATCGGCGCCTCACCGGGGGATCTGGGACCTGGAAATTTTTTGCTGGGGATCCCAAATGGGCGTGGGTCTCTGAGTATTTCTCCTGGGCGACCTAGATGTGTATGAGATTTTTATGTTTTGCATTGTTGTTGTTTTTTTCTGATGTGTCGGGCTCTGTCTCGAGTCGGCCACCCCCATATAAAAAACTAAAAAACAAAAAACAAAATGGGGAAGGTGCCAGAGTATATACAGTACATACAATACATTCATATACATTATTATTATTATTATTATTATTATTATTATTATTATCGTACTTATTTTCTAATTCTCAGTATACTACTAAGGTGGGAATAATTCGACAGTTGTTCAGAAGATCGTATCCTTTATTTACCAAACTCCCTAATAGTTTTATGTTCCCCTAGCAATTGATTCTCTGTTCGAGCCGAAATGAGTTCAACACTCAGATTGAATATTATCGTCGACCCACAATAGATTGTACGTTGGAACTCGCAAGTTCCCGTTACCACCTATTTGGATACCCGCTATTCAGGTATTGACTCACTCCGACTTTGATCCAAAGGCACATTACTAGTCTCCAAAATAATATATCAACTTTACCGGGCCTCAATATGTCTAATCCAAAGATCAAGGCTTTAATGAATTTGACCTCTATTTCCCTATCTTTAACACTCTTACATTATATATATTCTTATCTTTAATGCAAATAAATCCGTACCCGTAGTAGGCACCTACATTAATATAACCCATTGTTTGGAATATCTCCACTCTGACTTCCTATCTGACAAATAGATAAACTCAATAAACTCAGGGGAGGTGTGGTGGAGTGGTCTTGCCACTGGCCTGGTAATCCAAAGGTCCCGGGTTCAAATCCCGATGTATCAATGGGAAGATATTATTGGGATGGAATTTGTGCTGTACCTGGTATCAGTGCATTACCACAAGCCCACCGAAAGGTCAATAAAATACCCTCATTGTTCCCTGATTAAATAGCACTGTATGAATATTCCCATATTCAAAATATGCTATAGGGGTGCAATGCCTGGTGAGTTATCTGCTCAACAGGTGGCGTTGTGTGTGTGTAAGTGTGAGATTCCGAGTGTAGAGGGTGAGATAGTGAAGCACGGGAACGAGGTGGCTTCAGAGATGGGGTCGTTTCGGGCCATGAGTGAGCACCGTGCCTCATGTGAAGGCAAGATGGCAGGTGCTCGTTGTACTCTACGTGCTTCACATGTCTCACTCCCTAGACTGGAACAAGACCTCAGGGGCTTCACTGTTCATTGTAAAGCGGTGAATGTTAAGGCTCTCAACCTATGCCCGAGAGGAAGTAAGTTGGAATATAGAAGAAAAAAAAAAAAAAAAAAAATAACACTGATACCACTTACTCAAATAATATATGTGGTGAAGAAACAGCAATGGCTGCAACAGATGTGGGAATTAAGACACAAATGCAGAGCAGGGACCCAGTTTATTCAACGTTTCGCCATTAAGAAGCCTTACTGGCGAAACGTTGAATAAACTGGATCCCTGCTCTGCATTTGTGTCTTAATTCCCACAAATAATATATATCATTACATGGTCCAATATAATCAATACTTCATAAACACCTATATTATCAATATTCAACACTTAATTCTCTATATAACATGATTACATTATTATCCTCAATGCTTAATCATTCTGATTGATACTATGTTTATCAACTCACTAACTACTTATCTCAGGAGTACAATATTTCCTCACAATAGTCACCTCGACTTGTTACTTATATCATGATCACAAAGTTCATTATCATACCTGCTAATTCTTCTTCTTAAATGCTACGAATAACAATGTTTCATTTATAACAAAAAGTATATTCATCATATGGACTAGTGTCCGTCCTAACTATTTCTCAAGCTAGATCTAATCTATCTGCAACTATTATGTATCCCCACGTCATTCCTATAGTTGCTTCTTACTTTTAACCTCTTATTTCTTCCTCCCCTTATCTTTATAGTTTACATTTATCTACTAACCTAGAAGATCCTATACTATTGGTAGCTAAGTGGCATGGAACCTTCTCTATAAATGACAGCTATATTCTCTCAACACTTCATCCTTTTATTAAATGCATGAGTCTAATCTATTTCTATTTATTTTGTTCTATAAGAACACATCAATTATAATGGTTGGAACCACTGGGTTTGTCAAAACATTTCTCTCTTTTTAATAATGGCATTTCGGGCCCATAAGGGTCCTGTAAAAAGTCTTGGGTATCTCTGGAACAATCTTCACCACCTCAAGGCCGGCCAACAGTTCTTCTGGAAATCTTCAGTTCCATCTACTCTCTGTCATCCCTCTTGAATTGCTTGGCTATAGGTGTGTAAGCCAGCAATGTGACGACAAGCACCAGGATACTTGTGGTGTATCTGGTTAGTAGACGAAAGCTGTGTTGGGCCAGAGGTGGACTATATTGGGGCGGGATAGGCGAGCTGGGAGGCTGGAGCAGGTGTAGCCAAGTTCCCATTGTTGCCCAGGTGAGGGAGAGAGTGTGAGTTGCTGGCAAGTGAACCCAGTGTGACCCGTGACGGGAGTGAAGTCTGATGATGATGATGGCTTGAGTAAATTAGGAGATTGGAGAGTTTTGGAGAGAGGAAGATAAAGTGGAGAAGTGCGAAGTACAGTAGGAGATGAAAAGTTCTCGGGCTCAACCAAGAGTGCTCCATTGTCTATTTTCTATTTTTGCTGGAATGATAAGTGTAGCAACTTGGTCAGCTTCTTCTGGGCCGCTATAGGGGGACGTCTTCCTGCTGCTGCAGTCTGCTGGATCTCTGCAGTCAAGTTGCTGAAGTTCTTCTCCAGCTCGCTGGTGGTCATTCCCAGGTCGATGTCCTCTTCTCCCTCCTCCAACCCCTCCACATCAACGTCTTCTCCTGTGGTGGAGTCGGAGTACTCAAACGATGGGGAGGAGTTGGTTGCCACTGGATCTTGGGTGGCAGATGCTGGAGTCGAGGCTGCTGCTGGGCCGGCGACATTGACTGGTGATGGCGGTGGTGATGCAGAGACTGTTGTTTGTGGTGGTGGTGGAGGTCTTGAGAGAGGCTTCTGGATGTCCAGTCTCCTGCTCGGGTGGCTTCTTTGCCTCATAGCCTGAGTGGGAATGAGGCTGGGTGGTGAAGATGGTCCTGGAAGAGGTGGAATGATGATGGGAGGGAGGTTATTAGCCTTCAGGAGTGTTGGAAGATACTCCTGAAGCAGCTTGTGATCCCCTTTGCAGAGGGTCACTGTAGTTGTAACAACAACCTTTACCAAGTCCGGTGTTGAACAACTGACTGCTGCTGTGGCTTGGTGGTTGTCCTCCCTCTTACCTCTTCTACCATGCCTGGAACCCTTTAGGATCTCTCCATCAGGGCCAATGACATTGATGGCCTCATCTCCTCGCCTTCTCCTCTTGATGGTAAATGATACCCTCTCATTGGTGGCAAGGATGGGCACATGATGGAGAGGATGGAGTGAAGTCTGCAGCCCCTCCCCCCCTCTTTATAGCCCCGCCTCACGAATTGCCGCGCTGTGATTGGTTGAGCCAGCCGCCCGGGCAGTGCTTTCTCCAGCCGCCCGGGCAGTGCTTTCTCCAGCCGCGCAGTTTGAACATTTCTTCCCCTCTCCTCTGGTCTTATCTCTTCGTAATATGTCCCAGGGAGATGGTTGCAAAGGTCTTGTAGTGGCTTATGGGAGCATGGGGCTTGCACTGATGTCATAGACCTATTGCAATTCGAAGAAACGGCCTGTGGAAGGAGCGAGAGCGATTTGAAAGGTAAAGATGTGTGCGCGGCTGGCTCAGTATTTACTTGCTCCGACAACGGAGGCTCCTGATTGGCTGCATGGGAGGGTGTGGCAGAGTTGAGGGAAACGTCAGGAATGTCTAACTCAGCTGGTTTAAAGAGATAGTTAAATGCAGCGCGTTGATTGGCTGGCAGGATTCTTACTTTAATTATTATTATTATTATATTATTATTATTAGTAGTAGTAGTAGTAGCAGTAGCAGTAGAAGTAGAAGTACTAGTAGAATTCCTATCCAACATTAAACGAAAATTAATTATTTTGGTATTGTATGATGAACACAACGGCTCATACCACCCAGTTTCTTGAAGATACCGGTTTATTTCTACTAATTTCCTTAGTCAAGATAACCCTATTTGGTCAGAGGTGGGGTCTTTTCGGATCTCCCCTGTTTCGCTCTATTAGTTAGCAGATTTTAAGGCGTTTCACCCCTTTGATTTGGTGCAATAATATGCTTCATCCCATTTAGGCAAACGATAGCCAGCCTGTAACTTACAATAAATCTGACTTCGGCAGAGACATTCTCCTGTCAAAATATGAACACATTTTGTTTTAAGAGGATCTGGTTGGTTTGATGGAAATCGGGGAAGGCATTTTTTGTTAGCCTAAGGGACAAACTAAAATACATTGCTCGATAATGGAAAAAATAAACAAAATCCTTAATATTAATTAAACAAAATATCACAAGGTGAAAATGAAATTGAAATTGAAATGTTTTATTTAGCCATATTATATGCAATACATATTTAATTACAAAGAGTAATCTCTCCTAAAAGGCACATGAATATTGCAAGCTCGATATTATCCTCATTCTAAAATATTAAACAATATTGCACATGTAAGTTCATGTGAACAATATGATTAACTATATGATTAATTATTTACTCAATATTGTATCGAATCAGTAATGAAATCTAACATAATTTTCTTACGCATACATAATATACAGTAGATAAAGTGCAAACATAAATAAAGTACGGCAATTTGTTATGCTCAAACAAAACATCCACATTTACATTAATGCACATTCATTATCAATAAATACATGACCTATCTACATTTATGCATACATTCATTCATACAATCACTTATTAACATACCTAAATATGTACATATAATTATATTTATTATACAATATTAGCAAGCTACATAATTATGTTATCAGCTGAAATATATAATTATGCAAACACAGACATACATATACATACAAATATTTAAATAACACTATTTGGAACTAGACACATTCACAAACAGGTACGCATATCACAAACGTTTGCACATATACAATTATATACTTATATACTCACTTACTCATGCTTACTATATTCATTATATACTTATATACTCACTTACTCATGCTTACTATATTCATTATATACTTATATACTCACTTACTCATGCTTACTATATTCATTTACTGTTAACATATTTATGAGAAACATTCATACATTTTCCTTACACCTTCGCATATACATAGGAAATACATTTAGTACATGATAATATGTAGGCTACAGTACCTTAAAATATACACCGTAACCGGTATGTTTACAATGCATAGTGGACATTGTTTGATTGTAATAAAACTATGCCACCAAAAATAGTAAGTAAATAAAACGTCACACATGAACATTTCCTTGTAATGCTGCTTGATATTTACTTAGCAAGTAAAAACATTAAGAGAACTCTCGAAGCTGGACAATGTAGTACCTTCTCGAATATTTAATGGCAACTGGGTCCATACCTTTACACCATGATATTTGTTTTTATGTTTGGGACTGTATTGAGTTCATTAACGGAATATCTAATGCTGCATTGTTTCTAAAGTTATATCTGGTATTTTCGCGGACTCTAAACATGTCATTATTAATGTAATTATTTCGTGATTTGTAAACAAACAGTGAAGAACAGTATACATTTATATTGTCTAATTTGTATAGCTTAAGTTAGAAAAACAAATTATTTGTATGTTCATACCTTGATTGAAAAGTTATTGTCCTTAATATGCGTTTCTGGGCTGTTACCAATGGTCGTATAAGTTATATCCCCAGAGTATCCCATACTGTATTGCAATAATATATCTTGGGATATACTAATGAATAACACCTATTTCAAAGCTATGGAAGTTAGTAAATGACGTGTTAATTTAATTATACCACATTGTTTGCTTTCTTTATTCCTTACATACTGAATATGTCCACTCCATGATAGTATTTTTATCAATCGTAACTCTGAGAAATGTTGTACTTTCTACTTCTTCCAAATTTTAATGACACTGCATGCGGAGGGACATATTGTTTTCCTGTTGAAGTTCATATAATTTGTTTTACTGACATTTATAGTGAGCCTGTTACATTTTACCCATTTATCAATTTTGATTAACGCATTATTTGTTTGGCATATAAGGGTGGGGACGTCATGATGGCTGGCATACAGAGCACTGTCGTCTGCAAATAATATGAACTTCAATAAGCTACTAGAATTGACAAAATCATTTATATAAAACACAAAAGTAGAGGGCCTATTATATTGATCCCTGGGGTACACCATAATAATGTTGGCTAATATTAGATGATTGCTACTCTGCTTCAAACAATTATATTCAGCTTAAGAAGTGTCTTTAGAACATACTGGGATAAATTTGTTGTACATTCCACTTTTGACTACGTATGATGAAAGCATAAGGATAATGCAAAGGATGGTCACCGTACAGAATTATATCTATCTATCTATCTATTGCCTGACGCCGTGATCCCCGAAGGGGTGGCCACGAACGAACCGCCCCCATGCACCTCTGTCCCCAGTCAGTCGACGCCCCTCCCCCCAACCAGCACCACCTTCGTTCATGTACTTCCTCACTCCATCCTTCCACCTCATATTCGGTCTACCTCTCCCCCTCTGTCCCTCCACCTCGCTCTCATACACCCTCTTAGTCATTCTCTCGCTTTCCATACGTTCCATATGGCCGAACCATCTCAAGTTGTTCCTTTTCACACTTTCCAGCACATCTACCTCCACACCACACCTCCTTCTTACTTCCTCATTAGTCTGTCTATCCCTCCATGTAACTCCGCACGCACTCCTTAAGTAATTCATTTCCACTGCTCTCACTCTTGGTCTGAGTCTCTCAACCAACGTCCATGCTTCGCTTCCGTAAGTCAGTGTCGGGATTACCACACTGTCATGCAAGGACTTCTAGACTTCCATACTGACCACCCTATTTCTTGTTACTGCTTTTAGCATTCCTACAACCCTCTTCCCCTGTTGTACCCTCTCCCGCACCTCTTCATCCATAGTCCCATCTTTACCCAACACACTGCCCAGATACTTAAAAGAGTTGACGATCTCCATAGCCTGACCGTTCAGCTTCACCTCACACTCTGTGACTTCACCCCTTTCGAAGACCATAACCTTGCTCTTCCCCGTATTTACCTTCAAATTCCGTTTTTCGCACACTGTTCCAAACTCATTTACCAGACCCTGCAACTCCCATTCATTATCACTCATCAGAACTGTATCATCCGCAAACAGCAGTATAGGTAGCTTCCACTCAATTTCCTCCCTTTTCAGCGATACACCAACATCCACTGCTCTTGATAGTATTTCTTTCATAACTCCATCCATATATACAGTAAACAACCACGGGGACATCACACACCCCTGTTTCAAACCAACATTCAGGTCAAAGAACTCGCTCTGCTCACTCTCCACACGTACTGCCGCCTTTGCACCCTCATACATGCTCTTCACTGCTTTCAGCAACTTGCCCTCTACTCCGTATATTCTAAGTACTTTCCACAAACCTTCTCTATCCACTCTGTCATAGGCCTTCTCCAAGTCCATAAAGGCAACATACACCTTTTGTTTCTTCTCCAGATACTTCTCCACAACACAATTCAGGGTAAAATCTGATCTACACATCCTCTTCCCTTCCTAAAACCTCCCTGCTCGTCGCCTATCCATTTCTCCGTTCTCACTCTCACTCTCTCAATCACTACCCTACTGTATACCTTCCCTACTACGCTTAGAAGACATATTCCTCGGTGGTTACCACACACTCCTCTTTCCCCTTTGCCCTTATATAGGGGGACTATTATGCCAGTCTTCCAGTCACCGGGTGCACTCCCCTTCTCCCATGCTAGTTTGCACATTTTCCATACCCATTCTATCACTATCTCACCACCATACCTCAACATTTCCCCACACACTCCATCTGTTCCTGGTGCTTTCCCCAACTTCACTCTTTTCATGGCTTCCCACACTTCTGACCTCCTGATCCCCACCTCCTCCTCCACTACTTCTCTTCTTCTCCCTCCCATACCATATCCAGCTATGTTTGCTGGCTCTTCATTCCTTTCATTTAGCAACTCACTGAAGTACTCCCTCCATCTTTCGACTCTCTCTTGCTTCTCGGCTAGCATTCTCCCATTCTTATCTTTCACACCCTTACTGTTTCCCTTGCTACCTTCCCTAACTTTCTTGACTTCTTTCCAGAACAGTTTCTTACTCTCCCTCCATTTTACACTCAGATTCCTTCCAAATTCCTCATCTACTCTTCTCTTACTTTCCTTCACTACTCTCTTCACCACCCTCTTACTCTCCACGTATCTCGCTCGTTTCTGTCTCTCGGAATCTTCATTCCCTCTGCTACCCAACCACTCTCTATATGCTTTCTTCTTTTCTTCCACAGCTATTCGTACCTCTTCTGTCCACCATGCTGTACCTTTCACTCCCCTCCCTCTTCTCCTCACTCCACACACCTCCTCACATGCTGCACAGATCTCATCCTTAAACACCTTGCTCATCTCCTCCACTTCCTCCATAACTTCCAGGTCGAACCCACCTAGTCGTCTTTCCACTGCTCTCCTGTACTCCTCCCTGATTTCCTCCTCCTGCAACCTCTCCACCCTCCTCACCATTCCACCCTCCTCTCGCCTCCCTCCCGCCCTCCTCACCCAATTCTTTTGTATCCTAACCTTAGCTACCACTACATAATGATCAGACAGACCCCCTCCAATACCCCTATACACCCTAGCATCCATCACAGATTTCTTCATTCGTTCATCCACACATACATAATCAATCAATGACTTTCGTTCCACCACTGTCTTATCCTTCATCGTCAACAGTACCTGTGGATCATTCTGTGTCGGAAGAAGGTGTTGGCTATCCACAGCCTCCTCCCCACACATACGTCCACAAGTGCACTACCATTCCCATTCACCTCTGATGGTACCCCCCACCCTCCCACCACTCCCTCAACTTTCCTATCACCCACCTTACCATTCATATCCCCAATCAGAAATATTCTTTCGTTCTTGTCAAACTTCTCCAGGCACGCCTCCACATTCATCCAGAACTCCTCTTTCTTTCTTTCAAGTATATCCTCTGTCGGGGCATACACGCATACAATCACCCACGTTTGTATTCCTACTTTCATTCTCACCCACACAATCCTTGAACCCACAGACCCATACTCTCTTACACATTCCTTCCATTTGCTACTTACAAACAAACATGCACCTTCTCTCGCTGTTCCTTCACTCACTCCAGCACACACACACCCATTCCACACTCCCACTCTCTCACATCTGAACCTTTCCATTTGGTCTCTGTCATTCCACATACATCCAGCCTGGCATTCACTAACACTTCCAGAACCTCTCTCTCTTTTGTGCCATCATTCATGCCACTAACATTCCACGTAGCCATTCTCAGAATGTCCGAAGGCATGTCCTTAGTCGGTCGTGGTTCGTCAACGTTGGTTCCGTCCGCATCCGAGGCTGTTCGTTCGTTTTTCCTTGCTTCGATATTTTTTCCGGGTGGGGTTCGCAAGCCCACCGACCCAGAATTATAAGTGTCGTGAAATGATCTTGCTATTGAGCTGGTAATCTGTAAATCCCGAGTTTAGAACCCAATATATCAATTTGAGAGATGTTATTGTGATGGTAGTTTGTGCTGTAGGCCTACTTATTTTTGATACATTGCCACTAAGCTCAACTACACGCCATAAGATATTCCCTCCAGTTTTCAATACAATGGCATTAAATGAATGTTTCCTTATTCCAAGTATGGTATGGGTGCAGTATTTAGTGAATGCATAGGTCAATAGATGGCGTGAACGAGAGTGTTGTCCTAGATTACGAGATGAAACTACAAGACAGTGAAATGGCACTTTATGGAAAACAAAACTGCACTGGGCCAGGAGAAGCTGTAGATCTGTAAAGGCAGACTACGAATAAGTTGGTTACAAAATTTCGTCTGGCTCGTCGTTTCATTCGTCATATGAAATACTTGGTAATGTTATGTTTTAAAATTATATATTTGGTTACAATAGTCTATGGATCTGAACCAAAACAAACGTATTTCTGTTATTCAAAGCTTTGGGTAAACAAATAGTTTTACTACATTAACATGGGTAGGAAAATTGTCGCCACTCCCTGGGATTCGAACCCCTACGAGCTTGAATGAACTTGATATCCCTATTATCACTCTGTTGTAAGACGTTCTTTGGTAAATTGCCATAATCAAGATGCAAAGTGGAAAAACAGTACGAAAATATTTTTGTTTGGTGATTCAAACAGATAAAATATAATTATTTGTAGATATTCGCCTGTTTTCTTGAATTGATTTGTGTGTGTGTGTGTGTGTGTGTGTGTGAGAGAGAGAGAGAGAGAGAGAGAGCGATTGTTTGGTAAACCGGATACTCTGAGTGTGTGTGTGTGTGTGTGTGTGTATTGGAGATGGGTGGGTGGGTGGGGTACATTATCTTTGGGTGCCACAAGTTTCGGGTGATGGATGGGTGGGGATAGGGAGAGGAGGGATTCGGGTAGGGGAAGGAATAGGGAGGAAAGGATTGGAGTGGGGGGTTAGAGGGTGAGTGAGAAAAGAGGAGAGGGGGTGGGGAGAGGGAAGGGAAGGAATGGGGTATGGGGAAAAGATTGGAGTAGAGGGGGAGGGAGAGGAGATGAGAGAGGGGGGGAGGAGAGGGAAGGGGGGAGTGGGGTATAGGGGACGGAACATGGAGGGAAGGATTGGATTAGGGGGTTGGAGGGTGAGGGAGGAGAGGAGAGGGGGTGGGGTGGAGAGAGGGAAGGGAGGGAATGGGGAAGGGAGGAAAGGATTGGAGTAGGGGGTTGGAGGGTGAGGGGGAGGAGAGGAGAGGGGGTGGGTAGATGGAAGGGAGGGAGTGGGTTAAGGGGAAGGAACAGGGAGGAAATAATTGGAGTAGGGGATTGGAGGGTTAGGGAGAGGAGAGGATAGGGGGTGGGGAGAGGGAACGGAGGGAGTGGGGTAGGGGTGAAAGAATAGGGAGGAAAGGTTTGGAATAGTGGTTTGGAGGGTGAAGGGGAGGAGAGGAGAGAGAGAGGGAGAGGCGAGGGGGTGGGGAGAGGGAAGCGAGGTAGTGGAGTAGGGAGGAAAGGCTTGGAGTAGGGGGTTAGCGGGGGAGGGAGGAGGGGCGGAGGAAAGGAGAGGGGATGTGAGGGAAGGAATTGGAAGAAGAGTAGTCATGCACGAATAATAAAAGGAATGTGATAGAAAGAGGAATGGAAAAGATTAATTATTGAGGGATACAAATAAAGTAGGTGTGCAGTTTTCGCATTACCAACAAAAAATAAATCAATAAATAAAACTGCATATGCAACTCTGCAACCTAGAATTCTGCAAGTAGTATTGAATCTCTTCGGTAAAATCGGTTTATATACAGTATATATACTGTATACACTGTATATTAAGTGTTTTTATACTCACTGCCGGACTTAAACCACCGACAGTCAGAACAAGTGCCCATACTATACCACATCGTGATAGAGGATACATGTGTGTAGTGTATTAAAGCATAGACACTCGTCCTGACTGTTGGTGGTTCATGTCCGCCTGGGAGTATATATATATATATAATTACATTTATGATTCCATTGAATCTTAACCATTGGAATATGTATCTATAATAAGGTCAGCGTAACACTATTTTGTAGCATTTTGAATATGGTGTAATTCGAACTTAAAATATATATAAGAAAGAAATAGTTACCATAATATGTGACCTTCACCATTCACCTTGACCTTTGATTAACAAAAACACAAAATTTGGACAAGCGTTGCATTGACCAACCGAATTTGCCAGCAAATGGTGACGATACATAACCCGTTCAGTACAGTTCTGTCGGTTTAATTTCATACTGGATAATAAGATAATTTTATTTAGTTTATGAAGGGTTTCCATAAAATTAGCAGGGTTTCAACTATCTTAATTAACCCATTTTACTACCACAGATCCTTCATAAGCTCCACAAAATCGTCATATTATAGCTAGAATACAATAGAAAAGACGTCACCAGTACACAAAGGGTTAAACAGTCTAGGAAGAGTTTAAAGACAATTATTAACACTCTCCTTTTGTTCTTTGAACTTGACCTTTAACCTTAATTATTATAATATATATATATATATATATGATTGAATTATACGGTATGTTATCTAAGTAAAATGCAACTAAAAGTTGTCAACTTATCAAAAATTGAGTATTTTTTTTATGATGAAGGTTAACTTTTGACCTTGGTCAGTGACCTCGACCTTTATGTAGGATTACATTTTTGTTTGCTTTGATGTAACCCTAGAAAATCAAATAAATGTGTCAAATGTCATTAAAGAGCATCAGTTAGTTTCAGAGGTATTAAAATAATAGTTGACCTTGCCCTTTGACCTTCATCTTGACCTTCATGATGTCTGAAAATTTTAAATTTTAATTTTCCCGCAAAGCACAACTGTTTCAACAAATTTTGTGAAATTTACACGAATAGTAAAGAAATTAGCATATTGACCTTATATTTGACGTTGACCTGTGACCTTGACCTATCAAATGGAATTATGTTTATTCTTGTATGACCTTGGTCTAGGCATTCCGAATATGCATGATATGCCTAATGAGAATCTTACATTATATAGGAAATACTAGTAAAAATCATATTTCGACCTTTGACCTTGACCTTCGGCCTTATAATTTCTTATCGAGGATTTAGTTAGCTTAACGGCAATGTTCATATTAACTAGCATTATGACTATGGTGAAATTCGTATAAAACTTATTGATTACAAAATAATAGTGATCATATACTGTGACATTGACCTTTGACCTTTAACTTAAAATAAAATACATATATTTGGATGGCCGTCGCATTGACCAACTGAATTTGCCAGTATAATTTGGTGACAATACATTAAACAGTCTAGGAGTTTATGGAAAATGACAAATACTCTTGTTTTGACCTTGACCTCTGACCTCAACTATTACAATATTTATGTGAAATTTTACATAAATAATATTTAAGTAATAAGCCATAACACAGCCAGTTTTCCAAAATTTGAGTAATCTTTTATAATGAATAATAAAAGTTGACCTTTGACCTTGACCTGTGACCTTGACCTTTATGTACGAGTACATTTTTGTTTGCATTGACATTGCCCATGAAAATCAAATAAGCATGCGTAATTTCATTAAAACCCATTAGTTAGTTTCATATACAGTATATCAATAGCATAGTTGACCTTGACCTTTGACCTTTATATTTTTCGAAATTTATTATGTTCCTCTTCACTTAAAGTGCAACTATCTCACCAAATTTTGTGAAGTTTGCATGAAAAGTAAAGAAAATAGCATATTGACCTTTTATTTGACCTTGACCTATCATATGAAATTGTATAGTTTCTTGCATGACCTTGGCCTAAGTATTCCGAATATACATGGTAAGCCTAGTGAGAATCTAACAGTTAGTATAAGAAATACTAGTAGAAAACCTATTTTGACCTTTGACCTTGATCTTTGACCTTACCCTTTAGAATATGTATCTAAAATTTGGGCAATACGATATCAAGGTTACCAGCAACTTGTATAGTGAAAAATTAAGACATTTGAGTAAAGAGTAAAATAAATAGTGAAACTTGACCTTTGACCTTGACCTGTGACCTGGAGTATTGTTTTTGTTTTTATTGACATTGCCCCGGAAAATCAAATAAGCATGCCTAATTTCATTAAAACCCATCAGTTAGTTTCATATATATTAATAGAATAGTTGACCTTGACCTTTGACCTTTATCTTGACCTTTATGATATGTGTGTCCAAATGAATTATTTTCCTTTTCATTTAAAGTGCAACTTTCTAACCAAATTTTGTGAAGTTTGCATGAAAAGTAAAGAAAATGGCATATTGAGCTTTTATTTGTCCTTGACCTGTGACCTTTACCTTTCTTATGGAATTGTATGGTTTCTTGTATGACCTTGGCCTAAGTATTCCGAATATACATGGTAAGCCTAGTGAGAATCTAATAGTTAGTATAAGAAATACTAGTGAAAAACTTATTTTGACCTTTGACCTTGACCTTTGACCTTACCCTTAAGAATATTTACCTAAAAATGGGTCAACACAATATATAGGTTACCAGTAACTTGTATAGTGAAAATGAAGACATTTGAGTAAGAACTAAAAAATATGAAATATTGATCTTATTTTTATCCTTGACCTTTGACCTTAACATTTAAGTTAAATGGAATATTTCTTTTTGACTGACCTTCGCATTGACCAAATTAATATACCTGTGAAATTTGGTGAAAATCCATAGAACGGTCTAGGAGGAGTTTCCGGACAGACAGACGGACGACGACGACGACGACGACGACGACGACGACGACGACGGACGACGACAGACAAGCTGAATGGTGGTGCACAGTATACGGGTGGGATCTGTGTGCGCGATACCACTCTGCTTCGCAGAGTTGATAATAACAAATAATAACTACGAAACCAAAAATATCTCAAACTACCATTAATGGTGCCTCAGCAATCTCAAAATAATATAAGGTACCATATGGGGTAACAAATATTTAGCAGTTTTATCTGAAGAAATAAAATCCAAATCTACGGTAGGGAGTTTTAAGTCAAGCTTAACAAAAAACATTATAAATAATTACCAAGATAGGGAGGAGTCAATGATCCAAGTATTCAATTTCCAATGTCTGAACTTTTCTTGTTGGACAATTAGATTACTACTACAACTTCATCAATTGCTAGTGTAAATGTATCCTATTGTATGTCCAATAACTAAATATATGCATGGCTAAGGTAAAGAATTGCAGTCATCATGTTAGTATAAATTATTTATATTGTAATGCTCTTTAATATGATTTGTTTCATCAAAGGGCCTGGTCTGTATATGTATTGTTTATTTTCAACCAATATGCAACCTATGTATGCCCTAGACCAAATAAAGTATTTTCAGCTTCAGTTTCAGTTTCAACAAGACGTAACACATATATTGATTATATAAGTGTTGTATGGCCGGTATATGGAATAGGTAGACTGCACCGGGGTGTCTTCTAGAGATAAAGGAAAGGTGGTTAAACTTAATAACATTTAGTAGAGAGTAAAGGATGGACAATTGGGAGATAATGAAGTGGGAAGTTGAGAGGGATGACAAGCGGAGGGTGAGAGAGAGAGAGAGAGAGAGAGAGAGAGAGAGAGAGAGAGAGAGAGAAAGATAGATAGATAGATAGATAGATAGATAGATAGATAGATAGATATATATATATATAGAGAGAGAGAGAGAGTAGAGGATAGGGGTGAGAGGTTACATAGCAGGGAGGGGGGAGAGGTGGAGGGGGAGTCAATCAAGAGGCATGCCTAAGACTTACCTGCCTGGGCTTGACCAAGAGTACACTAGGCAAGGTCAAACAAGGTCATGGGAGCCCAAGGACTGCTGAAGGGTAAGGCAAGGGTACGTGACCGCAGGAAAAACAGTCAACACGACTTTTAATTGGCCTACGCGGTAAAATACGTGCGTGGGATATAAAGCACAATAAGAGTGTAACAAAAATAGTACACATACCCAGGGTCTACTTATCGCTTTCTGTTACATTCTATAATATATGTGTTTTAACTGCATATTGGATATTTTAAAATGTACTCAAGTGATTACTCTTAAAATGTGTACGAGTTTGCAACTGTCTATATCTTCTGTTATGGAAATACACATTTCCCAGTGTAGGGTAGCTCAAAATTGATTAACAGTCAAAAGTGGTCTTCAGATAAACATTGTTACGACCGGGACTACGAATAAAACAAGGGCACTCAATGATTGGACTAGTAATAGGGCACTATGCAACAACGGTACGCTAGATCCAAACCCTCGAACTTATATGCCGGAGAACAAAACACCTACACCCTCCAGGGTTAATCTGTGATAGCGGGGTATCCTTAGCTGGGCATAAATGTACTCTACTTCAGGCTAACCCACACTGGTATAGCTTGATAACAAACAAGATGCAAGTTACGTTAAAATGCATGAAAAGGAAGCTATGGAAAGGTCAATTAAATCACTGCAAGATTTAATACAATAAAAAGATGCTTCAATACAGTTACTCTAAACAACAATAAACTCTTCACTCCTATCTGAAAGAAAGTGAAGTATAGTCCTACAGCATAGACCTGGAAACTTCTGAAGAAAGTCTGATGCTCATAAGATGCTCGTACTGATTTAGAACTATATAAAGGCAGGAGGCAGTACACCACACGTGTAAATCGAATACACTAAAAGATAGGACATATAATGTTAACTGACACGAGAATACTATAAATACGCAACGGTAGCAATGCTCGACACTAAAAGAAGTACTTCCTCATCAACGAAACAGTCTGCTATGGTTGTGCGGCTCAGCAACAACTTAGACTAATAAATGCTGTGAATAAAAATGCGCACATATCAAAGAGCTTATATTAAATACTAACAAGTGTCTACTCGATTAATAATGTCTAGCTGGGATACTCTAGGTAAGGAACTGGGGTTGAGCAAGACAGGCTCGTAGCCTAGCGATGTCCTTAAGACTGCATCCTTTAACCCTCTCACGTTCTTGACGCAATGTTGAGCCTATTAGGGATACTTTAAATCATTTGTTTCCATCAGGGGTATTTATAAACCTTCAGTTTAGTTACTTTAACCTCTGCAGTTGTCTTTGAGTTAGCTGTGGGCAGAAAGCTAATTTTGGAGAGGTAATTATAAGAGTGAGAGAACTCTATTTCTTATTGCTAATCTGGCAACCTCTGCGTCATATGATCGTGAGAGGGTTAAGTTACGTTAATTGACTAGGGGGCTCTCTCGATAGATCCAGATCACAAGTATCTGGTTCTATCCTGGCGACCCTCTAAAGACAAGCAAAGAGGCAGCAAAGTGTGGAACAGGTACAGGCCAAAACCCTCAGTCAACACAATGCTGCACTCGCAAAGGACGCAACCGAAAAGACAACCCAGGCTACCACAGGACCGGTCGAAGTCGTGTAGGTATAAGCAAACCGTACACACATCGGAGACAACGACTACAGTTACCTTATCCCAGTCTAGCATTAAATAAAAGAGCAGAAACACTAAATCAATAGTGGAGACACACAAAATTCTTAACCTATACTAACTAAGAACCCTCAAACCTATTCTAAGTATATGTAAATATCTCTGAGGACGGCGCATGCAATACAATGGGCCGGCTATGAAAACCGTATGCAGAACCCAAGGGGAGTGTTGTGCAGTTAGTAAAAGTTAGTGTATGGAAAGAGAGAATCGAGTGAGAGAAACAGTGATAAAGGTGGTGATCGGGAGAGAGTATGCAAAGGGATGTTAGAAGCACGCGCGCCAAGCCTGTCCTGACGAGGACAGCTCCTGGGGACCCTCATGGAGGAGATAAGTTACACAGGAGACCGCAAAGGCGCGATGGTCGGCCAATCACGGGCCGAGACGTCACAAGACAGCAGGCGTCATAGAACACAGCCAGACACGCCGTCCAATGGCGAGCGAGAGGCAGGAATGCACCCGTACATACAGACACTTACTACCTCCTCGCTCTGAAAGTCTTTCTCATTCACACGCTGGCACTATTATCACTACTGTTGATATAAAATATAACCCGTTGTCACAGACGAAAACAAAGACCACCACTGGACTGTCTGTGACAATGCGATTACTAGGAAAGAAAGAACAACATTCTCTGATAACTGTAGCCCATTTCGATGTCCCTGGCGAGCGCTAGTGGCCAACGAGAGGCGATTCTACCAACGCTGGTAGACGTCACAATATTATTATAAATAGTCCAGGAGAGTTCAAGTTGGTTGAGAATAGTGAACAATGGTAAGTTGAAATTTTCTGTAGTCTAAGTTAGTTCAGGATTTGTTATTCGCATTCAGTCAGGAGATTTATTAAAAACTTATTGCAATTTTTCTATGCAATTTAAACTTACATGTAGAAATCAAATGATTAAAAACTGTGGCGCGAACCAAGCAAGCCACCCCACAGACACCCCAGGCAAAATCACCTCCAGCATCCCCTAGCCCTCAGGTCAGGAGTGAGGCCTACCTGCCCCCATGCTCCAGTATACCAGGGCATCACAACCAACTTCAGGGAGATTGAAGAAACAACCACCAACCCGGTGGCCCACCTGTCGCTGTGCTTGGAGCCCTCCACAATCCCGAACTCTTCTCAGGTTCCTCCCAAGGCCAATCCACAGCAGCGACGACACAGGACGGGAGCGAGATAGAGCCAGAGGAGAAATCACCTCTTGTCCATAGCCGAAACTAACCCAGACATTCTGCCAGATCAGGGCAAAAACTGGCAAAACCATCCCAACTTGTGATTGTTCCAGTTAAAAAATCCAAGTAAACTACATGATCCAAGCCGGGGCATTAAAAGATCCGGAAATAGCCCCTGGAACACACCGGTTTTCAAGCCCGCCATGGGAATAGAACCTCCTCTCCTCCTTGCAACTTCAGCAGCCACGCACTTCTTCAGCATCAGAGTCTGGCCTAAATGACTTGTGGGACCTTTTGAGAAAGAAATAGAACCCAAGAGGCCTGACATTCCCCATTGCGAAGAAGGAAAGGAATTAGACACCCCTATTCCACTGCCCAACTCTGACCTGCAGGAAGAAACCTGAGCGACTATATCAAGCTGCAGGAGCTCAAGAACCTCTTAAACTCTCACAACGACTACTTCAAACAGGTGAGTTGGGAGTGGCAAGAGTAGCTCTCCAGGATGCTCTATGAGTGTCATGAATGGTCCCCAACGTTGTAACTAGTTCCTGAAGGAGAGTGCCGCATGACGAGAGGATGGCCAGTGTAACGCGTTGGTAATGAACCCCAGTTGCAGTTTCTGTGAGAGTAACAGAGACGCCACCCACAACTGTACATGATTCCCCTGCTTTGCCCTCTTCGTCAATAGCTGTACTGGACGCTGCCATGTTGTCTATAGTCACTTGCCCTTCCCCTTCAATTTCCCCCATCAATTACTGGGTTAAACGCTTTCACAGTACTGGCGCTAGAACTCCCCTATTATAAAATAGTGGACTCGCCTACCCCACGTGTTGACACGAGGTTTGGAAGCAGCCAAGAAAGATAGCTAGAGGCGACTCAGCACGCCTGGATCCGTCTACATGAACCCTTGAGGTAACTTGAGGCTACGTAGACCATTAGTCAGGTAACTGACTACCCCCACTGACCCACCGACTCCCCCTTACCAACGTGACAGTCCAGAGTCCACTACCAACTCCCTACATATTTACAGGAGATTGCAAGGAACAATCACGGTTCTGCCCAGCAGCCATATTGTAATTATATATTACCTCATATTGTGTATTGTACTCTATGTGTATTATTGTGTTTATGATCTTGTACATTCTTGTTCTATAATACACCTTATTCTGCATTGCATATTCATAGTTCTCTCATAGTTGATGAACCCATATACGCCTTAAAATGATAGGCAAAACACAAACTATTTTGATTAGCTACAATCTCACAGGTATTTTTTAAACTATATAAATTTGCCTCACGATAACCAGAATAAAATATGATATGACGTATATTTACTGAAGAAGGTACAATGGTCAAGGTAAGTTGGTAGTTGAACAAATATTATGAGTAGCTTTCCTATTTATTCAACATAAGTATGAATACGAGAGCGAGGTGGAGGGACAGAGAGGGAGAGGTAGACCGAATGAGAGGTGGAAGGATGGAGTGAGGAAGTACATGAACGAAGGCGGTGCTGGTTGGGGGGAGGGGCGTCGACTGACTGGGGACAGAGGTGCATGGGGGCGGTTCGTTCGTGGCCACCCCATCGGGGATCACGGCGTCAGGCAATAGATAGATAGATAGAAGTACGAATACAATCAAGTCATGGTTGTTTTGAATTCGTAGAGATATGATACGAGACTATTAAGTATTTTCATCCGTTAAATTTTAATGGGCAGTAGTACCTTTAGGAGGGGGGGGGGGGAGTTAGTATGCTCTCTAGACCTCCATCAGGCTTAAACAAAAACAACTTAGGGTCCCCTTTGAGATAAAACCGGTTCCTCTCTAAATTACATGCTTGCTATTACTCGCCAGGAGAGAATCAACACCTACAGTAAATGGCACAAAAGGTCTTAATGTTGACAAAGAAATGGGGCGAAAGGTTATAAGATCGCCAAACTAACTGGGCCGAACGACTTAAAATCTCAAAACTACTGGGGCTAACCATGAGGGACAAAGGGGTTCAGAAAAAAACTAAAAAATCTTCCCTAAATAATTAGAAGTCAAAACATTTTTGTGAAAATATAGACACTATTCTGCAAAGATAATCAAAATGTTATTGGTAGATGTTAAGCCCGGACAACTTGACCTAGACATTCGTGACAAACGCCTAATGTTCATGTCCACCCTTTCTCGGGAAGTACGGCGCCTGGGAAAAAAAAAAAAAAATTGAATTGATATGAATAGCCAATGGATTATGAAGAGGTTTTTAATGTCAATTTATTTATAGTCGGCGGATATGCTTGAATAGTGTATGTACTATTAATCAATTAATTAGTTCCTGTAATACGTATAAGAACAAAGGGTACAAACGGTGATAGGTTGATACTTTTGTATTAAATAATTTATTAAAAACTAGTCAATGAATGTAGGCAAACATTGTTCAGCGGTTTATGTAGCTCATGGAATAATCGGGAATAATAAAACTATGGTTAAGAGAGATATACTGTAAGTGATCTGCTAGGTTCCAACGAGGCCCACATGCAGGATTGCAACAACTGCCACCAAACAACCCAGCCCACCACGACCAGTATTGCCGGCGCCCTTGCCAGTTATCACGCCCTTGATGAATACCCAGCCCCTAATATCTCCACTGCCAGAGACACCAAGAAAGAAGAGTGAGATGCCAGAATGCCAGGTTGCAATGATGCCAGAATGGAGGATTGCAACGATTGCCAATAAACAACCCAACCCACTACTACCAGTATTATTAAAGCCCTTGCCATTTATTACACCCATGGTGGATACCCTGTCCCTAGTATCTCCCTTACCAAAGACACCAAGAAAGAAGGACTTAAGTCACACTAGTAATATAACGGGCTCTCCCAACCGGTCTCATCAAAGTGAACAGAAGCAGACAATTTCCCCTCCTGAGCCTGCCACCTCAAAATGAGAGTCTCCATTAACTGCCCAACACTGCACTAGGCCTACAATCAACACCTCCATGATAAAGGGGCTCACCTTTGGCCCTATCATGCCTACCACCCCTGTCCTTTTTTCCCTGAAAGCCAGTCCTTACTTACCAGCACAGAAAAATGGTAGAGGCCATGGTGCAGAAATTATTCGGCAGCTCACCTCCAGCGCTTACCGAGGCTGGAAGGAGAATGCTTACTCAGTTTCTCCATTGTTCTTTACTTACACAGGTAGAACAACCAGTGCCACTTACCCAGGACACTGACGCAATAATGCTTACCCAGATTACTACGACATTATTATCTTCTCGACACACAAAACCTTCACAAAGCCAACCACCAGCCCAGCAGAGAGAAAGTAAGGACAATGCACCACGACTACCAATCCTGATGACATCCGATAAGAAGTGAAAAGGAAGAAGGTGAAAGAACCAGGGCCTACCTGAGACACCTGGAAAGACTATCCTTCTGAGATAGTGGATCATTGTATCTTTAGTTAGTAGCCTATTGCCGTTCTCAATCTTTGAGATCCCTACTAATTTTACAACTCCACCAGAAGACATATTAGCTGCCCTCCCATGACCCCCACTCTAAATTCCCTATATATGTCCTGTTTTTTTCAGGTTCTACCTTATTACCGAATTGTATATATATGGATCCATTCCATTCGTATTAGTTGCAAGAATTAGATAAGTCACCTTCGTCATACCTATTTCCTAATTTTTTGTCATCAATAAATAAAACCTTATACCCTGTGACCGTGTACTCTGTCCTAGCTTTCGTCCTCCAGTTATATAAGATGCACCGCACCCCTAAAAGGTTATTAACTATGGACCTAAGATATCCGAGGCTTTTTATTAAGAATAATTGGTAATTTATTAAAAATAGCCAAAGATCTTATAATGACTGGCCTACTTGCACAATATGTCGGTTGCCATTTTGTCTTCGTTGCCCACCAGAAGTTAAATTCACATGATTGAGTCCATGTCTGGAAGATAGAAATATCGAAAATACTTTGAGTACATAGGTTGTTAATAATCAACTCTGCATAAGCATAGTGATATTTCCCCCCCCCCCCCCGCCTATCTTTTGTCTGTCTGTCTGTCTGTTCGCAAGCTCCTGCTAGACTGTTCGATGGCTTTTCACTAGGCTTCACACGTGCATTCGATTGGTCAATGCGTTGGTTAATCAACTCTGTAGCTCAATAGTTATGATCCTAGGTCAAAAATATGTTCCAAACCAAATCCCCCCGCCCCTAGGAGAACCACCCCACACCCACACACATTTGTCCGTGGCAGTATTGATGAGTATGGAATTATGTTTGTGTATGTAACACACATCACAGTAGTCCACCTCCCACCCCCCACCCCTCCCCAACCCCGTAGGGCCGGGGTAGTATTGTAATCACCGTGTCTGAATGTCACGCACATTCTTTCATGGCAGAAGTGATGTTGATGGTGTTCTGTATGTGTGTGCCCCATAGAGGCACATATATCACAGAAGTGATAATGGTGAGTATGGTAGTAGTAGTATTGATGGTGGTGGGTGATTGTAGATGTGATTGTGGTGATGATCTACGTGTGTCTGCCCTGTAGGGGCACACAAATCACAGTAGTGATAATCTGTAGTGGTGATGATGTGTCCGAGTGTAGTAGTAACAGTGGTGGTAATTATGGTAGTTATGATATTGTAAATATTAGAAGGAACCGGCCTTTGGCCAGGAAATGTTTCTACCAAAAAATGCACAAATTGATCTCACAAGAGAGTCTTTGGTAGGCCTATGTGTTTTTATTTAGTTTGATTGAGGTCTAGGGAGCAAGCTAAAATGAGTATATATACTGCAAATAATGAAAAATTAATATATACAAAAATATCGTCCCCTTAACTAGTGAGCTATGACCTATCCATAAATTTTGCTCCATTTGCCCCTGTTACATGTTTTAATAATTAATTTTGAATGATGATACGTAACCATGTCGCTCTTGCAAATTATTTTATAGGAAAACGCATTTCATGCTCAAATTGATGACGGTGGGTGGTGGAGGGGGTTGAAGGTAATATTTAAATGGTGTCTGAGGATGACACTTATCCCTTTGTCGATACCTATGCAAAAGGACGAAGCTGCGGATCTTCAAGTCACTGCTGCTCCCTGTCTTATTACATGGATTTAAGACAATGGACACTTAACAGTGTCCTTTGGTATTACATGTCTTCGCAGGATCATGGGCTATCGCTGGAATGATTACGTCTCTAACCAGCGACTACTCCATGAAACTGATTCAAGTTATATTAGTTGCATGGTCTGTGAATGCCAACTTCGGCTATATGGGCATGGGGTCCGACTCTCTGAAGCAGACCTTGCTCACCAGGTGGTCTCTATAGAAGACAACCTTAAGTGGAGGAGGCTCCGGCAAAGACCACGGAACTCATGGCTGAGGCAAGTCGGCCAATCATGCGATAGGATACTTGATATGGGCCGTGCAGATGCCTGGAGTCTTACCTGGGAGGATCCCAGAGTGGAGTTGGAGGGCGAGTGTGGGTACGTGCTGTCACGACATATGCCCCCATTGATTGATTGATTGCAGGGGTCGACTTTTAATTATCATGTTTTGCAATGGCTGGGCTATAACTGTAGTTTTACAGGGCCAGAATCAGAACAATTATTTGAGAAAAGGGTTAGCAGCACCTTCAGTACTTGGTCTTTTACAGGAGGGAGACAGTATTGATGCCGCTAAAATCTTGTATGGTCCGAAGACCTTGTCTTCCCATTAAGAGTAGAGGACAAAGAAGGCTTTTCCAGTGCCAATATTGCCACCACCATACCATTCAGATGCTTTGTAGGAGGGTATTGATAATATAGTGCTAGACCCACCCCATGGACATCAATTGATGCACTCCGTAATTCAGACACCATAGCCAGTGCAGTGCCACCCTATGCCAATATTGTCACTACCATACCAGTCAGACCCTTCACAGGAGGGTACTAATATTATGGTGCTAAACCCTTACCATGAATCTCAATACAGCCCACTATTGACCTTCATTGTATCCCACACACCATAGCTGGTACAGTGCCAGCCTGTACCAATAAGATTGTCACCAATATACCGGTCAGAATTTTCAGAGAAGGGTACTGATATTATGGGGCTAGACCCACCTCGTCCTCTTAGGGTATTCTCAAGGTTTGTTGTCCACTCTTCTTCTAGTTGTTAGAAATAGAAGTCTGAATATGGGTCAATCAGTCTCTTTAGTTCTTTCAGCTCCTCATGCAGATAGGAGTCGGTAGTGTGGGTTGGAGTCTGCACTTCATGAGATGCAACTTCTTCGTATGGCTCCAACTCAGAAAATAGATGACTAGAGGACCTTTCTGGGTGTCTGAGGCCTGCTGCAGAGGAGGGGAACGAGAGGAGAGAGGAGGCTGTTGGCGGGGGAATTGCCAGACAGATACTGAGGAGTTCCTAATGTTTCCCTTGGAAATTTGATGTTTCCAGCCACAGTGTCTGTTCTAGTCAATCACCTGCGGTTTGGCATCCTGTGACTGGTTTGAGCCAATCACCTGCCAGGTATTTAGTGATGTTGTCGATGAGCCCCTCTGGTTAGGTGTGTAAGCTCAGGGGTTAGCTTGGGCTTGCTGGTTAGCTGGTTCTGAAGCTTGGTGGCTAGGCATATATGTGTCTAGATATATGACATCAATGGCACCGGGGCGTAGATAATGTAGATGCTTGGTGGTTGCACAAGATATGTCGCCAAGGACGTTGTAGTTTAAACCATGGGAAGATGTGGGAGTGAAGGCAGGGTGGTTGCCCAGATGTTTGCAGATCATGTGAATGGGGGGGGGGGGGGGGTGACAGGGCGTGTTGTGGTTTTAATGATAGTCGGGCAGCTCTCTTCTTCACTCCCAACAGTAGTAATATACCTATATATGATAAGGATTGAAAAGTAGATCACTATCATATTACTCCATAATTATATATACTTGTATACCTTTTTATATCCTTGATTGTGTACAGTTTAATGTCGCTCACACTACTACCCAAATATTAATAATAAATACAAAACCTTAAAAAAAAAAACAGAGATAACAGAGTGGTACACCCTCATAACATTCTATTGATAATTAATAGGACAAGTTGTGAATTAATATCATGTCTACTTGAGAGTTGTTCATATTTGATGTTAAGTGGAGAGGCAACAAGGGAGGGAAGAGTCATAGGGGTACCTGACTGGCATGAGGGTACGCCAGGCAACACACACATCATCTCTCTCTCTCTCTCTCTCTCTCTCTCTCTCTCTCTCTCTCTCTCTCTCTCTCTCTCTCTCTCTCTCTCTTCTGCTTCTTCTTCCTTGTCTTCCACTTCCCTTTAGTTGGGGTTTCTGCTATTTTTGCTAGAATTCAATATTGACCACCTCATTTGGATCATAAGGTCAGTGTGGTCTGTGTATATGTATGTATGCATGTATGTATATATATATATATATATATATATATATATATATATATATATATATATATATATATACATATACATACTGTATATATATATATATGTATATATATATATATATATATATATATATATATATAGAGAGAGAGAGAGAGAGAGAGAGAGAGAGATAGATAGATAGATAGATACACACACATATTTATTATATCAATCTCTCTTTTTCTACTTTGCTGTCCTATTCTTCTAGTATAAAATGTCCGTCTCCAATAGTATGATCTGTTTGGTGTGTGCATCTGTGTAACTCACACTCACTCTCTTTCTCCATTTTCGATTGTCTTTATATTTTGTGGTTACTTGATTTGATTTGTTTGTTTTCAAATTTTACTTTATAATTACTTTGAGCATAACATGATCATAACTGGGCCGCTTGAGACTCTATTAGCTTTTGAATTGCTATATAAACAGTCAGAGTTATTGGGTTAAATGTAATTTTTGTTTTAATTTAATTTATATATATACAGTATATATATATATTTAATATATATAATATATATATATATATATATATATATATATATATATATATATATATATATATAGATATATATATATATATTATATATATATATATTATATATATATATATATATTTATATATATATACAGTATATACTGTATATATATATATATACTTGTTGAATGGAAAATATATTATCCTCCAGCTTATGGCACGGATACGGAGGTCTTGAACATTTATTTGCCTTAGTAGTGAGTTCTATAGCTGTTGTGGGTCCGGTCATAATACAAATTATCGTCTAGACCTGATATATTGGTTTGTGAACTATTGCCCATGATCATCACTGGATCATGGGCTATTGCTGGCTTGACCATGTATCAAACTGGTGTCAAATGTTTCAAAGCATATTATGTATTTGTTTTCTATGTGTATGAAGGAGACAAAAGGCATGTTGCCTGTAACGAGTTTCTCCACCAAAGCCAGAAGAGTGACAGAGCCAAATTCAAGGGACGTTGGGGTCCTAATGCCTGGAAAAAACAAGTTTATAGAAGTTTAAGTAATAGGATGAAGGAGATATTGATTGAGGGAGAGAATTCCAGAGTTCACCTGTTGAGTAGAAGAAAGACTGGGAAAATTTGCCAATTCTTTGATTGGAGAGCTGGACAGAGTAGGAGTGGGACTGTGTTGAAAGGCAGGTGCCTCGCACTCGCCGCAAGGGAGCGGGTATGCACTGAGAGAGCTCTGAAGAACACTGACTGTTGTTATAGTGATAGAAGAGTGAAAAGAGATGCATCATTGCGGTGTGTAGAAAGAGATTGTAGGGTACCAGTAAGAGGAAATGAGACGATGAGGCAAAATGCTTCTGACTCTACTCTTTCGAGAAGTGCGGTATTGGTGGAGCCTCCCCACACATGTGAACAATATCCAATACAGGGGCGCGCTGTGCCCTGATACAAAGCAAGAAGCTGTGTGGGGGTGTAGATCCCACAGAGACGGTTGAGCACACCCAACTTTTGGGAAACGGATTTAGCAAGAGGGGTAATATGATCTATCCAAGAAAGGTTGGATGGAAAAGATACCCTTAGAATATAGAGAGAAGATGAAAGGTTGTTTGTGTATTGTTGAAGAATAGTTGATAGTCTTGCGGAAGGTTTCGATGGAGAGGTAAAGGGATAAATTGGGTCTTGGAGGCACTGAAAGTAACAAGATTGTTCTCTGCCCAAAAGATAAATAATTGATAGATTATAAGATAGGTTTTCTATGGCCCTATTACGTGAGTGATTGAATGCTGGGTTGATGTGAACAACTAGTTGAATAGTATAAGGTAGAGTCATCAGCATATGCGTGGATAGTACTAGAGGTACAGTTGAGGAGATCATTAATAAATATTAGAAAGATAATTGGAGACAGACAGAACACTGAGGAACACCGGAGGTGGTATTGTATAGTATGATGCCTTCATATGTGTGCAAATGAACAGGAAAAGGTTTAGACTAAACCTAAGTGTAACCAATATGAGATAATATTATAAACATATAGTGTGAGTTATGGGTATTAAGGTATTGCTAGTTAAATATGGCTAGGTGTCAAAATTAATGAGCTATAGCCTATATATGATAGTTAAATCCTCTATATAGAATAATAGTTCAATATAATATATAAGTTTATATAGAGATTTATGGTTACATACATATATAAAAATACTGTGATGGTTGATGGAAGTTTATTTATCTATTTGTTTTCTATGTGTATAAAGGAGACAAGACGCAGGTTGCTTGTAACGAGTGTCTCCTCCAAAGCCAAAAGAGTGACAGACAGTCAAACTCAAGGGAGGTTGGGGTCAAAATGCCTGGACACACGAAGTTTAAAGGAGTGTAAGTCATAGGATGAAGGAAAGATTGATTGAGGGAGAAAGTTTCAGAGTTCACTTGTTGAGTAATGGAGTGGGACTGTGTTGAAAGTTGGGTGCCTTGCACTCGCCGCAAGGATGGGGGTATGCACTGAGAGAGCTCTGAAAAACACTGACGTTGTAATAGCGATAGAAGAGTGAAAGAGATGCAACATTGCGGCATGTAGAAAGAAACTGTCAGGAACTAGTAAGTGGAAGTGAGTTGATGAGGAAAAAAGCTCCCCACCCCTGCGAACAATATTCGATACATGGGCACGCAGCCCCTATACAGAGAAAGAATCTGTGCGAGAGTGAAGAACCCACGGAGACGGTTGAGCACACCTAACTTCTGGGAAGCTGTCTTAGCAAGAGTGGTTGGATGAAAAAGATACACCAAGAATATTGAAAGAAGATGAAGGAGTGATTTGTGTATTGTTGAAGAATAATTGATAGTCTTGTGGAAGATTGCGACGGTTAGTTAAATGGAGAAATTGGGTTTTGGAAGCGTTGAAATTAACAAGATGTTCTCTGCTTCCGTCAGATATAAATGATAGATTAGCAGATAGGCATCCTATAGCCTTGTTACATGACTCTTGGAGTGATTGCATGCTGGGTTGATGTGAAAAACTAGTTGAATAGTGTAGGGTAGAGTCATCGGCATATGAGTGGATAGGATAGGACTAGA
The DNA here is from genome assembly GCA_032716605.1 of Paralithodes platypus. Lineage (NCBI taxonomy): Eukaryota > Metazoa > Arthropoda > Malacostraca > Decapoda > Lithodidae > Paralithodes > Paralithodes platypus. The sequence continues at coordinate 29,655,158 of CM064543.1, read as the reverse complement.
TGTATAGTTGAAGAGATCATTAATGAATATTTGAAAGAGCACTGGAGACAGGACAGAACCCTGAGGAACACTGGAGTTGATAGGTTGAGGAAGTGAGCGATGGCCGTCCACAACTCCAGCTAAGGAACGGTCAGAAAGAAATTAGAGACAAAAGCACAGATAGAGGGATATAAACCGAAGGAGGGTAGTTTGGAAATTAAAGATTTGTGCCAGACTGTATCGAAAGCTTTTGATATGTCTATTGTCTAGCGCAATAGAAAAAGTCTCACCGAAGTCCAGGAGGGAGGATGACCAAGAAATCGTAAGATAAGCAAGCAGATCACCCGTAGAGCAGCCCTTATGGAAACCATACTGGTGATCTGAAAGTAGTTTATGGGAAGATAAATGCTGAAGAAAGTTTGAATTAAAAATACTTTCAAAAACTTTAGAGATGCAAGAAATGAGAGCAATTGGACGATACTTGGAGGTTGGGAGCGGTCACCCTTCTTTCGGAAGGGTTGAATGAGAGCAAACTTCTAGCAAGATGGAAAGACGTTAGAGGAAAGGCACAGATGAAAGAGTTTGCCTAAGCAGGGAGTCAGCACAAAAGAACAGTTTTTGAGTACAACAGGAGGAACACCATATGGTCTGTACGCCTTCTTAGAGAGTTAATGAAAGTTTAATGGGGTGTTAAATGTGAGGGTTATACTTTAGATAGGTTGAGGAAGTGAGCGATGGCCGTCCACAACTGCGGCTATTTAGTGGTCTGAAAGGAAATTAGACACAAAGGCACAGATAGAGGGATAGAAACATGGTTCTTGTTCGACATCATCAACTAGGACTATGCCTGATCAGTGGAAGCTAGCCAACGTAACACCGATATTCAAAAAAAGGCAGCAAATCCCTACCCAGTAACTATCGTCCAATTAGCTTAACCTCAATTGTATGTAAAATGCTAGAAACGGTCATACGAGACAGACTCGTAAATCACTTAGAGGAAAATAACTTACTTAAAGATAGTCAACACGGCTTTCGTAAAAAACGTTCCTGTTTAACAAACCTCTTAGACTTCTTCCACGATATCCTCAACCTGTACGATGAGAGTAAAGCTGTAGATATTATATACCTTGATTTTCAAAAGGCCTTTGACAAAGTTCCCCACAAACGTTTACTGCTAAAACTAAAAGCGCATGGAATACAAGATGGTGTGTTGAAATGGATAGAAAATTGGCTCAGCGACAGAAAGCAAAGAGTAGTCATAAACGGTAAGGCATCTAAATGGACCAATGTAAGTAGCGGGGTACCCCAGGGATCGGTACTAGGACCAATTCTCTTTCTAATTTACATCAACGACATAGATGAGGGTCTCACCTGTACAATCTCAAAATTTGCTGACGATACAAAAATTGCAAATAGCGTACTCTCAAAAGAACAAGTTGACAATATGCAACACAATCTAGCTAAATTGTCATGTTGGGCCCAAATTTGGCAAATGAGTTTCAATGCGGATAAATGTAAAGTACTACATATCGGATGCCTAAATGAGAAAGCAAACTATTCGATGAATGGCACTCAGCTTAAGAATGTAAACAGAGAAACCGATCTGGGAGTAACAATATCGAGCAACCTAAAACCGAGTCAACAATGTTCAGAAGTTGTTAAGAAGGCAAACAAAATAATTGGCTGTATAGGCAGGTCATTTGAGCATAAATCCAAAGAAGTTATCCTAACCCTTTACAATTCCTTAGTCCGCCCTCTTCTGGAATACTGCGTTCAATCCTGGTGCCCTTTTTACCAAAATGATATAAGCAAGCTAGAACGAGTTCAATGTAGAGTTACCAAAATGATACCTAGCCTAAAGAACAAACCATATGAAGAGCGTCTTAGAGAATTAAATCTATTTCCTTTAACCCAGCGCAGATTAAGAGGTGACTTAATTCAAGTGTTCAAAATCATCAAAGGCATCGACAATATGAACTGTAGTAAGTACTTCACTATCGACCAATCTAATTACACGCGGGGAAACGGTTGCAAAATCATTGGTAAATCTTTTAACTCACACGAATCTAAGAATTTCTTCTTCAATCGAGTTGTCAACTTGTGGAATGGACTTCCCCGAGACGTTATAGACTGCAGCACTGTTGATTCATTTAAACTCCGCTTAGACAAATATCTCGCATCAAACCCGCGACTGACTGCGTTTGTAAATGAATAACTTTATTTTTATCCCCCCCTCAGTTACTAACCCCTCTGTCCCCTACTAACTTCCTAATCCTGCCACGGACATTAGTTCCAGGGCAGTAGTTCCCTTTACAATGTTCCCTTACCCACTCTAAACCACTGTTTGGACACTTGATCCTCAGTGTTTTGGAGGACAAGCAGCCTAGAAGGGTCACTAGATATGTTGTTACTTGATTTCCTTTGTACTCCTTTGTACTCCTTTGTACTACACGAACAAGGGATTCGTATAAATTATGTGCGCACTCAGTTAATTTCACTTACTCAGCTATGAAATTAACTAAGCGAGAGTTGGATTTCTTACATTTTCTAAACCTACTTTGAAAATTGATACAGTCGCGCAATCAATAACAACTTGTGGCTGTATATTCCAAAAACGTGGTTAAAAAAGAAATGCATTGCCTGGTCTGACTTAAATCGTTGTCCAGTAATCTTGAAGCCATTTTCCCTTATGTAGTTTGACTGGTCAACTGAGAAGTACTTATGAACATCAAGATTACCATCTTCAACTAAAACTCCCCCAATGCTGTGCCTTGTCAGGCTAATTAAGATCAGCTCTTCAAGACGCTCCTCATGTGGTTTATTTCTCAACTTTGGTATCATTTGCGGTATCATTTGGTTGAATTAAACATGCCGAGAGTTACTTAGGATGAGCACAGTTGCAGCTTTGGGACCTTGCCAGAGGAGGGTTATGCTAGTCACGCTCTGTCACGCACTATTCCTCATAGCTTGATACATTGATTTGATAATAATATATTTCCTTACACGTTTACTAATATGCAATGAACTTATAATAAATTGAACAAGAAAGCTCAGATTTTGCGATATAATTAATGGTAAGTAATGAATCAATAAATATTCTAAACTTTTTGATAGGTAACATCGGAGTAGCTTGTCTCTCGTAGAATAATTTGCATAAATTGTGGTTGCTTAGACAAAAAAGATCAGCAGAGGCAACAGCATTCATGTTTGGCCAATCAAAATATCATATCCTGAATGTATTGATCAGAGCTTTGTAGAATAGGTTTTGTCATTCGTAAGCCAGGAAATATTGACTGGTTTTATTGCCCATATCCCGCTCTAGGGGAGAAAACCTTATACAATCTGGGTGGATGGGACTCGTCAGCCTTAGACGGCAACCTGTCTAGGGGAGTAAAACTGATACAAATCCGTACTGCTTACTTAAGGGTGAAGCAGGTTAGTGGATGGACTAGCCAAACGCCACTGTAGAAAAATAGTGCTAACAAGATACATAGAGGGCCTCGGGGTTGGACGGCCCCTATTTTGAGTGGTCAGTCCTGTAAGTCCGTCAGTAAACTGGCATGGGTTTTCCCTCTTACAGGGTATAGGTCCGCTTTGGGGCCTTCTGTGTATGGCCACCTGCATTAAAGGGATTAAGGCGTCCGGCAATAGATAGATAGATAGATATCGCTCTTTATTCCTTTCTCTTCTCTCCTCTGGGTTTTTTTCTGTTACATTATTCGTATTTTGCCTTTTCTTTTCTTTTCTCTTCTGTCTTTTCCTCTTGTCTTGATTACTTGTCTCTCCTCTTCTCTCCTCCTTTCTCCTCTTCCCTTGTCTTCTCTGCTCGACCCTGTTCGTATCTTCTCGTCTCTTCTCTCCTCTTTTCTCCTCTCCTCTCGTTTTTTCTTCTCTCCTCTTTATATGTGTTCTCTCCTTTCCTTTCCTCTCCTCTCCTTGTCTTTTCTTCTCTCCCTTGTTCGTGCCTTCTCGTCGCTCCTCTCCTATTTTCTTGGCTTCTCTCTTCTTCTCATGTTTTCTCTCCCCTCCTCTTTTCTTCTATGCTCTTATTTTCTTCTCGTCTTAATTGCTCTCCTGCTCTTCTCGTCTACCTGTGTGTGTGCCTGTATCTCTAGCCGCCCCAGTCGTCATTAGTCCTTACATAGTTATTATTATTATTATTATATAGTAGAGAGAGCTTTCTACTTTGCCGTCCTATTTTTCCACTATAAACTGTCCCTGTCTAGCAGTATTCAGGCCGGACCACCTAGAAGTGATCACAAGGTCTGTGTGGTCTGAGTACCTGTGTAACTCTCTCACACTCTCTCTCTCTCTCTCTCTCACGTTTTTGCCGTGAAGGTGTGGCGTCAACTTAACCATCACCTAGTTTATCGTTCTTAGTATACTACAGGTCAAGGTTGAGGCCTCGTTCTTAGTATACTACAGGTCAAGGTTGAGGCCTCGTTCTTAGTATACTACAGGTCAAGGTTGAGGCCTCGTTCTTAGTATACTACAGGTCAAGGTTGAGGCCTCGTTCTTAGTATACTACAGGTCAAGGTTGAGGCCTCGTTCTTAGTATACTACAGGTCAAGGTTGAGGCCTCGTTCTTAGTATACTACAGGTCAAGGTTGAGGCCTCGTTCTTAGTATACTACAGGTCAAGGTTGAGGCCTCGTTCTTAGTATACTACAGGTCAAGGTTGAGGCCTCGTTCTTAGTATACTACAGGTCAAGGTTGAGGCCTCGTTCTTAGTATACTACAGGTCAAGGTTGAGGCCTCGTACAGTTTCAACACGGTCACAAAGGCTATACAAATGTTTGTATTTTTCTTGTGCAGCGATTCAAGGTCATAGTACGTTGACCTCAATGACCCTTTTAGTATTAGGGTGCCTTTCTTCATTTATTCTGGCTAACATTAGGCGATTTCACTCCGTTATTAAAGGCTCTGTAGGAATATTATAGGCAAGTGTACATCAATTACCCTTCTGACTTTAAGATGTCCTTCCTAAGCTAAGTTAAATCGTATAATAATTACCAGTATAAAAGGGGGGAGTGCGGCCTCGAATACTGAAGGAGTTGATATTATATGTATCTTGTAGTTATGTATTGTGAAGGAGTTGATATTATATTTATCTTGTAGTTATGTATTGTAAAGGAGTTGATATTACAGTTATCTTGTAGTTATGTATTGTGAAGGAGTTGATATTATAGTTATCTTGTAGTTATGTATTGTGAAGGAGTTGATATTATAGTTATCTTGTAGTTATGTATTGTAAAGGAGTTGATATTACAGTTATCTTGTAGTTATGTAGTGTAAAGGAGTTGATGTTATAGTTATCTTGTTGATATGTATTGTAAAGGAGTTGATGTTATAGTTATCTTGTTGATATGTATTTCATTCATTATAGGTGGGCCTCAATTCTGGACTTCTAAGCTCTGTAACTCAAAAAGGGATTGTGTAAATGGGCTGTAAATGTCCATATCTATTTCCTGGCTGACTCTTCCCAAATGGAAGAAATAATAGCTCGATTACTCTAGTTGCTTTATGAGTTAGAGAGGTTGGTGGTCACGATTTTTGTCCTACCTATAATGAACAGTGTATAGCTTCTTAGAATAGGAAATATATGCTCATTTGTGGTTTGGAAAATTATTATTGATGTAAAATATCTGTTGATATTGTATAACTAATGTAGATACACTTTTAGAAGATATTTACCCCTTCTGTACCGGTAATATCCTTTTCACTTCACTCTGGCTATTATTAGACGATTCTATTCAGCTTAATAATGGCCTTCATCAATTAACAGGCTTAGAACTATCTAACTTAACCCTTTTTTACTACCACAGATCCTTTATATACTGCACAAAATCGTCTCAATATAGCTAGAATAACTTAAGAAAACGTCGCCGGTCCAGAAGGGGTTACTATACACGTTACAAAGCCCCACAGATGAGTCTACTTAAATAGCTGTAATCAGGACAATGAACGACTTCCCAAAATTAACCAACCAGGCGAATTATTGATGTCTGTCATCTTAGCTTTTTGGTATATATATATATATATATATATATATATATATATATATATATATATATATATGTTTTTCTTCCCCTCGCTAGACCTCCGTCTAGTTTAAAAAAAAAAAAACACCCCTAAAATTTCAGGCTCGCTATCAATCGCTAAGAAACAAATTGACACCTATATGGCATGAAAGGTCTTAATATTGACAAAGAAATGCACGGAGTGAAAGGTCTTAAAATTGCCAAACTAATGGGAACAACGTCTTATCATCTGAATCCGAACGGGGTTAATAATAAGGGAGAAGGGGGACCAGACAAAGCAACCAGCCCACCTTAATACACTTTTCATTTGCCATATACCATAATTATACACTGATCAATCAAGTGGATCTTTACTCTATCAATGATCAAGGGATGTTTGTTCTGGACCCCCTTCTCCCTCATGTTTTGCCTTATTAGTTTTAAGATTTTAAGGCGTTCGCCGCATTAATTTTACGATTTTAATACCTGTCCTGCCATTTGGGTATTGATGGTTTTATTAACGAGCGATAGCGAGTCTGTAGCTTAGGAGAAACAGGCCTTCGGCTGGGAAATTTTTCTACAGAGAAATGTACAAATTTATCTCGAAGGGGGTCTTGGGGGTGTTTTCATATGTTTTATATAAATTTAAGGAGTAAACTACTAGAGAAAATAAAACGTATTCCTCCCACAACCCTAGTCAGCAAGTTAACATGGCTAGAGGAAACGCAAGACATTAGCGTAAAGCAACAGCGTAAAACCTTCCTACCGAATATAAACAAAACCGGGGAGTTATTCTATTTTTATTTTTAAGTATTTAGATGGTTCTAGTTATAGTTTCCTTCCTAGGACTCCATCAAGCTTTAAAAAAATACCCCCATGACCCCCCCTTTGAGATAAACTTATGCATTGTTCGGTAGAAAATTGCCCCAGTCGAAGAACGGTTCCTCCTGAATTGCAGGCTTGCCATCGCTCGCCAGGATAAATCGACACCTAAATGCCATGCAAGATCTCGAAACCGCCAAATTAGTGAGGTGAATGTCTACAATCACAAAACTAATTTAGCTAAACATAAGGGAGAAGGGGGTCCAGAACACCCTCCCCTCCCCCTCCCTTGATCGTAACTAGCCAGAGCACTTAGCGTAGTGAGAACATTTGTCTTTGTTAAGGGGGGAAGAGTTTTTTTATTGGTCGATTTATTTATTTATTTATTTTTGTTTTAGTTTCCTCCTTAGACCTCAATCAAGCTTAAAAAATAAACATTTCAAAGATCCCCCTTTTAGATAATTTAGTACATTTATCGGTATAAAAATGTCCCTGTCGAAGGCCGGTTCCTCCTTAAATACAGGCTCGCTAAAAGACGACATCTAAGTGGCACGAAAGGTCTTAATATTGATAAAGAAATTGGCGAAAAGTCTTAAAATCGCCATACTAATGTGGCTAACGTCTTTTAATCTGAAAACTAATGAGGTTAAGCATGAGCAAGAAGGGGGTCATAAAAACCAACGACCCCCCCTCCCCCCTTAACGTTGTGCCTACGGGTGTACGTTCTCTCATAAACAATTGTGGACTTCACCTGTATTTTTATTATGGAAGTATATCCCTGGAAACTAATATTTTAATTTTAGTATCTCTTTATCAACCGCAAAACTGTATAACATTTGTTGAAAAGTAAGTTCCATCTTAAAAGCAGCCCAAATAGTTATATCTGCTTTCCGTTGGTGTGCCCAGAATCTACAAAATGTTCATGTAATATGTTAATGACGAATGAATTCTTTACTTTCCAATTTTGCTACATCCCGTTTTAAACAATCTCGCGGTGCAAGAGCCACCATAGTCAGTAGTGTAAATCCGGCAGCTTTACTTTGTTCATTATGGCTCTGCAAACAACTTTGGTCTTCGTGTTTAATGTCATGGAGGTAGCCGTTTAGGAGTATTGCGTTAAAGGTTTTGGAGATGACATGCAAGACACAGCAAAACAAACTACTTCGCAAGTGCACAGTAAGGAGTCCTCAACACCCTTACTGTGCTTACAAGTGCATAGTAAGGAGTCCTCAACACCCTTACTGTGCACAGTAAGGAGTCCTCAACACCCTTACTGTGCTTACAAGTGCACAGTAAGGAGTCCTCAACACCCTTACTGTGCTTACAAGTGCACAGTAAGGAGTCCTCAACACCCTTACTGTGCTTTTGAGATCTATGTGATATGTGGTATGTTATATTTTAGCATTCATAATATTACTTTATCTTGTATTTCATTTCACTTAGGTTATTAGATTTAGATTTAACTCAACACAATGTACACGTATTTCTACGCTTCTCACATATAATAACTTTTTAGTTTTCGTAAATATAAATACTTTGCGGTATATTTAGATATTCAGGCACACATGGCTTCAATTATTTTCCATAAATGTGTTGATCTCTCTTTAACCCCATTTACCCCCTACACGTTTGTATTATTTCATGAAATCTATTATGATTTGTAGATATTTATGTAGGCTGTTTCTTTGGTGTTTAGGCTGCAGATGGCTTGTGCATAAGCCGAAACGCGTCCCATAATCAATAAAGATGTATATATCAGCACTGGTGTTACTATATACATATATTATATATATATATATATATATATATATATATATATATATATATATATATATATATATATATATATATAGGGTGTATTGAAAAAAACGCTTACAGACTTCAACTGCTAAGTACCGAATAAAAGAACAAGTTCACTTTATTCTATAACAAAATAATTAATAATTATTGATTTAAGGGATCGAAAGTCAAATATTCAGTGTCGTCAAAGCATGTGTTATAATCCGAACACTGGCATTGATCCCCCCCCCCCCCCTCCCTTATCTCCTAGTTTATACCCAGGAATATTGAATTATAAAACTAATTAGTTTTCAGGGTGAAGCAATGTAAGTAATATTCCTTTTATACACCGTTTACAACTCAAATTATTTTATGTTTTTTTTTTTTTTTTTTTTTTTTTTTACAATCTTGTTTGCAATCAATGTACCAAACTTAGGTTACTGGGCGTGACTCTTGATTCAAAACTTACTTTTGAGGCATACTTATGCTCAGTTGCCTCATCTATATCTCAAAAAGTTGGTCTACTACGTAAATACAAAAGGATTTATTCAAGTGATGCTATTGTTCGGAACTGTTTTTACTCTTTAATTTTACCCTTCTTTGAGTACTGCTCTCCTGTGTGGCTCTCTGCCGCAGATTCCAATCTGAGGCTTCTGGATCGTGCTTTTAATCAGATAAAGTTTATGTTGCCTGACCTGGATATTAACCTTGAACATCGTCGCCTTGTTGGGTCTTTGACTCTATTTCATAAGATATTTCTTAATGCTGATCATCCATTACATTCTAAAATTCCACCACCTTTTCGTGTGACTAGATATTCCTTGGAGTTAAATAATCAGGCCTTTGCTCATGTTCATTGTAACACGTCACAATATTCAAGATGTTTTATCCCATCAATCACAACATTCTGGAATACTCTCCCTAGTGAAGTAGTGAATGAGGATAGCTCCCAGGTTTTCAAGACAAGGGTTAACGCCTTTTTTAGTTAGCTAGTTATATCTTCCTGGCTATTTGTGCCCTCCACTGAGACCCTTCGGGGTATATAGTCTTCCTGACTATCTGTGCCCCCCACTGAGACCCTTCGGGGTATATAGTCTTCCTGGCTATTAGTGTCCCCCACTGAGACCCTTCGGGGTATATAGTCTTCCTGGCTATCTGTGCCCCCCACTGAGACCCTTCGGGGTATATAGTCTTCCTGGCTATCTGTGCCCTCCACTGAGACCCTTCGGGGTATATAGTCTTCCTGGCTATCTGTGCCCTCCACTGAGACCCTTCGGGGTATATAGTCTTCCTGGCTATCTGTGCCCCCCACTGAGACCCTTCGGGGTATATAGTCTTCCTGGCTATCTGTGCCCCCCACTGAGACCCTTTGGGGTATATAGTCTTCCTGGCTATTTGTGCCCCCCACTGAGACCCTTCGGGGTATATAGTCTTCCTGGCTATTTGTGCCCCCCACTGAGACCCTTCGTGGTATATAGTCTTCCTGGCTATCTGTGCCCCCCACTGAGACCCTTCGGGGTATATAGTCTTCTTGGCTATCTGTGCCCCCCACTGAGACCCTTCGGGGTATATAGTCTACCTGGCTATTTGTGCCCCCCACTGAGACCCTTCGGGGTATATAGTCTTCCTGGCTATTTGTGCCCCCCACTGAGACCCTTCGGGGTATATAGTCTTCCTGGCTATTTGTGCCCCCCACTGAGACCCTTCGGGGTATATAGTCTTCCTGGCTATCTGTGCCCCCCACTGAGACCCTTCGGGGTATATAGTCTTCCTGGCTATTTGTGCCCCCCACTGAGACCCTTCGAGGTATATAGTCTTCCGGGCTATTTGTGCCCCCCACTGAGACCCTTCGGGGTATATAGTCTTCCTGGCTATTTGTGCCCCCCACTGAGACCCTTCGGGGTATATAGTCTTCCTGGCTATCTGTGCCCCCCACTGAGACCCTTCAGGGTATATAGTCTTCCTGGCTATCTGTGCCCCCCACTGAGACCCTTTGGGGTATATAGTCTTCCTGGCTATCTGTGACCCCCACTGAGACCCTTCGGGGTATATAGTCTTCCTGGCTATCTGTGCCCCCCACTGAGACCCTTCAGGGTATATAGTCTTCCTGGCTATCTGTGCCCCCCACTGAGACCCTTTGGGGTATATAGTCTTCCTGGCTATCTGTGCCCCCCACTGAGACCCTTCGGGGTATATAGTCTTCCTGGCTATTTGTGCCCCCCACTGAGACCCTTCGGGGTATATAGTCTCCCCATGGCTTTTCCGTGGGGCTCACATGTAGCATCTGATAATAATAATAATAGGAAAGACCAAAGGCATCTTAGATGAAGCAAATTACGATCCTCAAGTGGTTTGCAGACATTACTGTCATATGTTATTAAATAAAAAAGCAATGCTCAATAATAAAAATACCCAAACAATGTGGGCATTACAAAGTTATTGCCTAATATTATTTAATTATTTGTACAGTAGTGAACATTAATTCAAATACAAACTAATTTGAAGCTGTTTCGGGTTGAATTGAATCTCCTTACTAATTCTAACTGAGCATTTGCATTTCATAGATTCGTTTAATAAGCTAGAGACTTCAAAATCGATCAGAATTAATTACCACAACTGTACATGGTCATTACAGTGTAATAAGAGGAGAATAATTGAAATTATTTTAAATGCCACCAACTGATGCAATACAGAAATCAATCATACCCAATATTTTTAATCTGTCAATCTTTATACCGAGTCGTAAAACATTTTTGGAATTACATTCAAGATAGGAACGATCAGCCCCCAATTAATTTTGAATCAAGAACCATGCTTCATAAACGATTGAATTACCTTCAACTACATTTGGATATTCGACCCAGACTTAGGCATCAGCATTATACCCCGTGACCAGAGTTGCAAATGTTACAAAACAAAATTACGCTAATCTGTTTCAAATAGTTAGTATTTTCTGCTAACTACCTAATATCATCACCATATTCTAAGATACTTTGATTTCGTAATTTCTAATATGTGAATAGGTAGACCTATACTTTCCCTTTAGTTAAGTCCATAGTAAACATGTTAATCATGTATCAATTATATAGTGATTTATTTGTAACCCTGTTTTGCTAGATTTCTAAATATGCATAATGCATATATCTCATTAATAACACTTTTTTGGGGAAAATGTGATACGACAATATACAGTATGTTAATTGTCCATCATACAATGTGTTCGTCATAGTCTGTAACAGGTATTTCAATACACTGTACTGTATATATACCGGTATATATATATATATATATATATATATATATATATATATTTATATATATATATATATTATAGTATATGTATATATATATCTACATATACAGTATATATATATATATATATATATATATATATACATATATACTGTATATATGTATACCGGTATATATATATATATAGTGTATATATATATAGGCACCAACCGAGCAGGGCAACACCCAAGGGAGCATAAGGAGTTCCTGGAACTCCTGTTTCATTTGCCTGGCTTCTCTTACTGTTTTTGTTGGTTTATTCCTGACTGGTTTCTAACTTCTAACCCTTCCTTTTATATTGTCGATATCTTCTCTCCTTTGGGCTCCATCCACCATTAACTTATCTCTGTCTCCTGTCCTATCTCTTTAGTACGACCACCCAATCATCCCAGCTGGCGGCGCTTGTGGCACTCTGGAGCTGCTGACGGGGAGGCTCTCCGGCAGTACTTCTTTGATTTCCCATGGAATAATTTTTGCTTCCGTGGCCGGGGACCCTCGGAGAGTGCTGAACGCATTACCGACGTAATCCTCTCCGGCAGGGAGGCATACATTCCATTTTCTTTCTCTCAGACTAATGCCAAAATATCTTGGTTTACTCACACTTGTTCTGCTGCTGTCCGTAATAAGGTGCCGACGCCTTCAAACTCAATAATCTCATTCTTCCTATGTTTCTGCCCAGAATCAAGCCAAATCTCTTCTTCGACTCCCCAAACACTCTTTCATCAATAATAAATGCACTGAACTATCCAAATCCAGCTCTTCCCAGGATTTCTATCATCTAACCAAAACTTTTCCACTCTGATGGCACTACTGTCACTTCTTCCTCTGACAAAGCTGAGCTCTTCGTCCAAACTTTTGCTAAAAACTCCACTTTGGATGATTCCAGTGCTATTTCTCCCTCTTCACCCCTTTCTCACTTACTCATGCCTAATATCCTAATGATGATCTTCTAAAGATGTACTTTCTACATTCTCTGGGCTTAATACTAAGAAGGTGTATGTCCGGATGGTGTTCCTCCTATTGTTTTCAATACTATGCTTTCGTGCTGAGTCCCTGCCTAGGCAAACTCTTTTCTTCTCTGTCTCTCCTTTAATGCCTTCCCTTCTTGCTGGAAGTTTGCTCGCAGTCAACTTGTCCCAAAGAAAGTGTGACCACTCTCAACCCTCCAACTATCGTCCAATTGCTCTCATTTCTTGCATCTCCAAATTTTTGAAACTATTCTTACTTCAAAATTTCTTAAGTATCTCCCTTCCCATAATCTACTCTCAGATCGCCAGTATGGTTCCTTAAGGTCGTTGCACACTGACACAACGGCCCCTTCAAGACTGGAACGAACACCCACGACACATACAAACCCTGTGTCTTGCCGAATTTACTAGAGATCGCGGCGAAAATGGCTGGCATCATTAGAGTTGTATCTTTACCGTATCTCTACCGTATCTCTTCCGCACGACTTGATAAGATTCTAGCGATGCCGATACAGTGGAGAAATGAATGCTACAAAAAATATAGGAAAAGTCGTGCGAAGGGTACACGACTAGTCCACGGAAAAGATACAACCCAAAAGACTGCGATACAACTCAGAAGAATCGTATCGACACCTTGAGACGTTCAACCGGATTGAGGCTAGACGCGCGGTTGCCAACTCGACCGTTGCCAATTTTCTGTACGGAAGAGATACGGTCCGTCCCTTCCGCATGAATGTAGGAAGAAAAGGCACCGGAAAAAAAGGCACAGGAAAAAAAGGCATCGGAAATATGGGCACTGTGAAAAAAAGGCACAGGAAAAAAAGGCATATTCTTCGGGGTAGGAAAAAATGGCATATTATGAAAATCTATCAAAATGTTTAATTAGCCAACTTTATTATCCAGGATTTATTCCAAAATGATTTATTATTCAAGAATTATAAAATTTCAATATATTTGTTATATATATTGTACTTCTATATTTTGCTTTAACCCGGCAAGCGCGATAGGCCTCACGGAAGGCTTCCTATAGGGAACGCGATAGGCCTCACGGAAGCAAGACCATAAAAAAAGACTTCCAAAAAAAAAAAGGGCCTATCAAAACAAAGGAATTTGTCTCTAGGTGAGATAATTCCCCTCTAGTACTCATCCATGTGTTTCTCACCCCTCCCCCTCCCCTCCTTCCCCACCTTATTCCCCCTCCCCCCCCCTCCTCAATTATCACCTATTTTTCCTCTTATTATCATCATTTATCGGTTATTTTTCTCTCTCGCGATAATGTAGCACAAGTGGGTTGCATAAAAGATCGTTATGCAACACCAAGACACCGGCACACACCGCCCCGCTCGTCTCAGTTGACTCCCAGACAGCGAGAGGGGAGGGCTGCCTGTGGCTCTCTCTCGCCTGAGATTATGACCGGGTGGCCAATATCTTCGTTTTTCACCACCCAAATGCTTTTCCAACTTATTTTAGCACTCTTGAAGGTTCATATATACATCATATATGTAAAATAAAAGCATACCGAAAACAAATAATGCTTTATATTGTAAATATAACAAATTCTGTCAGAATCCAAGGCTAGAAATGCACAAATAACTACCCTAGCACCTAGGTCTATATCGCGCTTGTCAGGTTAATTACACTATATTTCTATTTAACCTAACCTGACCTAATGTGAGACCTCACTTGGACTATGCTGTTCAGTGTTGATGTCCTTATAATAGAATGGATATTGACTCTCTGGAGGCAGTCCAACGAAGGATGACGCAAATTATCCACATTGTTAGAAATGTATCATATGAGGAGAGGCTGATAACCCTTGGCTTGCATTCATTAGAAAGACTAATATGTATAGGAGATTTGATATAGGTGTTTAAGTGGATGAAAAGTATCAACAAGGGAGATATAAATAAGGTATTAAGGCTTAATAACGGCAAGATAACCCGTTCAAATGGCTTCAAATTGGATAAGTTTTGCTTTAGAAAAGATATAGGTAAGCACTGGTTTGGGAACAGAGTTGTGGAAGTGTGTGTTTAGCTCAGGAACGGTGGAATATTTCAAGTGCAAACTTGATAGTCATATGAATTATATGGGTTGGGTGTGAATGGGATCTGCCTCGTGTGGGCCGGTCGGCCTTATGCAAAATTGCGGTTTCTTGAGTTCTAATCAAACCTAACCTAACCTAACCTATGGTGAGTACACTACCAGATGTATATTATTACTTTATGCAATATTGCATATTGCATCGAAACACATTTGACTGATCTATTACTTCTAAATATAATATTTTGTTGTATGTGCCACTTTTTCCTAGTCCGTAATTTTTGAAAAAAAATCCGGTGTCTTTTTTTCCTGTGCCTTTTTTTCTTGTGCCGTTTCTTCCGGTGCTTTTTTTTCCGAGTACCGGTCGGTCCGCACGGCAGGCTCACGCACCAGACGACGTTGATACAGGCCATACGGCTTTGATATGGACCATATGTCTTTGATACGGACCACACGATTGTGATACGGCGAGTTCGTGATGGAGACCAGACTCAGACGATTTTTTACAGTTGCCGGGGGATTCCCACGAGCTTATGAACAGCTCAAAATCTCGTATCGACCCCCGATACGTTGCTTGGACCGTGAGAGTCACCCACGGCTAATTCCCGATATCCTTGATTATGTTGCCGATTCGCCGTATCAGGTTGAAATTTTGAGTCGGGAACTCGCCTGGAGGGGCTTTCGTGTCAGTGTGCAACGACCTTTTGGGGTCGCTCTATTGGTGATCTTATTTCATATCTTGCTAACTCTTGGTCATCCTCCTTTCGGGATTTCGGTGAACCTTTTCTATTGCGCTAGACATATCGAAGGCCTTTGATAGAGTCTAGTACAAATCTCTAAATTCTAAACTACCCTCCTTCGGTTTCTATCTCTCTATCTGTGCCTATATCTCTAATTTCCTTTCTGGCCGTTCCATAGCTGTGATCGTGGAAGACCATTGTTCAATTCCTCAACCTATCAACTCCGGTGTTCCTCAGAGTTCTGTCATATCTCCAATTCTCTTTCTAATATTCCTTAATTATCTTCTCAACTGTACCTCCAGTCCTATCCATTCATATGTTGATGACTCAACCTTACACTGTTCAACTAGTTTTTCAGAACCTCCCAACAAGTAATCACTCAAACATTCACGTTATGATGCCATAGAACACTTATTTTCTGACAAATCAACCATTTCAATTTGGGGCATAGAAAAACTTGTTGCTTTCAATGCTTCCAAAACCCAATTTCACCGTTTATCTACCCATCAAGAACTCCCACAAGTCTATCCCTTATACTTCAACAATACACAAACCAACCCTTAATCTTCTCTCAGTATCACCATATTACCACCCTTGCTAAAACAGCTTCCCAGAAGCTGGGTGTGCTCAACCACCTCCGGGGGTTCCTAACCACTGCATAGCTTCATGCTCTCTATAGGGGCACAGTGCGTCCATTTATTGAGTATTGTTCGCATGTTAGGGAGGATCCTCTCACATAGCATTTCTTGCCAAAGTAGAAAAGAAAGCCTATGGTCTCATTAACGTCCACTCACCGACTCTTTGCAATATCTCTCTCTTTGCAGCAATGTCGCATCTCTCTCGCTATTCTACTGCTATTACAATAATCAGTGGTCCTGAGAGCTCTCTCAATATACCATCTCCTCTACGTAGAGTACGTAGCACCCGTCTTGCGACACAATCCCCCCCCTACTCTGTTCAACTTTCCAACCGAAGAATGAAACGATATCCCCAATCTTTCTTCTATTCAACTGCTGAGCTCTGGAACTCTCTCCCTAAATCCATCTTCCCCTCATCCTATAACCTAAATTGTTTCAAACTCCGTGAGTCCAGGCATTTTGGGTCGAACATTCCTTGATTGTGGCCCTTTCACTCTTTCAACTCGGGGGGATGCACTCGTCACAAGCAGTTTTGCCTTTTGTCTCCCTCATCCACATAGAAAATAATATGCATACAGTGTATATATATATATATATATATATATATATATATATACAATCAAGTAGACCATCTTCTTATTCAGTTAAGGTAACATCTTAGAATATTGAAGTAATAGTAAAATTAATTAAATATTATTTTTCAGCCCGTCCTAACAAGACTCAATTACCATAATGATGTACGTTTGTGATCCTAGCAGGCATAATCATTGCACAACTTTGGGTAACCAATTACACAGTAAATATTTGAGTTATTCACAGTGTTTATATAAGAATAATGTTACTTGCTATCTGTAATCAACTTGACGATTTACGTTAGATAAATTTAATCGGAGCGATCAGTTATATTTATTTTGTTGTTTCAATTGTTTGGTTGAAATTATGATATAATACAACAATGCTCATGATTCAATTATTAAGAAAGATATATATAATAATATCTAATTTGAGGAGGAATTTTACGAAGGTTTTACAAGACGTTTGACCTCGACTATACATAAAATTTCTACAACAAAATTAACGGATTTTTTTCCCGAAGATTTTGGGTGAAGTCTTTATGTGAAAATGTGTTGTGCTGTATAATCGGATGCTATTAAACCACCAAGTGTTGCCATTGTTCCTCGGGGCTGCTTTCACGGTTACTTCTTGGCATTGAATTAACTTAAAAACTGAAAAAAAAAAAAAAAAAAAAAAAAATACATACAAATCAAGGTGGGGAGTGTCTTTATACCCCCCCCCCCCACCACCACCACCACCACCACCACCACACACACACACATGTTAACAAAACATAAATAAATCGGAAATTATAAACACATAAATGTTATAAATAAATATAGTACTGATACAAATATTAACAATATTAATTATAATAGTAATGGTGAAGATAATAATAACAATCATAATAATAATAATAATAACTATAGTAATAATAGTCAATAATGTTATTATTATTTTTTATATTATTATTATTATTAATATAAAACTAATAATAATGATGATATACTATAGTGACAAATCAATACCATTATAATATACTGGCGTTCATTGTTCTGCACTCATTTTATAAGTAGTAGTGGTTCATACATTACTCATCCCCTGTACATGTATAATGGCTCTTTATGGGCCCCAGTGTTTCGCTCCGTTAGTTTGGAGATGTTAAGTCCTTTCACTCCATTTGTTTAGCGACAATAAGACGTTTCACCCCATTCAGGTGTTTTTTTTTTTGGGGGGGGGAGGGGGGGGGGGGTGAAATCGGCCTTTGGCCGGAACATTTTTCTATAAATTTGTTTTTCAAATTTATCTTGAAGAGGATCTGTCTGTTTAGGCATTCGTTAGTTGTAAGGAAGTCTGGGAAGGCATTTATGTTAGTCTGGGGGACAAACTAAAATACATTGCTCGAAATGTGAAAAACAAGCAAAATGCTCAATAATAGTTACAGTAAACAAAAGATCATAATAAGCCGCAAGACATTGAACCAGATAGTGGTATCCGTTCAATCAGAAAACAATGTATTTAGTTTATTTATGCTACTGCCAGAAGATTTGACACAACTTAAGATGGTTCACCATATATCAACGGGTTTAACGTTATCTGAATCAATACTAACTGGGACAGGTCTTTCCTTTTATGATTAGACAAAACTAGCATTTGTGAGTTTTTCTAACGGAGAGAAACTAAGAGGTCTATATATAAATACACAATAAACACAAAGAACATTTCGTAGCGAGGCCGGTCTATATGATCTGTGCCCCATGAATATTCTTTCCTCTCACTTAAACATTAGGCTACCATAGCACAGTTGGGAATATGTACATGATTAGATTATTATCCAGTATTCGAGAATGGACAGTAAGTCGTAGGCTTGTGAATAAACCTTTAACTGTCTTGGTGGTGTAATGGTTAGTGTGTTTAAAAATCTTTGTGTGATAACCCAGGTTCGAATCCCGGTGGATCACATATATATGTTTTCAATAATTTAATTGGAGGTGTTTGGTGTTGTGGTGCAATTAATAAAAAATAGAATAGGTACAGAACAATACTTTACTTATACAATACATATGGGGTCTCACATAACGAGACAGTAAGATATCAATCAATCTAGAATAACTAGAAATTCAATATCATAATATATTCACAGTTTTACCTCATTTAGGGCTTGAATATTTACATGCTTGAATGAGGAGCTATAGGTATCCATTCAATCTCGCACAATGATAATTGTGGAATTAATTATTCGCGTAGGTTCTTGGACTTAATCAAAATTAATTTACAAACATAATGACAATAATACAATTAAAGCATACAACTATTATCTTACGAAAGGGCAATTTCAAATACTTGATATTAGCTTCAATATTTGAGGCATACAATATTTAGCCTGGCTGCATCTATACTGAATCACATTTTCTCTAATCACTCGACTATAGTTATTAATCTATACACTGTGTTCTACGGAAGTCGCTAGATTGTAAAGTGTACATGACGGATGTAGTATTTGTCAAAGTGAATTCCGAGTATTTAATATCTTTATATACTTTGGCACCAGAATGTCCAATAGTAAACACAGAATATTAAATATGGGATAGCAAAGGACAGTGCATGTGTTTTGTATTCCTGAGGGAGAAATACTTATGGCATGGAAAGGACTAAACACATTTGAGACACACTTTTTGATATTTATATATTAGTGACCTTCCTGGTGTCGAAAGGATTTGTCACTTCATGTTGGTGATGGGGCCTTCTGTCTTTGTTTCTCATAAGGCTTATTTTTGCCAGGTCTCGAAATACAGGTTTTGAAGTCATCAGAGTTTCTTTTCTCTTCAGGGCTGCTCCAGGTATCAAACCACAGGCTAAAGAGTGCATAGAGGTGAGTCTCTGCTTCGGTGAGGCTGGTCTATTACAAGGCTTGCCTCACTGGTACTGTACTACAGGTAACACTTGTGTCGGTGTCACACACGACTTATTGCCAGTAAACTTAGCAGGGTCAATCTTAGACCTGACAGAGCTAGTATCACGCTTAGCATGGCTAGTATCACATTTAGCAGGGCTAGTATTGCACCTAGCTGGGGGTCAGTCGTAGACCTGACAGTGCTACTATCAAACTTAGCAACTCTAGTCTCACACCTAGCAGCGACCAAATTCAAAGGGGAGTGTAATTGATGCTGGTTGTTTATTGGTTGCTTGTAGTGTCTCGTTCTTCTGCGTTGTTCAGTTTGCAGGTGTTGAAAGCTAAAAGAGCTCGTTCTTACTCTGCTATGATTTTGGTGGTGGTCGAAGGCATGGTGTTTTGGTGTGGGGGCTTGTCTGCACGTGAATGGCGCTCTGGGCCTCTGTTGTGGCGGCTTCTGTGCCCTTCTAGTCTGGTAGCTGGTGTGGCGGAGAGAGCAGCTATTTCTATTTTTGGCAGACAACTTCCAAACTTGAATAAAATTGACCAGAAGTTGGTAGAACAACATAAATATTGGAGTCATTTGATTGAAAGGACTACCATAAATTCTGATGAGTTCCTTAGTTTTTCCTCTATGTTAGCACCAAAAGGATAATAATATCAAAATAAAACACACATACATACATACACACACACTCTATATATATATATATATATATATATATATATATATATATATATATATTAGGTTTCTTGTCTCCTTTCCTCCTTTGAGAACAAGGTACAGTCAAAACTATTAGTCCTAGGAAATCCTTTCTTTTAATATGTGTAATATCTAGAGAAAGGGACTTTAACTCAATACTTGTAAGATATGAAATAAATGGTACTAGTTAGTTAGAATAGGACTTCAGAGGCTATCAACCCTTCAGGACTTTTAAGCAAGCACACTGCAAGTCAAACATAGCGTTAGTACTAGAGCCTCTTTTCGAGACCTCCAGTCCCTTGAAAACGGTACTAATCAAGACCTATTAGATATACACGAGGACTTTCAAGAACTAGTATTACTAATAATATACGATAACGCATTTTTGTTGTTTTCTGGCTATTATTAGACGATTTTATTAAGATTAGGAAAGGTATAAGGAAGTCAGAGGGTTAATTGACGTTGTATTTACCCTTTTAATCCCCACATATCCTTTATAAGCTACATAGAATCGTCTAATGATAGCCAGCTTTAACTGTCAAAACACGGCATTTTATTTTTTTATTTTTTTTATATTCAAGCTACTCCCTCTCGGGCATAGGCTGAGAGCCTTTACAATCCACCGCTCAACACGGTGAAGCCCGTGAGGTCTCGTTCCAGTCTGGGGAGTGAGACATGTGAAGCATCCATTCATGGCTCGAAGCAGCTCCATCTCTGAAGCCGCTGGTTGCTTCGTTCAAGTGCTTCACTGTCTCATCCTCCAGACTCAGACCCTCACTCTCAGAACGCCACCTATTGAGCAGTGAACTCACTAGGCATTGTCCCCCTGTAGCATATTTTGAATATGGGAATATTCATAAAGTGTTATTTAATCAGGGAACAATGAGGGTATTTTTTGGGAATTTCGGTGGGCTTTGTGGTAATGCACTGATACTAGGTACAGCACAAATTCAATCCCAATAATATCTTCCCATTGACATATCGGGATTTGAACCCGGGTCCATTGGATTACCAATCCAGTGGCAAGACCACTCCACCACACCTCCCCTCCCATAATCTTCTAAGCGTTTAAATAACAGTCCATGAGAACACTATTTACTTTGACTGTACATGGGTAATGGAAACTAATGGAAATCAATATATCCATGTTAAATTTCCATATTGTTGTACAGATCCCATTTATAGCATTGCCAATTTTTCCGAGACTAAAATGTAAAAATACTGGACGGAACATTTTGGTATAATCCCCAGTGCAGCTTCTTATGTTCGTACTCCAGCCCACGACTCTCATATATCACCTGTCCCAACGACACCTTTTTTTTATAGGGGGATATATACTATAAGACATAAATCCTGGTCCATTATAAAGTTATATAAACCCTTGAACAGCAAAACGAACTTCTGAAGCGTAAATATTAGGTAAATAATTATTGAGAAACATTTGATTCAGTTCGGAATAGTTTCGAGAACTTAAGGCCACAAGTTATGTCCAAGAGTGTAAAATCGTGGTTGGTCAGGAGAACATCTTTTGATAATAACGAGACAGTGAACATTAACCATTTAATTCGAGTATTATCGTATGTCCAGCTCAGGCAGTTAATCAAAACATTTTGTCAGTGTACCATAATTGTGGCTCTAAAAATAATTGTCCTGAAATTCTTGCCCACGACTATACATTCCCATCAAGCCTTGGTTTCAAATGCCACACATTTCTGACCAGAATGGTATCCAAGATCGTGGCCAGTTGTAGGCTGCACAATCGGACACACTCAACCATAGAGTACAGAAGGATAGAGAGGAAAGATAGACGCTACAAATCTGAAAATAGCGAGCCGCGCGTTCGAGAGATGGCAGCAGGATCGCAAAGGAAAATGGGAGGGTCCCCATTAATTCGTAATAATCCCTACATTGTACTAATAACACTAATAATAATCAATTCTATGCTATCCAGAGACTCTATAGATATGACAGAATTAGTTAGACATAAGTAAAGGCTACTGTAAAGGCCAGATCATAGTGAAATTTTCGTCATTATGAGGAGGTTCACAGCCACGTTTCTTTCACCCCCACCATTGTTGTTGTGAGAGTGGGGAGTTTCCAACGTCAAACATGCTGGGCAAACATATCCCTAGGTGTCATAAGTATAACCTATGAACGTATTTCGTGAAATGTCCTGTTTTAGTGCAACTTTATAGATTAACATCTACATGTCATGTAACTAATAATATATATTCAAAACGACATTTTAATTATTGTTGTGTTGCTTGTAGTTATACAGCTTACATCATATATAAGTATTTTTTTATATTGTGTATGTATTCCTAATATTGTCCTCATGTTGTTATATATCTAATTGATTTCAAATAATTTAAAAGTGTTTTTACCAACATTAAATCACTCTTAACCCTTAACTGGCAGCACATGGCATATGTCGAGTTAAAGAAAAGGTGCCCATATGCGGGTCACGGCTATTGTCGAGTGCAATTTTGAGCACGTAATGTGCTCTGAGAGAGAGCGGAGCGGTGGGAGGAGCATAGATTACCTCCTGACCGCTCGCCACGGCCGCCGTGGACCTACTGAGATTTACTGCACCCTCCTCCACCCTCTCTCACTCGTTTCACACGTAATAATGTAAGAAAATTACCGTATTTTAGCGATTTTGCCCTTCGGTTGCACGATCATTGCAAGACAACCAGTGATCGTAGAAGGATGGTTCGGGTGTCATTGGAATGCTTAATTTACGCCCTTTCACGGATACATACTTGTATTATGCTCTGGGTCTTGTTTATGCATGAAAAAGAGCACGGAAACAACCCCATTTATGGTATAAAAAAAAACGTTGGGCGGTACATAGAAATTACCGCCTAGGCCGCTCTTAAGGTGTTAATGACGTTCCCTCTTTAATCTATTGCCCCCCTAATTTTTGCGGAGTTTTGCTTAACTTTGGTAACACTGCAGACAAGCCAAGTGCACAGATATCAAGGAGTATTTAATAGGGAAAAACGACTGAGGTGTTTTGGTTGTATGCCCTACAACAGTTCTGCCACCAAACCCCTAGGACGCGCGGCAAAATAACTGTGAGACGTCACGCTTTGAGCTCTATCCTTCTGTACTCTATGCACTCAACTATCGTTCCAGAAAGGTTTAGTGCCTCAATGAACAGTGTACGAGGCATTAGCGAGTTTTTGGCACTTTTGCTTCACATTACTACTGTATATTACGGTGTTGTTCAAGTAATTATATGAATTTTAGGAAGAAAAAAAAAAAGGAAGTTGGTGATAGCTGTATTATTTTAGTGTGTAATGATCGCGTGATGCTATAGGCCATGCATATGCTTTTTCCTTGATCTATTTCTCATTTCAATTAGGACCTACTCATATCTTGAGGTGAGCCTTTAACCGAGTTGTTGTTACGCGATAGGCCCGTTTGCCATACAGTGGGAATGGTTACCGTATTTCTGAAACGATATCTTAGCTGCATGCCGCCCCTTCGGGGATCACGGTGTCAGGCAATAGATAGATAGATGGTTTATAGTAAAAATATGCATCCGTTAATACCACTAATCCATACATGCTTATTACATACGATACCAATACCCACAAATAATGCATAATTACTTAATGGAAATTGCCCAATTGCTGATTGATTGAAGAAATGTTGGTCCCTGTCAATAAACACAATACATTTCATAATGGAAAGGGGGGAGGGACAACATGTTCTTGTTAATTTTAACAGATACATAAATTTACTTTATATAGCACATATTAAGTGGAACTTACATCCGAAGGCTGTGGTTTTGTAAGCAAAACTAATGGAGCAGTCTCAAACGACGATCATCAGAGGATGATTCGGTATACACTATATGGAGTTTAATCTGTCGACATTCTGACTAATTAAATCTGTCACGACATAATTTAATTTGTCTATTTAAATGTATTCAATATATCAAGATTAAACTCACGTATTTGAAATGTATCAGGTTTCGACCTACTTATGCATGAGAGTCATGGTTGGTGTATTATTGATTACATAGAAAGTCATAGATCATGAAGTTTGCCAAACATAATTATTGTATCTAGGGAAAACGGAATCATGGTAACATTCAACAAGACTACATCGGCCTTATTTACCATGTTTTTTGTTTTTTTCTTCAAGGAATATAGTGTTTCATAGTTGTTTTGCATAGTTTTAGTGGAGGATTTGCATAAACTTACCCATTATCTATCAATCTGAAGATACAGCGTCAAATTGCGCCATTCATTGGGTGAATCTTACTTTTACAGTAGGTAAGGGAAATTGTGGGGTACATTGGATACACGATGGGTTGAGGGGGGGCGTTGTCTCCCCTCACCCCCCCTCGATTTATTGTCATCCTCATATATGTAGATCTGCAAGGGGGCAAAAACAGGTTGCCGGTATTTCGTTTTTGTGAGTAACGCCCACGCCATTTATTGGGTGAATCGCACTCACCGCATCTTTCATAACAAGAAGAAGAAGGACGATCAAGGATTCATTGTGCGCAATGCTTTGTTTACGGTCGGGACTTATTATTTTCGTGTTATTTTTCGGTGTAATCGGGTTTTTTCAAGTGTCGATAACGAAATTCCTCCATGTGGACTATAATGAGAACAATATGGAGAGTCTATTGGTCCCTATTTTCCCTAATAAATTGTTTCTAATAAGGCGGATGTAGTGTCCTTGAAGATTATCATTTAATGATCAAAACATTTTCTATTGATCATATTTAGTATAACTGTCAACCATTGTTAAGCTTCATACCGTATTCCTCTCTATTGATAGTAATATATACAGTCGATATTCATGTGTGTCCTGCTAATCTACTCTCTCTCTCTCTCTCTCCTCAACCTCCACTGCATAATTTGAGATTACTTTAGCCTCTAATGCTCTCTGACACTAGGTAGAGATTAGCTTGATTCTTTAAGAAGTCCCGTTGAAAAATACCTTCCTACACCGGCAAAGTGCATAGTTTCATATGCCCAGGCTTACCGCCATATTTCCGGGTAAAATTATGACCTTAGGTTTTCAGTTCTAGGAATATTATAATAGTTTCTGACTAACTTTCACTAAGCATAAGAACTTAATTAACATACATATGAGGTAACTTGGAAATAATTAACAGCATAATAACAAACTCGAACAAATATATACTGGTATAACGACAAAGAGAGAGAGAGAGAGAGAGAGAGAGAGAGAGAGAGAGAGAGAGAGAGAGAGAGAGAGAGCTATTTTGTTTGATCACTTTAGTATGGAATAATGATAAGTGTTTGTTGCATTTTCGCCAAATTATTGTACAAATGTCAGCGGGGTAAATTCGTTAAGTTTTTGTTAACCATTTATGAATTCATATTTTTTCCACCAACCAACTTTACTTCTAAACTCAATTAATGAAATAAAAAAATACATGTAGCACTCTTAGGATTCGAACCTAGGATACTCACACCGAAATTCCGCGCATTTATGCATTACGCTATCAAGACATTTAATGATTTCATTATGCAACTATAATTATCGGGATATATATGTTGATATTATTATATGTTGATATTATATGTTGATATTATTAGGTGACGAACTTTGATTAATAAGCAATCTATATAAAATCTCTCTCTCTCTCTCTCTCTCTCTCTCTCTCTCTCTCTCTCTCTCTCTCTCTCTCTCTCTCTCTCTCTCTCTCTCTCATATACACGCCACTAATGAGTACTATTAATTGCTATGCGTCTTCATCATGCACACTGAAGTAAAACCAGTTTCTATTGATATTTACCAAGCATATAGTAAATATATTTTAAGTTCAAAGACTAATTAAGAAGAGCTCAAACAGATTAATTTGCAATGAAGAGATTGTTGATATTTATAATGGAAAGTACAATATTTAATAAGCTGTACATGCCAGCAACTTTACAAAATGTCAATTAAGAAAGAACAAATTGTACCATGGTGTATATAATTGTACCATGGTGTATATAATTGTACCATGGTGTATATAATTGTACCATGGTGTATATAATTGTACCATGGTGTATATAATTACAGTCTTAATTTGATTACTTTGCTAAAACTAATTAACTGAATTGCTCGGTTGCCAATAAGAATACATAATAAAGAATACGTGTTTGCCCATTGTCCAAAGAAAGTGTTGTGTATACAGTAAATGATCGGAGGTTCATTATCCCTTTCAGTACCATTGTTTCTGTTCATGGTGATTAGCATTTAGACGATTATATGCAGGGTACGCTGTCACATATGGGCTTATCGAAGCTATGAAAAGGGTTCTTAAGGGAGGGGAGATTAGAGGAGAGGGAGGGGGGGGGGGGGATTGCGAGCCTGCAATTTAGGAGGACCCGGCTTTAGTTCGGGGTATTTTACTACTGAAGAATGCAAAAAGGTATCTCGAATGGGGTCCTGGTGGTATTTTTAAAGTTAATACATGAATATATACCTTCCCTTAAGCTTCAGGGATCACGCAAACGGTGTTAACCCCTTCAATCAAACGACGATGTTCTTTGTTTTATAATATTGCCAGATGATTTTATTCAACTTAGGAAAGACCTAAGACTCTCGAAACGGTGAGGAGTATCTCAATTAACCCTCAAATTCTGACAGGTCCTTCTTAAGTGTAAGGGGAGACTTGCATTTGTGTTATCTATTTCTATATTTTATATGTTATAGGTTCCTCCCTGGACCCCCATTAGAAAAACCCCCCCTTCGAAATAAATTTGTAAATGTTCAGGTAGAAAATTGCCCCCTAAGTTGTAGGATTGCTCTCTCTCGTCAGGAGAAAAAATCGACTCCTAAATAGCAGAACAGGCCTTGCAATCTCCAAACTAGCGGGTCGAATGTGAATGTCATACATTTTTTAAAACTAATGGTGGTACAAACATGAAGGAGAAGGGGGTCCAGAAAACCCCCCGCCCCTTAATATAATAGTTTTGATGGTCATTATTACCGCCATCTGAATGAAATGGTTAACCCTTTCAGTACTAAAACGCTTTTCTTACTATGTTTTTGGCTAGCATTAGACGCTGTTACTCAGTTTTGGAAAGCCCCCTAGGAATCGAAGAATATCTATCTTAATCATATTGTTTACTCCTACAGATCTTTTCTAAGCAATAGAATCGTCTAATATTTGCCAGATTACAATGAATCCTACAGGGGATACCGAAAGAATTTATTAAGTAAAGACATTCAGTCATTCGTCTGGATAACTCAATTTAATTTTTAACTCTGACAGATCCTTTCTAAGTTGGATTAATTAATCTGGTAACCAGATAAATACACAAAATAGCGTAATCTGCTTGAAGAGGATAATAACTGACTATATCATAGTCTGGCACCCACTTTAAATTATTTAAAGGAGTTTACCTTGGAGTTAGTCAAGGTCAAATAAAGGTCTGATGCAAAACTCCTTTATTAACAAAATATAATATAAGTGGTTCTCTCTCCTTGCAAGCAGGAAGAATACTGCACTTCCGTACAAGTCGTGGGGCTACTCCAGAACTATAATTAATTGTAAAGGTGAATATACTGTATAGTGAAACAATATGAAACAGTCATACAGAGCCATGCATCCGGTACCGTATCACTCCCCCCACTCGTTCCTCACTAACTCACTACATGCTTCATTATTTAGCAACCATTCTTTATTCAATAGATATAATACAAGCAAACATAAAATACATTGCATATATACATATGTACGTATACAGTACATGTAATTCATTATTTACTATCACAAGTTTCAAGATTCCTAAGATACAACATTCAGCATTATATTATGATATAGGGCATAATCTTTGGATATTGGATAATAACCATTCACTAATTTGTACTCTATACTTGGATAAGATGTTATCGAGTAATTTAACTACTATTACAGAATCACATCAGCATCTTAGCGACGAATATCTTTGTAATCACAGATTGTGAAGGAAAGTAGACCATAGTCATGCTATTTACCGATGGTTTATACCTCTATTATGACGAAATTTTAAACTTGTAACTCATAATTGGAATGCTCAAAAGAAAACAAGAACATTTTCCACATATTCCATAGAATTAGTGGAAGATCCATATACAATATTTGACTTCCATAACATATCTTCCACCAATATGGTTCACGTGACTCGGGTTCAGAAGTACTATTTTTAAGAGAGAGTTTTCTGGATCCACTTCTCCCTCATGTTTAGCCCCATTAGTTTTGAGATTGTATGAAGTTGGCCCCATTACTTCGGTGATTTGAAGACCTTTCATCCCATTTGTTTGTCAATATTAAGTAATTTCGTGCCATTTAGGTGTCGACTTTTTCCTGACAAGTGTTAGCGATCCTATTATAATCGAAAGTTTTTTTCATCTTCATATTTTTATTTTTATTTAAGCTTGATAGAGGTCCAGGGAGCAAGCAACCCCCCCTCCCCCCACACCTTAATATAGTAAAATATGTTACTTTTTAATTTTATTGTTTTAATTTTATTTATTTTATTTATTTATCTATTTATACAAAGCCATTAGATGTCATTGCGGCAGACAGAGATGTCATTGCGGCAGACAGAGATGTCATTGCGGCAGACAGAGATGTCATTGCGGCAGACAGAGATGTCATTGCGGCAGACAGAGATGTATGAAGAGAGGTGAAAATCCATTATGGCCTCGTGGTAAATAGCTTCCCCACATATGGTTTATGTCTTGTTGTAATATTCTTCTTTTGCTTTGTAGATTGTTTTTGTTCATGTAGTTATTATTAGTGTTTTCATGTTTCTTCTAATATTTATTGTCGCTAATGTTGTTTCTGCTGTTGATCTATATGACTATCATCATAATTATTATTATTATTATTATTATTATTATTATTATTACGGCGATGACGACGACGATGACTACTACTAATATTATTATTATTATCATTAGTATTATTAGTATTAATATAATTGATATCACCATTATTACTATTACTGTTATTCTTGATGGTGCTGTTATATTTATTGCTGTCGTTATGTTTAGTTTATTCTTACCATCCTTTATCCTGAGTACCATCAGACACAAACAAATAAACTACGTGATGAGATTTAGTATGAGGATGTAGCAGTGCATATCGCGAGTAATATATAAAAATATAATCAAGGATCTGGCTACCTTCCAAATAGTTTCGTCATGAGGGGCAAAAAGGATGGCGGTGCGAAGATAATCTTTATAATTATATACGAATGTTCACTTTAATGGTTCAGGTCTTTATAGGAGAAATATGATTAGGAAAATATTTGCTTAATTTGTAAGAACATTACATATACGTCTCTGCTCACAATGCTATTCCAAGCTAACGTTCATCTAAACCACTGTTGTCTGTGAATGCATGCTTCAGATTAATGCAATATAGTATATTTGTGTTCTTTACAACATCAATATTTCATGTATGTGTCTTCTCTCTACTAAAGCTGAACTAGAATATCAAATCATAACGCCTATTCTATACTACGTGTTTCCGGGTTTCATCTTCCTAGTGATTACAATACTGTATATATACAGTATATATATATATATATATATATATATATATATATATATATATATATATATATATATATATATACAGTATATATATATATATATATATAGGGTGTCCCGCGCGTTTTATCAGATACTTCCAGAGAAGGAAGATCAAGAAATTTTAAGTAATAACTGTTATATACTGTACACATAGGACTTTTGGGGCATTGTTTTGCAGTTATGGGCCCTAAAAACGACTTATTGACGTTTTTTTTAAGTATGGTATCAATACTTCAAACTGACTTCCAAAACCTCCACTATATCGTTCTTCATATTCCCATGGCATCGAGTTGAATATTACAAGATACCAAAAAACAAATAATTTTAAGCTTATCAAGGAAAGAAGAGAGGAGATACAGAGGATTTGTTGGTGTTTTCATGAAGTATTGAAAGCATGCACTATCATACAGCCTTTAGCGATTTCACTGTTAATATTCTTTATATGGAAAAGAGGTTAAAACTGACAATAAACATACAAATCCCCTTCTTTTTGAATGGCAGTTTTACATGTGTTTGCCATGTTTATCCCTTTGTGTCCTCTAAATAAAGTAATGGATATAAAACTGAGTAGTGTATAATGGAGTATGGTATACATACTTTAAAGAGGCATAACAAATCCTATGTAGCTTTCTTCATCTGCCCTTGTCAATGCGGTGAATATACGATGTTGTGTTGTATTTGTAATAATCAACTCATCGTCACAGGAAATATACGATGTTGTGTTGTATTTGTAATAATCAACTCATCGTCACAGGAAATATACGATGTTGTGTTGTATTTGTAATAATCAACTCGTCGTCACAGGAAATATACGATGTTGTGTTGTATTTGTAACAATCAACTCATCGTCACAGGAAATATACGATGTTGTGTTGTATTTGTAATAATCAACTCATCGTCACAGGAAATATACGATGTTGTGTTGTATTTGTAATAATCAACTCATCGTCACAGGAAATATACGATGTTGTATTGTATTTGTAATAATCAACTCATCGTCACAGGAAATATACGATGTTGTGTTGTATTTGTAATAATCAACTCATCGTCACAGGAAATATACGATGTTGTGTTGTATTTGTAATACTCAACTCATCGTCACAGGAAATATACGATGTTGTGTTGCATTTGTAATAATCAATTCATCGTCACAGGAAATTGAAGAAAGCTACAGAGTATTTGTTGGTGTTTCTATGAATTATTGATAAGATACATTATCACATACTACTTATTTTCTTCTCTCTTCCATTTAATTAGAGGGAAACTGCTTTACAAATGACGTAAAACTAAACAAAACAGGATATTAGTGGACCATGGCTGCACAATATTGCCTCCAAAAGCCTATGTGTATAACTTTTTTTTTAATTCAGAATGACATTGTTTCATATCTGAAAGTATTTGACAAAACTCATTGGACACCCTGTATATATATATATATATATATATATATATATATATATATATATATATTTCTAATCTCTCAATGGGGATCGAACCGTCGACCATCAGGACGATAGCCGACGCTTTAATCAACTACACCACGGCAGTGAACTACAGTCAACTACACCACGACTGCCGTGGTGTAGTTGATTAAAGCGTCGGCTATCGTCCTGATGGTCGACGGTTCGATCCCCACTGAGAGATTAGAAACATTTAGTGGCTCACGTGTATTTGTGATATATTCTCAATATATATATATATATATATATATGCAACGTATGATACCTGTGTGATAAATCACGTTAGAATCGATGAGTTCATAAGATAATGGAATTGGATGATAATATTATATTATATCAATATTGCCCGTCACTTAAAACAATATATACTGTTTAGACAGTGTTCAGCCTTGATGCCTTTTAAGGGTCTTGTAAACATCGCACAAATGGTTACAAAATGTTTTTATTATATAATGCTATACCATATATTTTATTATGTTTATAAATTTGTCATCATCAAAGTTGTCTAATTAAAAAATGCTGGTATGCACATACAGTAATTCAGTGTGAACTAATTTTAACAGGATTCCGGCATCTTTCTATAAAATACATATTTACTATCTTATAATAATACAGTTGATAATAATGGATAATAGGATACTACATAAATACAACAAACGACCGAAATGTCAGTGACAAAACTCGAAACTAATATGAAAATCAATCTCAATCAGCGCAATCAATGGTCAATAATAATAGTGGTAACAGGTGTCTATCAATATACTGAAGTCATAACATCTTCAAAGGTTCTCTCACGCACCACTGACCACAACACATAACGGCTGATCGCAACACAATGAAGGCTAAGCATCTTTTTCTGGCGGTCATAAGTTGATGTAGTCCTTTTGTTTTCAAGTTCTTTTGCCAACATTGTTAAGTTGGTTTATTATCAGCTAATGTATCCTAAATTAAGCAACCCTAAACTTAACTAACTTAACCTGACATTAACCTAGCTTATTCATAACTTAACCTAACCTTAACCTAGCTTATTCTAACGTAGTATTGCCTTGGCCTAACCTATCTCCAGTGTATGTTATCCCGTCCTAACATTGTTTTGCCTTAGCCTAGTCTAACTTTAACCCTTTGAGGATAATTACGCATTTTGGCAGTATATGGTGGCTATCATTAGACGATTGCATGTATAGGGGAGGTGTGGTGGAGTGGTCATGCCGGTGGAGTGGTCATGCCACTGGATTGGTAATCCCACGGACCCGGGTTCAAATCCCGATATGTTTAATGGGAAGATATTATTGGGATTGAATTTGTGCTGTACCTAGTATCAGTGCATTACCACAAAGCCCACCGAAATGCCAAAAAAATACCTTCATTGTTCCCTGATTAAATAACACTGTATGAATATTCCCATATTCAAAATATGTTACAGGGGACAATGCCTAGTGAGTTCACTGCTCAATAGGTGGCGTTCTGAGAGTGAGGGTTTGAGTCTGGAGGGTGAGACGGTGAAGCACTTGAGCGAAGCAACCGGCCGCTTCAGAGATGGAGCTGCTTCGAGCCATGATGGATGCTTCACATGTCTCACTCCCCAGACTGGAACAAGACCTCACGGGCTTCACCGTGTTGAGCGGTGGAATGTACAGGCTCTCAGCCTATGCCCGAGAGGGAGTAGTTGGAATATAGAAAATAAACAATAAAATAAAAAAGGTGGGAAGATATAATGGAAGGCGGAGGGTTAATTGACCACTTGCGAGTTTCAGGCTATGAGGAAGTTTGAGTTTTTTTACATTGATATCTAGCAGAATTATCAGCTAAAATGCGGTTGTATTACATTTATAAATACATACGACTAAATTCTACATACGTTTTATCCAATAGCCATCTACTTTATTATTGAATTTCTGTTTAATACCGATGCTTGCGGCACCAACTTCCTTTTAGAACGAAACTCGCAAGTGGTCAATTGAGACAGTCTGTACCCTTTTAATTCGCACGGATTCTTCCTAAGCTTTATTAGATCGTCTAATGTTAGCCAGAATAAGCTGTCAAAACCCGTCATGATCCTCAATGGTATAAGCTATCCTACCGGTTACCTAGCCTAACATAACATAGCCTACCTTTTTATTTTATATTTTATTATTATTATTATTATTATTTTTTTTTTTTTAATACTCCCTCTCGAGCATAGGCTGAGAGCCTGTACATTCAACCATTCATTCACCGGTGAAGCCAGTGAGGTCTTGTTCCAGTCTAGGGAGTGGGACATGTGAAAGACTTTGAGCTGCAACCAGCCGCCGCAATCTTGCCTTTGCAGGATGCCGGGCCTGCCCACCCACGGCTCGAAGCATCCCCATCTCTGGAGCCGCTTTCACTGTTTCACTGTCTCAGCCCCTAGACTTGGACCCTCAGTCTCAGAACGCCACCTATTGAACAATTACCTCACTAGGCATTGCCCTTTTGTAGCCTATTTTGAATTCAGGAATATTCATACAGTGCTATTTAATCGGAGAACAATGAGGGCAACCTATCTAGGGGAATAAACCCTAATCAAATTACCGATGGGCGACACGCTAATCGGTGCCACTTACAGGTGGCGATCTCTATAACAGGTTTCGGTGGGCTTTGTGGTAAGGCACTGATACTAGGTACAGCACA
Source organism: Paralithodes platypus (assembly GCA_032716605.1). Taxonomy (NCBI): domain Eukaryota; kingdom Metazoa; phylum Arthropoda; class Malacostraca; order Decapoda; family Lithodidae; genus Paralithodes; species Paralithodes platypus. The sequence goes on along the minus strand of CM064543.1, from coordinate 29,621,061 downwards.
AATTCCATCCCAATGATATCTTTCCATTGATACATCGGGAATCGAGCCCGGGACCATTGGATTACCAGTCCAGTGGCATTACCACTCCACCACACCACCCCTTTGCGTCACCCTTTGCCTAACCTATCTTTTCTTAGCTCAATCTAACCCAATTTTGTTACGTCAGAGCATGGACGGACTAACTCAAGCATATATCAAAGATGTGCACGGGAAAAGAATCATGGCCGAAGAAAACGGTACCTAAGAAACTTTTGGTTATCGTATTTATGCTTGAAACCGTTATACTGTACTGTAATTACTTCTGGGATAAACCGTTATACTGTACTGTATTTACTTCTGGGATAAACCGTTATACTGTACTGTAATTACTTCTGGGATAAACCGTTTTACTTTACTGTAATTACTTCTGGGATAAACCGTTATACTGTACTGTAATTACTTCTGGAATTAACCGTTATACTGTACTGTAATTACTTCCGGGATAAACCGTTATACTGTACTGTAATTACTTCTGGGATAAACCGTTATACTGTACTGTAATTACTTCTGGGATAAACCGTTATACTTTACTGTAATTACTTCTGGGATAAACCGTTATACTGTACTGTAATTACTTCTGGGATAAACCGTTTTACTTTACTGTAATTACTTCTGGGATAAACCGTTATACTGTACTGTAATTACTTCTGGGATAAACCGTTATACTGTACTGTAATTACTTCTGGGATAAACCGTTATACTGTACTGTAATTACTTCTGGGATAAACCGTTATACTGTACTGTAATTACTTCTGGGATAAACCGTTATACTGTACTGTAATTACTTCTGGGATAAACCGTTATACTGTACTGTAATTACTTCTGGGATAAACCGTTATACTTTACTGTAATTACTTCTGGGATAAACCGTTATACTGTACTGTAATTACTTCTGGGATAAACCGTTATACTGTACTGTAATTACTTCTGGGATAAACCGTTATACTGTACTGTAATTACTTCTGGGATAAACCGTTATACTGTACTGTAAATACTTCTGGGATAAACCGTTATACTGTACTGTAATTACTTCTGGGATAAACCGTTATACTGTACTGTAATTACTTCTGGGATAAAGATGCAAATGAACAGTTAACTTACTCTTTTTGTTCAGATGTTTTACACGGTAAAGGGTGTCAATAAGCATTTTAATAAGTGTGTGTATGTGTGTGTGTGTGTGTGTGTGTGTGTGTGTGCGTGTGTGTGTGTGTGTGTATATGCCAAGTCATCAACACAAATACGCTATCATTTAGTTTTTATTTTATTTTTCTTAAGACCTCCGTCTACGTGTTGTGAAAAACCTGTTATCCTCCGGTAAATTGTGGGGGTGAGTGAGTGAAAAAAAATAATAATAAGATGGATTCATGTTTTTCATAATATGTGTTGCTAGCCCCACAGTTGCGAGCGACTGTGGCCTTCAACCATCCGATACATCTCCTTTTATTCATGTACATCAAAGAACATGTAATTTTTTTTTTTTTTTTTTTTTTTTTTACCACCCTACTGTGGAAAGACTAGGGATACGCCACTCCTCCCAGGGATTCACACAATGGCATGGCCAATTCGTATTGAGTTCATGACGCTGGTGGTATTGCCCCAAAGGATAGCCAATTAGCCATCCCTAGTCTTTGCTTGAGCCAGAGGGTTTTCTGGGGTTCTCCTGTAACTTCTCTGATTTTGTGGCCTATTTCATTCACCATATTGAAGGTGATAGGGCCGAAGACTCCTGATGTTTTGAACGTCCGAGGCTCGAACTGAAGACGTCTGGGGAGGACTTGATATTTTTCTTGCTTTCTATTTTCTTCTAACCAGGCTGCTTCACCTGCTTCGTTGGTGCTTCTGGTGGTGTTGGTTATTGAGAAAGTGTCAACACATGTGGCACCCCACACGAGGTACTGGCTATTCTTGAAAGGGAAGGTGGTCATCCCATCTGGCCGTTTGCCGTCTTCTCTGACAAGTCCAAGAGGTTCAAGGATTGATGCACGGTTAGCATTCTGCAGGGCCCATTTTATGACATAATTTAGTGCTGAGTGTCTTAGCAGGCGGCCTGTACTGTGACTACACGACAGGGCATGGTGACTTTGAGCATCCATCAATGCACCACACTTGCATGTATGTGGGTGACAAACTGACACACCCACTCTGAGCACAATGGCAATCCTGAGTGCTTTGGTATCCAAATGGGTTTCAAGAGGTGGACTGGTGATGGCATGCAACCACAAGGCACTCTCCAAACGGGTGGCTGCCTGGAGGCATGCTTGAGTAACCTGGTTCGCATTGATTAGGACCCTTTCTTATTTTCTTTGCCGAGATAGTATTCCACGCTTTCTACTTGCTCCTGGAGATACCCTGAGGCTCCTCCTCTGCTGCTGTACTTTCTTTCCAGGTTTTAATTGCTTCTGCTAAGTCCTCATCAAGTGTCAATCCAGGTTGAAAAGAAAGGATGGACACTACGAGGTCGTTGGTTGCGATAAGGGAAGAGATAAAGGCAGGGGAGGCAATATCCATGGCTCTCCGTATCCCCAGGCCCCCGAGGCGGACAGGGAGAGTGGCTTGTGCCCAGGTTTGATCTAGAAATTCCAAGTTTGTGATACTGGTCACTGCTTCTTGGATTATGTTGTCTAGTTCTTGGAGGCTGTCAGTGTTTGTGTAAGCCATCGATGTGCGCAAAAGGTACTGGAGCTTTGGGATGGAGAAGCAGTTCTTGAGAAGGGGCAGAGCTTAGTGGGATATGATGTGCATCAAGCGGCTCTCAAGACGTTGAAGCTCCTATTTTCTACCTTGAAGTTTGGGTGAGATTGCTGCCGGAGTAAGTGGGGAACCTAAGAGAGTTTGGTGGTGCTCCTGAAGGACCCTTACACCTGGCAATGCGCCTCGGAATTGGGCCCAAGTTTGTTCTCTTTCTTCAAGTGTGTCGTTGAGTTGGACAAGTTCACATTTGGTGTCATTTACCTATATCCCAGTCTGGCCGAGGTCAGTTATGATGTTGTTTAGATAAAAAACTACATTCTCTACAGACGCACCCAAAGTAGCATCGTCCAGGTACCAGACATTCAACTCTGACCTTGCTTTGTTAGCTGCTGCATCCACCCCTAGTCAGAAAAGAGCAGGATCAACTGGATCTCCCTGCTGTAAGCCGGTTGCTGATGGGATTGCCGTCTCGCCGAACATCAGAGTTGAAGGTTTGGAATAAGCCTGCCAAAGTAGGGGGTACAGAGTGGGGATGTGCTCTCATGCTGCACGGAGGAAGACATCCCTGCGAATGCTGTTGTATGCGTTCCGCATGTCTATCTTTAGAAGCACTCGTTTATTCTGGGTTTGGCTGAGGTAGGTGCGGGTTGTGTATACAGCAGCTTCACACACCCTTGGTGTTACAAAATCTAGTTGAACTGGTCTTAAATGTTGTCCTAGGCCATTCGATTTGCTACTTCTGTCATATGATGATATTTTGAAACTGTAAAATGTGTTTGTGAAATACAAAGGGTAAAACACTGCAACAAAACTAGTTCATATAAACACAATGCAATTTAATATTTTTGTTATATGACCCAGCCATGCCTCGAACCCAGGTCAGTAATGCAGCACTCCAACACCTTAACCACTAGGCCACCGAGGAACTTAAAAGTAGTGGCTTAATTTGGAATCGGATTCCATCCTCCACCACCCGCTCCAACTCGTGGTCAAGTAGCTTGATGCCATACACACATACACCTCACCCACAAGCACTAGCAGTTAAGTACTAGAGAAGGATACTTGTAACCTGGGGCACAGTAGTGCAGCACTCCAGCACCTAAACCACTAGGCCACCAAGGAGCTTAAAAGTAGTGGCTTCATTTGGAATCAGATAGGTTTACATAACTATTGTTAAAGGCATTTGCACTCCTTTCTGGTATATAATACAAATAGTTTCTGAATTAATTATATACTTTCGAAATGTTCTACGTTATTGTATCCAAATTGATACTCTTTACATATGTACCAGCTTTATGACAGACTCTGCGTCATTAGCAGAGGTACCCACACCCTGTGCAGGTTAAACAAGTTGTCCCGAGATCCCAAGAAGCCAGCACTGGCATACTAAACTCTACAGGGATCACATTAATCCGCAACGCCAATGTATGGAATGTTCTCTCTCTCTCTCTCTCTCTCTCTCTCTCTCTCTCTCTCTCTCTCTCTCTCTCTCTCTCTCTCTCTCTCTCTCTCTCTCTCTCTCTCTCTCTCTCTCTCTCTCTCTCGCTCTCTCTCCTTAGTTCACTACAAAGGTATTCTGGGACTTCTGAGTACCCATGTCAAATATTGTGTGAATTCCGTGAGTAACCAAGAAGTAGTACGTAACCAAGTATCGTGAATATCGGGCAAAAAACTGTTCATGGTCATATTTGTGGGGGTCCATGAATGGGGGAGTTGGGAGGTGGAGGTCACCATCCATTGTTAACGAAAAATTAATGGGATCCTATCTGGAACCAAGTGAAGGGACTGAACAATTATCGTCGAAATTAATTTATTCGAACACACACACACACACACACACACACACACACACACACACACACACACACACACATACACACACACACACACACACACGCACGCATACGAATACATACACACACAGATGCGAAATCAATACCACGCACTTTGACCCTTACGGCTACACGCAGGATACATATTGTGTCAATGTATTATCCTAAATTATGCAAATCTCTTAGGCAGGATTTTATGGTTCAGACTATGACTATTATTTACACATTCGTAAGTGCATAATATAATAGGCTATCTGAAACTAATCTTCGACGAAGAAATTACTGACATATACAGTCTCTTCTCTGACTCTGCAATTCATATATTCATTTTTGTTTTCAGTTTCCTCGCTAGACCTCCCTCAAACTTAGAAGAAAAACAAAATCCCCCCCCCCCCAAACTCAAGATAAATTTGTACATTTTTCTGTAGAAAAATGTCCCGGTCGAAGGCCGGTTCCTCTTATAATTATTATAGGCTCGCTATCGCTCGCCAGGAAAAATTGACAACGAACTGGAGCTAAAGGTGTTAAAATCGCCAAACTAATGGGCCGAACGTCTTACAATCTCAAATTTAATATTCTAAACATGAGGGAGAAGGGAGTCCAGAAAAAGCGACTACCTCCCCCATAAAGAAACTCCAGAAATTGACAAGGTATTCGCTGGTATGTAATTAATATAAAGAGTTGACTTAGTTAGAGATTTCAGGCCATGATTTATATTCTCTAATGTACTGTAAGAGGAACCAGCTTATGACAACCGCTTGGACTTTGGAATATTTCCGTGTTTTTAGGAGAACCAATATATATTCCAGCATGCTAAAAATCGGTCTTCATCTAGTATTTATGAATATTATAGATGTAATAAATGCTAACATGAACAATATTTTAATCGTATGTCCATTGGCTACACCTTAGATAACTCGTATGTATGTGGGATTTGTATTGTTAGTAATATTAACTAGATTTCGGTAATTTCACGCATCAGTTTTATCGCCCACCTTTATAGTCGATTTGTTCACAATTATTGTAAAGACTGGATTCACACTTATACTCTGTTCCAAGTAGGTAGGACAGAATTCGTGTACCCTAACTTTTGTAAATACAAAAAGGCTAGAGCATATGGGCTTTGAATTTTAACACCTATTCTTGGCTGGCCCTTCCCAAATGGTATAAATATTAGCTCGAATCTCTAGTCGTTTGGGAGTTATAGAGGTTAATGTTCAAGAGTGTTGGCCTACTTATTTGCAACAAGGGATAGATGTTTATTCCTGCAACTTATTTTTTGACAACTCTGGTTTAGCAGTTTCTGAATGAACTCTAGGGTTGCGATACCCCCTTGATGACTTACCCACCTCTGGTAAAGTAAAGTAAAGTAAAACATCTTTAGTTAGCCCAGACAATACAATATTACAATATGCAATATATAGATTTAATAAGGCTGAGCCTTTTGAAAGTAGAACTATCTTTAAAGGTACCTTGTAATATAACACTTTTGGTTGCACAGCCGAAATTGGTCTAAGATATGTGAAAATACATACAGTATCAAAATGTCCAGGGGGTTTATTTTATAGGCTTGATGGAGGTCTAGGGAGCATACTAAGAGCCTCCCCTTACCCTTTTACCCCGATAAGCCAAGATCGTATCATTGTTAGTATTAGACGAATTGTTACGATCATGGCGCTACTCAAAGGTATACCTGGGAGACATGAACAAAATAATAATAATGTTTTCATTAAATATGTATATATTACATTTTGGTTAGGCTAACATTAAACGATTATATTCAGTGTATGAAGGACTTCTAGGAATCAACTGAGTACTCTCTTAGTTATCCCTTTAACTCTCAATAGATCCTTCCAAATCACAGTCAAAATAAATGTTTGCCAGAATAGTATGGAGAAAGGCGTCATAATACTGAAAGAGAAAATATTAGAACACCGAACTAACAAACCGTAAACCTAACTTAAATTTCCATCACCAGTGTTAGCGAAAAGACTTGTGAACGATCCGACTTGTGGACGATATTGCCAGCAACTTCATTATATAGTGTTTTGTTCTATCTTCGCTTGTTCCTGTAGTACCGGGGTGGTGTAACGTGTTTGTGTGTTCATGTGTGTGTGCGGGTTATCTTCAGGTACATAATCATACTGTGTAATAACAGTCGTTTATGGTAGACTTTCTTTTCACCTGAACATATATCTGACCATCTTTCTGTCTGTCTGTCTACCTAAATCTGGCTATTGACTGCAAACAAGTCCTCGGCACCCAAACCATGCATATGCCATATTATAAACTCAAGAACAATATAATTAATCTGGAACTTCCTTGAGTGTATAGTATAATATATCTTTACTTCTTTTATATTTTCTTTACAATGTATGTTACACAAATAAAATGGTCTAGATTACTTAATAGCTCCATTTAGAATGTATAGGTTGAAATTATACTTGTGGGTGACTAGATTACAGTATATTTGAAGCATTCGTCGACACTGGTTGGAAATTATATCGAGCAGGAACAAGTCACACCATCATGTGTATCCTGATTAATCAACTTCTTCGGTTTGCTCACACGCTTAACAATTATAGAAGTTTTCGGGGAATACTGAAGTCAACTTTACAGCCACCGAAACTAATACTGGCTTTATATTTTCAAAAGTATAAAAGACGGTTTATAATCCTAAGTATGCACTGTAGGACACATAATATGATGGCCTGAATACTTCGAAGCATTTTCGAAGCATTTCGAAATGAATCCTAATTCTATTTTGAATTACAAAAGAAACTTTAAACACACAACACATACACTATGATATGACACAACACAACTTGGCAAAATAAGACACATTAGCCAAGCAACAGCAAAAACACAACACATTTTATCTTTCAAAAAACACACACATATACCCCACACCTCTCACATACAAAAACAATACATCGATTTGTCTAGTACATTTTTCGTTTTCACAAAAGCCAGACCACACCAAAAAATAATCCCGACCTACCTCCTATAGACAAACGCCCTGAAGTGCACTAACAACAATATTCCCACTATTACTCCATAATACAGACAATCCTGCCCAATACATATTCCTCACACACTCACATATAGACACATATACACCAAATTTCCCAAAAAACAAACACACAACACAATTTTCCCCTCTACCACGCCACGCTCATGAATACGCAATCCACCCGACGTACCTCACCCACACAATGCCATGACCTGCACTAAAACATTACTCCTGGTGACAAAGATCCCTGGCCCCTGCATTACCAAAGCTATATACACACACCACGGCACGACAACACATTATAAAGTACGACCCATCAAATCACAACACAAACACACAACGCAAACTTTCCCTCATAAACACACAAGCATTTACCCCTCATCTGCCACATAAAAAAAACATTTAACAACAAATAAAAATAACACACACACACACACACACACACACACACACATAAACACACACTTTTCACCTATACCACATCATGTACAAACACACACAATCCCCCGACCTACCTCACGCACACAATGCCCTGACCTACACTAACAACAAACAACATATGCCCACTATTACTCTGGGTGACAAAGATCCCTGTTCCCTTGCTGTCTATGCTTGCAAGATTTCCTGGAGTCAATGGAACAGGCAACTTTCTGTTAGGGAATTATAGGGCGGGTAGAAAGGTCGAGTCTTCCGAATCCTTTTCAGCTGAACGTGGTCTGAGTGTGAGATTGTGTTGGTATTCTTATGGTAAAGGGATGATAGTTTTTCGTGGTCATTTCCCTAAAAGTTCTATTCGACCCATACGACCACGCTTATTTTCACAAATTTGATTTTAGACCACACTCGCGTGATTTCAGCCGCATTTTTAGGTCAGTTTAAGGTCAGTTGATGTTAGGTTACCCTAGGCTATGTTAATACGACTTGACATTTGTTATGATTGAATTATGCATTAATTTGAAGTTTATAAATACGCAAAAAAACGGAACAGTTATATTCCACGTAGAAAATTATTATGGAGATTCAATTCGGTAAAAGATTGCTTTAAGGCATTGTTACAAATCGTGATAACTTTTGTGGTCATTACCTTATGATAGAAAGAAGGCGTTCAACATTATATAATGAACCCCAGAGGTTTAAGTAGCTTATCAAAATAACCCGTACGTCATAATTACATTTCGACAAATTGTCCCGATATTCCTGTACACAAACATACATACTACAAATGCTAGCATTCCGAAGCCAGGAATAATATCATAATACCAGAAGGAATTAGATTAAATCCGCCTTAAAGTTATAACGAAAATTGGTGTTTAATGATCGGTGTTGAGGGTCGTCACGAAGGATGTGGCCTACTTGCTGAACACATACTTTCAGCACACCCCAGGCATGAAGACCTCCAATATTTTTAATATTAATTTGGACGATATATTTATGCAGATATATATATATATATATATATATATATATATATATATATATACGGTAGATAATTATATATATATATATATATATATAATATATATATATATATATATATATATATATATATTTACTTTATATAATTATATTTACTGTATATAATTATATAATTATATATTTACTTAGTGTAATGTTCAAATATGTACGATATGTATACTTTGGATAATGTTGTCTGGGCAAATAGACTTTCACGTATTCTAAAGTTTTGAGTCCGTGTTAGTTACCAGACTTGATATATTAGATTATGGAAAGTTATCGGATATGCCATTATAAAATTCAATGTTTATATTGGTCCCTGGTGTGTTAGAAAGATAAGGCACCATAACTATTCATACATGCCCAGCCAGAGATTTAGAGTGGGAGTCCAAGGCAGACAATGCAGTGGAGAAGAAGAGTGTAAATATACCTGTGAGAGAACGAAGCACCGTTAATTAAGAGGGGGATGGGTTCATATATATTTATATTTATGTATTTATTAATTTATATTTTAGTTTCCTTGCTAGACCTCAATCTAGCTTTACCCCCCCCCCCCCTCTCCCCCCTAGACCCCCATTCGAGATAAATGCCTACATTTTCCGGTAGAAAAATTTCCAGGCCGAAGGCCAGTTTCTCCTAAAATTACAGGCTTGCTATCACTCGTCCGGAAAAACAATCGACACGTAAATGGAACGAATGGTCTAAATATTGACATAAAAATGGGGCGAAATGTTTTACAATCACCAAACTAATGAGTCTGAAAATCTGAAAACTAATGGGGCCAAACATGAGGGAGAAGGGGGCTTAAAATATGGATTTTCTAGTTATTAAAAACGTATTATATGGTTTATTATATGATACATAGAAGCAATAGAACTGTTCAAATGACCTGGGAAGTGTATATTAAACCAAATACAAAATTTGAATAATGAGTTAAGAGATATGTGTTTTTTATCACTTTTCAACCCAAGACCAGAAGGGGTCTGGGGGCGGCAGCCCCCAGGATGCCCAGGTTAGCTTAGGTTAGGTTAGGTTAGGTTAGGTTAATGACCAGTGTTACGATCCAGGTTCTCAAAGACACAGGGCTCTTCAACATTAGACTAGATAATGGCAAAATGCAACAACGGTAACACTAGATCCAACCCCTGCCTTAAACACTGGAAAACAAAACACCATTACCGCCCTGAGTCGTGCCTGGACAACGAGGTATCCTATGACTCGGTAACTGGTGCACACACACTAGGCTGACGCTCGATGAAACAGCCTATTCTCAAACAGTAAAAGATTACTCGATTATGTTACACAAAGAAAAGATAGTTAACGTGATTAATTAACGTTACGGTAGATACTCAAATAACTGGCACTCCTGTATTAAAGAAAGTGCAATGCTAGTCCTGCAACATCAACTGGACACTTCTGAAATAAGTCTGATGGTGGGAAGATGTTCGTAAAGAATCTTGAACAATTATAATGCAGAATACGGGTCACAATAAATGCTAGGACATATAGTAATAATAGGCAGGCGAATAATAAAGACTGCACAAAGGTAGTAATGCTCGACAACTAAAGAAATGCTTCGTGACACAACGCAACAGCCTACTAGGGTTGTGCAACTCAACAACAACCTCGGCTCAAAAGTGCAGTGAATAATAATGCTGCATACATATAATAATGGGGCTTATCTCTAACCAGTGTCTGCTCAGTTAATAAAGTCTAGCTGGGGTATCAAGGCAGGGCAACAATGGGCGAGCATGCGGCTCGTAGCCTAACGTTGTCCGAAGGTGGTATAATGAAGATTACGTTATATGACGGGGATGCTCTCTTGATAAATCTAGGTCTCTAGTACCTAGCTCTATCCTGGCGATCCCTCAGAAGTCAACACAAAGAGGCAGCACTATGTTGTGAGGGATAGGCTATGGCCCTCTCACACCACAGCGCTGTGCTCACAAAGTAAACCCACCCGAAGACAACTTAGGCTCCCACAGTACCTGTCGATGTCGTGCAGGGCTTAGCTAACACTGCACACATCGGAGACAATGACACAGTAACCTTACCCCTAGTCTAGCTTTAGATAACCAAGAAGAATCACTCAACACCTTGCCAGGGAGACATATACCGGTCTACAACCTTCACGAGAGAGGACACATACGGAAAAGTCCGTCTCTCAAAACCTCAATAAAGCATGATACCTCCCTAACCTAATACATGGAAATATCTGAGAGCTTCGCGTACAATACGACTGGTCGACGGTGAACGTCTATGCTGAAACCAGAAGGGATGTTGAGTTTAATAAAGATTAGAGAACGAGAAAGGAGAAGTCGAGAGAGAGAAATAGTATGCAAAGTGGAGAGTATGGGGGACAGAATTGCAAAGGATGTAGGCAATACGCGTGTCAGGCAAGCTCTGAGCTGGTAAAGAACATGAGGCTGCGACGGGAAGGGACTAGTTGACCACCCGGCCGCCAACGCCGTCGGCGCCCAAGCGAGCCGCGTCATAGCTCACCCCGCTGCCAGGCGTACTCCCTCACCCTCTCTCGCTCGCCTCCCACACAAGCAACATTTATATTATAGCGAATATAAAATATAAGGCGCGGTCACAGACCAAAACAAAGACCATTTCTAGACTGTCTGTGGCAACACAACACTAATTAAATAAAGCAGATCATTCTAGGACAACTGTAGCCCATTCCCCCATCCTGGCGAGCGCTAGCGAGCTGCAATGCCCCACGCAACCATTCTGCTAACGCCGGGAGGCGTCACACCCCCCCCGAGATATGGGACACTCAACCATGAGCCCATATCTGAACAGGCAGAATGTCGCTAGAATCTGCCACTCCTAACCACTCTGCCACTCATGGAATGCAAGCTCAGTCTCCTCAAAAAAAAATACAACAACATTTTTATATAAAACAAATCTTATCACCCTTCCCAAATATAATACATTAATTCATAACATTGTGCTCCCAGAGCGAGCTTTAAGAAGCACAGCCTACTGAGGGAAAATCATCTGTACTCAGTACTCAGCTACAATATTATCTTAAAATTAATTATTAAAAAGAAAGAGTTTTTATTTAATTTTTCGTATTTTATTTTAATGTTGTTTTTGGCGGCTACTATAGATGTAGCCTAATTTTCTTCTAATGAAAGCCAACAACTCCTGCCCTACGACCCTACGCTGATGCTACACACGCGAGCCTACAAGCACCAGCGCAAAAATACACCGCGAGCCAAGACAGGAGGCTATACCAACATACTGTGGTAGCCTACCCCGGATCCTCCACCCGCGACAAACAGTCCGCAATCACATTCTCACAACCGGCAATATGGCGAATGTCTAAGTTGTACTCTTGCAACATGAGCGACCATCTGGTCAGCCTCATATTCCGGTTGTGGAATTGATTGAGGAATTTAAGCGAGTGGTGGTCGTTATACACTACCACGACTGGCCCATAGGCAGGAATATAGACCTCAAAGTGTCTGAGCGCTAACACGATTGCCAGTAGTTCCTTTTCAACAACCGAATAGTTTTTCTGTGCTGAATTAAATTTCTTTGAAAAGAAACTGACCGGATGCTCAAGACCTTCCTCGTCTGTCTGCAAAAGTACGGCACCAGCCCCTACTCCGCTGGCATCAGTCGCCAACTGAAATGGTCGTTCAAAGTCCGGGGCCCTGAGGATAGGGTGAGTGCATAAAAGGTGTTTAACTACTCGAAACGCCTGCTCACACTCAGGTGCCCAGCGGAACTTTTTATCTTTGGCTAGTAGATCTGTCAAAGGAGCTAACACAGTAGAATAGCCTCTTATAAAGCGGCGGTAATACCCAATCATGCCCAAAAATCTCATGATCTGCCGCTTGGTGGTCGGTCTGGGGAACAAGTCGATAGCCTGTATCTTCTGTTGGGGCGGGCTCACCTGCCCTAACCCATCTACAAACCCCAGATACTGCACCGTGGCTTGCACAAAGTCACACTTGCCCAGATTAACCACCAAGCCTGCTTTACTAAGTTGACTAAATAAGGCTTCTATGTGCTCACAGTGACTTTGGAAATCGTTGTCATAAATGATCACGTCATCAAGGTAGACAGTACAGTTTGGGATGTCTGCTACGATGTCGTTCATTAAGCTCTGGAAAGTGGCCGGTGCATTTTTCAGACCATATGGCATCACGTTGCAACGGTAAGTACTGCCATCCACCACAAACCCGCACACCTCTTTAGCCCGCTCAGACAGTGGTACTTGCCAGTAGCCTTTGACGAGGTCTACCTTGGTCAAGTACCTTGCTTTCCCGATCTTATCCACACTGTCATCCACCCGGGGAAGAGGATATGCATTGGTGGGGGTCAACCCGTTCAACCGCCTAAAGTCAATGCAGAACCGAACTTTTCCATCAGGTTTGGGCTGCAGAGTGACAGGAGAAGTCCACCGTACTGCCCCCTTCTCGATCAAGCCTCTCGCCAGCATATACTCCAGCTCATCCCTGAGCGCTGGGAGTTTAATGGGTGGCACCCGATAAGGTATCGACTTGAAGAGGGGGTGCTCTCCTACATCGACGTCATGCACCGCTTGAGTAGTGAGGCCTGGGTGCTCGGCAAATACAGTGGGGTATGAATCGAACAGGCGCTGCACTGCCGCCTGCTGTTCCTCCGGCAGGTGCGCCAGAGCATCATGCGCACATTGGCTCGAATTCCCCGCCCACTGATCAGCCGAGACATGACAATCCCAGTTATCATCCACCTGATCATTGCTGCCCCCCTCTCCTTCTCCACCATGACCGCAGCAGGTCAACACAGGGACAGCTAGTGACTCAGGTGGGCGCCTCACATACTCCTTCAACAAATTAATGTGCCATAGTTGGTTACGCTTCTTCCGGTCTGGAGTGGCAACGAGGTAATCTAGATCGGAGATCTTTGACACCACCCGATAAGGCCCAGCGTACTTGGCAGCCAGAGGATGACTTGACAAAGGCAGCAGGACCAACACCTCTTGACCTACCTGAAACTCCCGGAGTTTCGCCTTAGTATCGTACCTGTCCTTCATACGGGCCTGCGAACTCACCAAATTACGCCCGGCCAGCTCCAGACTTCTAAGCATTCTCTCTCTGCTCTCGAGGACGTATCTCAACATAGAACATTGCTTAGCGGTACCCTCCCAAATCTCCTTCACCATGTGGAGAGGGCCCCTCACCTGATGCCCGAAAACAAGCTCATTCGGACTGAAACCGAGACTCTCTCCAGGTACTTCTCTTGCCGTGAACAAAACATACGGCAGACCAAGGTCCCAATCCTTTCCGTTCTCTGCGCAATAACATCGAAGCATGCTTTTCAGCGTGGCGTGCCACCTCTCCAACACCCCTTGACTCTCCGGGTGATACGCAGAAGAGACGACAGTGCTGATGCCATGCTGAATCATAGTTTGTTTGAACAGATTAGATGTAAAATTAGAACCTTGGTCCGATTGCACCTCTTGCGGGTAACCATACCGCGAGCAATACAAGAGCAGGTTCCGGACAACAGTTTTCGCTGTGCCATTTCTCATTGGATATGCATCAGGATAACGAGTGGCCACATCCATGATAGTTAATAGAAATTTATTACCGGCACTAGTAGGGGGTAGGGGTCCGACCATATCAATGATGACCTTACTGAAGGGCGGTCCACTGACAGGAATGGGGTGCAACGGGGCTCTCAGAATTGTTTGGTTAGGTTTTCCAACCCTCTGGCACGTATGACACCTTGCTATCCAGGTTACCACCTGCCCCTTCAACCCCGGCCACCAAAACAATTTTTCTAAAGCCGCCACCGTTTTTCTCACCCCTAGATGTCCTGCCAGTGGTATGTCATGCGCCAACCTCAGTAGGCTATCCCTGCACTCCCGTGGCACCACCAACTGGTCCACTACTCCGGACCCCTTTTGTCAACTACGTTTAGGGTCTTGAAAACGCCTATAGAGGATGCCTTCTAAATAAAAAAAATCTCCTGGCTGTGCATCGCCGTCCTCGTCGAGCTCTACAGCTCCATTAGCACACGTTTGGAGCTCAGGGTCCTCTAGTTGCAACCGACGTATATCTGAGGGTGCCAAGCGATCTAACTGCTCCCGGAGCAATGCATGACCTTCCCCGATACTGGGCTGCTCCCTCTGTCTCTCTCGATGTACATAACGTTGCTGTCGTGGAGACTCGTCATGCCCAGCCTCGTCACTCTCGATGACAGGCCCAGGGGCTACTCCAGAAATAAGTAATGGTGCTAATACTGAATCACCCAGGAGAGCCGCCGAGTCAAAACTCTTAAAACCAACTCCAGCTTTAGCCTCCTCCTGTTGATCGTTCCTCCGCTGGTCTGAAGACGGAGGACTAGGCTGTGACACTTTAGCTGCCCGAGCTTGGGTGACAACACACGCCATGGGTTGTGTCTGGCACCGCTCGACCCACTCTTGCTCTTCCCTACTCACGTCGGCCGGCCTCTCGGCAACGACTAAGGGTAGAACCTCAGAAGCGGGCATTGCAAAGTCGTTGCCGAGAAGAAGGTCGACGCCCTCCACTGGCAGTTTCTCCACAATCCCGACATCCAATTCACATGCCACACCATCCACCTCCAACTCCAACCGCACCAGCGGGTATGACCGAGTTGCATTAATACCCTGCACTACTACCACCCGAGCCGCGTTTATAGGGTAGCCAGTCAAGTTTTTCATCAGAGTCTGGGAAGCACCTGTATCATGCAAGACTTCTACTCCATGCTTGTGCCCCGCCCACATCACGCAACCCCGCCATCTATGGTCGCAAAAAACATCCTGAGCAGGGTTCGAGCCTCCCAGGTGCTTCTGCATTGGCTGTGCCTCAGCCTCTGACGAACTGCCCCGGGCAAACTCAGATGACTTCGGAGACACACCAATGTTGCAGGCCAAAGACACAGCTGCTGTAGGTGGTTTGCTAGGACAGACTCTTGCTTTTTATGACAATGATAACACTCCCACTCCCCTTTGGGCTTCCCTTGGTACTGGGAAGGGCCCGGCCCCTTCTTAAACGGGACGGTGCTAGTCTTGTGGTCAGTCTTGGTATCATGGCTCTTGTACTTGTTTGCATAAGGTATATCACTAACTCGGGGGGGTGGGGCGTCACGCCCCTTGTTACCTGCCTCACTACGCTGGGCAGACCCGCACCCACGAATTAGTGATAGCCGGAGGTCAGCCATCTCAGCTGCCTCCTGTAGAGTTTTTGGTTGCTTTTCTTTCAGGTTTAACGTCAGGTCGCCGCCCGTGCATTTGAAAAACTGCTCTAAAAGCACCAACTGTTTAATGTCGTCAAACGTAGTAGCTTTCTCCGACCTCAGCCAATTCCCAAAAGCATCGGACATCTCCCGGGCATGCTCCAAAAAGGTGCTCTCCCGACCCTTGGTAACACCCCGGAACTTCAACCTGTATGTCTCTGGTTGTAGTTCGTATGTTCTCAGGACAGCCTCCTTGAGTTCCTCATAGATAATACAAGACTCTATAGGCAATGCATCATAAGCCTTGAGTCCCTTGCCCACAAGTCTAGAGGAAACAAGGGCTGCCCACTTCTCCCCAGGCCACTGGTGTTCCTGGCACTTCTTCTCGAATCTCATGAAAAATTCGGTGACACCCGACTCATCAAATACAGGGACTAGCTTCAACAGGTGCGACAAAGACTGATCATGCCCACGATTCCCACCACCGAGACGTTGCCCTGTCGTTTCCACCCGAGTCTTCTCAAGATCGATATCTGCCCGGTATCTGGTAGACTCAGCCTCCGACTCGGATTTTATTCTCGCGAGTTCGAGATCAGTCTGTTGTTTAGCCTTAGCGAGTTCGAGATCCGTCTGTTGTTTAGCCTTAGCGAGTTCGAGAGCCGTCTGTTGTTTAACCTTAGCGAGACGTTCCTCACGCTCAGCCTGCATCTTAGCCATCTCAAGCTGGAAGAGCATTTCTGTAGTGAAACTTTGAGGAGGAGGTGCAACTATTGGAGGCCCACCCAGCGATCCTAAACCACGCTGCCAGCGGCTATCGGCCTGCGGGAACGTACTAAACTCCGGCATCCTAGAGGTCCCGATGGGAGTAGAGTGGAGGGGGGGCTCGAGCAGAAGTCCCCGAGCACCCTCTCCACCCTGGACCTCACTAGCCGCCCCCAGTACGCAAGCCCTCAAATCGTTCTTCTTGATGCCATGAGCAACCTTAAGCCCCATGACGGGAGCCAAACACTGTAGACCATACTTGCTAATTCCCTCTAGTCGATCAGCTGTTATAGGCACCTCCAAAAACTTCTTTGCGGCCTCCTCACTAGTAACTAACCCCCCTGGCATCTGCCCATCAGAGTCTGCATCATTCCCTGAACCCTCAGTATGATCTGATTCGTCTCCCATGGTGTCCACCAAAAATTCTCACGTTTATAAAAAAAAAAGAAGTACCCAAGCTCCTATGTAGCACTATTCACTTGCCAAAAATGTCTGAAGACTCTCAAGTGCTATACTACTTTGCCAAAAAAAATCTAACGTGCCCACTATATTCCTCAATAAAACAAATGACCACAACAATCCTGCAATTATCTCTTAGTTCACAAGATCCTGAGCTAGGTCGCCATTTGTTACGATCCAGGTTCTCAAAGACACAGGGCTCTTCAACATTGGACTAGATAATGGCAAAATGCAACAACGGTAACACTAGATCCAACCCCTGCCTTAAACACTGGAAAACAAAACACCATTACCGCCCTGAGTCGTGCCTGGACAACGAGGTATCCTATGACTCGGTAACTGGTGCACACACACTAGGCTGACGCTTGATGAGCCTATTCTCAAACAGTAAAAGATTACTCGATTATGTTACACAAAGAAAAGATAGTTAACGTGATTAATTAACGTTACGGTAGATACTCAAATAACTGGCACTCCTGTATTAAAGAAAGTGCAATGCTAGTCCTGCAACATCAACTGGAAACTTCTGAAATAAGTCTGATGGTGGGAAGATGTTCGTAAAGAATCTTGAACAATTATAATGCAGAATACGGGTCACAATAAATGCTAGGACATATAGTAATAATAGGCAGGCGCATAATAAAGACTGCGCAAAGGTAGTAATGCTCGACAACTAAAGAAATGCTTCGTGACACAACGCAACAGCCTACTAGGGTTGTGCAACTCAACAACAACCTCGGCTCAAAAGTGCAGTGAATAATAATGCTGCATACATATAATAATGGGGCTTATCTCTAACCAGTGTCTGCTCAGTTAATAAAGTCTAGCTGGGGTATCAAGGCAGGGCAACAATGGGCGAGCATGCGGCTCGTAGCCTAACGTTGTCCGAAGGTGGTATAATGAAGATTACGTTATATGACGGGGATGCTCTCTTGATAAATCTAGGTCTCTAGTACCTAGCTCTATCCTGGCGATCCCTCAGAAGTCAACACAAAGAGGCAGCACTATGTTGTGAGGGATAGGCTATGGCCCTCTCACACCACAGCGCTGTGCTCGCAAAGTAAACCCACCCGAAGACAACTTAGGCTCCCACAGTACCTGTCGATGTCGTGCAGGGCTTAGCTAACACTGCACACATCGGAGACAACGACACAGTAACCTTACCCCTAGTCTAGCTTTAGATAACCAAGAAGAATCACTCAACACCTTGCCAGGGAGACGTGAAGGTTGTAGACCGGTATATGAGAGAGGACACATACGGAAAAGTCCGTCTCTCAAAACCTCAATAAAGCATAATACCTCCTTAACCTATTACATGGAAATATCTGAGAACTTCGCGTACAATACGACTGGTCGACGGTGAACGTCTATGCTGAAACCAGAAGGGATGTTGAGTTTAATAAAGATTAGAGAACGAGAAAGGAGAAGTCGAGAGAGAGAAATAGTATGCAAAGTGGCGAGTATGGGGGACAGAATTGCAAAGGATGTAGGCGATACGCGTGTCAGGCAAGCTCTGAGCTGGTAAAGAACACGAGGCCGCGACGGGAAGGGACTAGTTGACCACCCGGCCGCCAACGGCCCAAGCGAGCCGCGTCATAGCTCACCCCGCTGCCAGGTGTACTCCCTCACCCTCTCTCGCTCGCCTCCTACACAAGCAACATTTATATTATAGCGAATATAAAATATAAGGCGCGGTCACAGACCAAAACAAAGACCATTTCTAGACTGTCTGTGGCAACACGACACTAATTAAATAAAGCAGATCATTCTAGGACAACTGTAGCCCATCCCCCCATCCTGGCGAGTGCTAGCGAGCTGCAATGCCCCACGCAACCATTCTGCTAACGCCGGGAGGCGTCACACCAGCTATGTAAATACAGTAGGCCTAGTGTATTTTTGATTTAGTCTGTGCTCAAAAATCCATTTTCTTTAGGATTCTCTCCCCCTCCAAGGCTCCACTCTCCCACTGCTCTTAGTTTTGTATTTGGTTTAATATATACTTCCCAGGTCATTTTAACAGTTCTATTGCTTCTATATATCATATAATACACCATAGAATACGTATTTAATAACTAGAAAAAAGACCTTCTACTAAACAATTACCTTTTCTTCATCTGAAAAAGGGTGAAATCCGAGCCACTTTTTTTTTTCCAATTTTGCCCTTATTAGACTCTGAAATTTTTTCAAATCCGAGCCAACTTTTGCCAAAACTTGGCTCGGATTTAAACATTTTGACTTTTTTTCAATTGTATTTATTACATTTTTAGAGTTATTCCCATAATACCCCTATTTTTGCCCCACACAAATCCCTGTATTCCCAAAGTCTCCCCTAGATTGTTGAGGTATCAGAATTACAATTAATAATACAAACGCTAATAAATAGTGCTTTCCTCACTTTCTAACTAGAAAATACACACTTACAAAGCATTAAACTACAAAAATAATATAATTAAAACCTAAAATAACAGGAGTAGTAGTTATGCAGAATTACCGGCTAATGTCTCTCTGAAACATTGTAAAATCCGTGTCACATCTAGATTGATCGACTTTTGTCAGAGGGGGCGGAATGCCCTTATAATCCATTTCCGCATATTGCCACCTATACCACATCACTTACCTCGTCGTACCTTCCTGTTAAATACAATAATATTTGTTTTAGCGGTATAGATGCAATTATAGAAATTTACCGAAAATCAATATGTGTTGAACTCACCCCTGAATTTTGTAATGGTGAGATGGTTCCGTACAGAATTGTTTTTCTTCAAAATTGACTGACAGTCTCAGCCTTCGAACAGCAGATTCTCCGAGTTAATTAACACATGTCAGGCTAATTTACATAGCTCAATCATGATCGGTATAGGGTGGGGAACCAATAAAATGGAAACCCGGATTCACAAAAGAAGTCTGCAGGGTTTAGTCCGCCTTTATTTTAAAAAATTCGTACTCGGTCTCCTTTTGGAGCTAAGGCTGCCAAAAAATGCCAAGATTTTCTTCTCTTTGAGGTGCATCTGCACAACATTTAAAAGTGTGGTGAGTAGGGTTTTTTTTTTAGGATTACAGATTTTTCAAAAACCTTCAGTCCGCAGTGCGCTCACCTTGACTGTACTAGGTTTCTAGGTAAACAAGTTAAGTTCGGGAAAAACTTCGGGCTAAACCTTGCTCACTTGTTTAGCTGAAATATAATGTATTTCTGGAACCAAAGAAGATATGTTAAATCTGATTGCATATATTGATTCAGCTTAAAAAAATGCTCGGTAAATCTGCAGTCATACTACCCCTCCCCCACTATCCTCCCCACCTCCCCCCTTCAAAACACGCCTTTTAGCGTGTTTTTGGATGGTTCAGCAGACGCGGAAGCTGAAAAAAAAAACGTAATTTGTTTATATTAATGTCACTAATTTTCCCATGGATTTATAGTTTTCTGTGTTAATTTTCATCAATATACAATGTTTGGAAGTAATTACAAGCCTCTGAAAAACCGTTTTCCCCAAGAGGGGGAGCTTTGCCCCCCTCACCCCCCTATGACTTATTGTCATCATCATATATATTGACAGCAGGGGCAAAAAACAAGTACGCCGCGGCCCAACCGACTGTACACCCAGATAAACAAACTTCACTTTGCCGAAGGTTTTTAATACTTCAATGTATTTATTTAAAGTCAAATATACATTTCCGCGCATCATCAAACCATACTAAGTCTACTACTAATAATATTAACCTATTGTTAACCTATTGGGCGGGTGCCCAACCCCGAAAAGGGTTGAAATAGGGGAGCTATCCCCCCGCCAAAGGCAGCTTTCTAGGGCCTTTCCTAGCTGATGCTGAGAGGATTGGGTTCTAGTCATGTGGTGATGGGCTGGTCTATCAGAGTGAGAACTGAGCGATCTCTACCATACCCATAGCTTACTCTGACTGTTCTTTTTACTTATATATTTTCTAGATCTCAAGTGACGGCGTCTCTTGCGTGGATTGACCTCCTAATCTACCAAGATTGGAAGCCAAAGCGTCACATCTTTCCTTTGCCCCTCAACTTTCTCTTCATAATTGCTGAGGGGCACAGGGCCCTGGGTGGGGCTTTGGTTTCCCGGGCGTTTCCGCACCCTCCTCAGCTCCCCGCCATGGAGTGGCTTCGGTCACCCAGGCTTTATTGTGGTCGGCAGGGAGGGTTCTGTGGGGGCGCTCGATTATAGCCTTGGCCTTGCTCGGGGCCTTGGGGCTGTTCGGTCAGGCAGCTTGGGGAAAAACAACAACAACAACAACAACCTATTGTGACGCTAACAACTCCGTTAGAACCGCATGGCTTGTCCTACAGTGACTCACTAGGATCGCCAGGGCAGTGGATGTGGCTACAGTTGATGTATTATTGTGTGCTTTATTTCATATGAAAGCTTGTGTCATGGGCAGTCCAGAAAGGCTCTTTATTTTCGCCCATGTCAAGGCTTTATATATTTAATTGCAAAGTATATGTTTTATCATTAAGTAGTAATGATAGGATTTGAGAGAGAGAGAGAGAGTAGAACAGAGTGAGAGGAGGCGCGCAGTGTTTTTTGCCATGCTTGATGACATCACGGCTGGCTGGCCTGGGATTGGTTGGAGGAGTTTTTTACCATGCTTGGTGATGTCATATGTTTGGCTGGCTTCTTTGTCATTGGCTGAAGGAATTGTTACCACTTTGTCTACGCAGTGCGAGCTAGTGCTAGTATATATACAGCTCTCTCGCGCCACTCTTCCTCAGATCTGGTTTCTAGAACGCATCCCTCTTATCCCTTTGATATCTGTCCCCCTAACTGCACCTGAGAACCTTTTCCTCTGCCTATCTCTCTCATTTTCCATATCTTTCACCACCTTTTATTAATATTATACCCCCTCTGGTTAACTCTGCATAATCAGCTTCATGCTGGCCAGTTGTATTGTGCGTCAAGGTCTTATATAACCCATATATGTTAGTTGTTAAGATAAATTGATCACGAAGCATTGGTTGGCATTCATATTGTTCAGTACCGCTTCCTATAATTATTAGTGTTCTGCTGGATTAGATAACGCTAGACTAGGAGTCTGATACTATAAGGTATTGTTTCCGATGGGTGCTGGCTTTAGTTAAAAGCTGCACGACATACCTGAGAACTGGAGTTGATTGGGTAAATTCTAGTCTGTGTGCCATTGAGAATAGAGTATGCACGAATGAGGGCTTTTTGCCTATACCATTCTGCCCTGTTCTAAGCTCGTTGTTTGTCTTTGAGGTACGCCAGGAGAACGCTTAATACTTCGGCATTAAGGTTTCTCAAGAGAGCTACCCTTCATTATAACGTAATATTTGACGCACAGACTTGATATTTGCACTAGGCTATGCGGCATGCCATGCGCACCAGTATCTCGTATCATTGACTCTAGCTAGACTTTATCAGTCATAGTAGACATTAAGTATATTAACCCAATTACTCTTATTATGCATACCCGTTTATGATTACACAAGCATTTCGCAGCCTAGTTTGATGTATAGAGACACAAACGACTTAGGCTCTTTTTGTTGATAGGCATACTGCATTGTCGTGGCGATTATTATTATTGTTGTAGCGTTTAGGATATTCTTGGTCCCGACTGCATTATATATCCTGCCTTTTTGTGAGCATAGCCTGCTCGAGCATTGTTCCGCTGCCAGCCTTTTTGGGGTTCCATTTCCGATTCGAGCATCTTGATAGCATCTAACATTTAAAGAAGATTCCTTGTTGGTGTTGAAGGACTTTAGTGCACTTTCTTTCATGCAGGAGTGCCTGACATTTATTGATTAAAGTAACGTAAGCTGTAACTTCTCTTACCACCTTACTTTGCATACCATAACCAAGCACCTTCGGTTATAGGTAGTAATAGGCTGTTTTCACATAACATTAAGCCTAGAGTAGACGCACATTTATTGAGAGTTTAATAACCTATTATTGCATATAGAACTCTGGAGAGTATTTGTGTTCTTTGTTCACTGGGAATATACATCAGAGGTTGGATCTAGCCCTTTCCGTTGTAGCATTTATGCCATTACTAGTCCAATGAATAAGAGCCCTGATATATTTAAACCTCAGTCGCAACACTATTAGTACCAACAGCATAGCGACAAAATAGGGGTAGTATAACTGCAGATTTATCAACTGCTCTACATGAGTGAATTATTTCTTTTTGCAAACTGTAGCATTATGCCAACTAATTGTTAGGTTAGGTTAAAAATTACTCAACAGCTACATGATTATGTTCACCCTGGATATCTTTGCATGCTGATGACACCTAAGTATTATTATTTCTCTACAAACAGTAGTTTTGGAGACAAACCAAATTATACCTTTTTTTGTTTGAGACTTAATATATGGGTGATTTCAATGCTACCCCTGGTAGTGATCTAAAATTGGTGAGCAAGGTTTAGTTCCTGCTTAAAGTGAGACTTCATCCTGTTATCTAAATGAGCTCACATTTAGTACACAATTAATGTCGGACTAAATGTGAGCAGTTTCAGGTAACAAAGTTTAGTCTCACTTTAACTTTAACTTCTTAGCTGAATGGGGGCTGTCAGTGATGCTTGAACAAATGTGCTCGTAGATGGCTGAAAGTAATATATTTTTAACCAATTTGACCTAGAGAGTCCGAAAATAGCTTTAGTTATTTTCTAACTTTGAAATTAAGCGACCTACAGACAATGTTCATATACTTAAATAATTAATTTGCCTCTATTTTAATTAATTAAGAAGTTAGACAATTTATAATTACATTTTTGGAATTCCCAGCTCAAAATACATATGATTATTATATTCTATGGCCAATATGGACAACTTTTAGAACATTTTCAGAGCCCACATTCAGCTAAGTTTTGTGAGCAAGGTTTAGTCTGGTCTTAAAGTGAGACTTCATTATGTTACCTAAATGTGCTCACAAGTTTAGTCTCACTTTAACCTTGGACTAAACCCTGCTCACGTTTCTTACCTAAATACTGACTTGAAACGTGATTTCAAATATTCAACTAATGGTAATGGAGTTCCCTGGATAACGTCCCACCCATTTATAGTAGGGTCATTTGCTTGGAATCCGTGACCATTTTGTTTCTACCTTTTTCTTTCGATGGATTTGACAACCTGAACCATTTTAAAGGAAAATTAGCTCCTATGCCCCTCTGAAAAATGACGGCTAACTCTGCTAGAGCCCAATATTCAAAATGGCCACCAATGCCATCTTGAAAAACATGAAATGTAATATCTCTGGCATCAGATGAGCTACAAGTACGAATGAGGTGTCCTTTTTCACTAATTCTGGCATTACAAATCCACTGGAATGGTTATTGTATTGTATTGTATTGTATATTGTATTGTTATTGTATTGTTATTGTATTGTATTATACTAATTGTACATACTAATCTGCCACTTCACTGTCACTACATAATTCACTGTATGAGCCACTATCAGAATCACTGTCCTCACTTTCGCTGCTATCATCACTGTTGTTCTCTGCCTGCGGTGTATATCTAATATTACTTTTTTACTGTTTCAGATGGATCGCATGCCCATCTGATGAAAATCGCCGACTTGTGAAGTGACCGAAATAATGGATAATAGAAGAGAGAGTGAAGAGTTACCAGACAAGACATTAAATGAATAAGAGTGCATTTTACTCTGTGGTAAGCGATGTACCGCAGATGATCGTTTGAAAAACATTACACCTGAGAAGTGGGAATCCATCCGGGAAAAGTCTTTACAATGGAAAGAACTTGATAAGTTTCAACATATACATGAAAATGTGAATTGGGAGAAGGGACCAAAGGGTCACCACATGCATAGCACTTGTTACGCATCATTATCCAGCAAGCGCAAGCTCTCTCAAGCCGAAAAACGCAAACACAAATCCGAGGAACTTCTTGAAAGAGATGAAGCATCAGATCAACAAGACCCTTCCCCAGAGGCCAGTGCACCTAAAAGGCTCCGCTCCAGTATGGGTGTCCTTCACGATAAGACTCTATGTGTGTGGTGCATGAAAGGGGCATACAAGAGTAGTGATCGTGACAAGCAGATTTTACTTCTATCAACAGTAGATGCCTGGACTAAATTCAAGTTACATACTGTCCGTCTGGAAGATGAGGTCATGAGATTGAGACTTGACACTCTGATTGCATCCATCCCAGATAGTCAAACAACATTTGGGTTGGAAATCCGCTACCATCGTGCGTGCTGGCGCAAATATGTAAGCGACCACAAGCCCCTTTCAGATGAAAACACTCAACATCTGCAGTGTGTAAACCTCCGAGAGGCCCAAGCTCTCTTCCTTCATCATATTCGTCAAGTCATCTTCAAAGACCATGAAATTCGCACACTGCAAGGCCTGCTGCAGAACTATAAGCGCATTATCTCAAATCACGGACATAACTCAGTAGTAAAATCCATCTACTTAAAGGAAATTCTCGTCAATGAATTTGGGGAAGACATCGGATTTCATGAACGCATTCAAAAGAATGTGAGTGAACTGGTATATGATACAACAGCAGCAGGTACATACATCGAGGCAGCAGTACCTTCATTGGGTGTCAGCAATGATTAGTTGGTGATGAATATTGCGGCACGACTCAAAGAGCAAGTCATCAGGACAAATACTATTCCCTGGCTCCCATATATACACGAGTTGGAGAGAGAAGAAGACCTCCATGAGCTCCTGCTGAAGCTGCTCACATGGCTGAAACACCCAAATAAGTCTGCAATTGATGACAGTCCATCCGTCTGATCGATTGCATCTATCCTCACAAGCTACATCACTGGAAAACGCACTGCATTTGAGATAAATCTCTCTGTCTTGCTACATGGACTGACCAAGAGTAGGGAGATAGTCCTATCCTCCTATCTTATATATACGTATCTTGAGAGTCAATGGAACCATCTGTAAGGCACAGAAAAGCAAGCATCAAAAACAAAAACTATGACTGTCATTCCAGAGCCTGATGTATACACGTCTATTATTGATATGGGCCTCATCTGGCGCCTAACAACTCCTACCATTGAAGACAGAGAGAAGGGAGACGGTACCAAGTATACCTGGGGAGATTATGCAGAGAAGTTGGTGCACTTCGTTCTAATGAGACACAAGCATGCTGAGCGCATCATTTGCGTCAATGATTCATATGATCAGAATTACACGATCAAGGACAGTGAGAGAATACTGCGCCAAAAAAAACTGCCAATCAGCAATGTCTTCATGAAGACATAAGATAAATTTCCTTCTGGGAAAGTTTTCCATGCTCTCCTGGGTAAACCTGAGAACAAAATCCGCCTTCAGGCATTTCTTCAAACGGAATTCCAGAGAACAGCAGCAACAACTAGCACCGAGATCATCTACTGTGTAGTTGGCAGCACTGCAAAGAATCTCACCACAGGCAAGCTTGTGCCAGAGCTCACATGCTCCCATGCAGAGGCAGATACGGCAATGCTCACCATATAATATAGTGTGCTCCGGTCAGACAGCTACACAGCAGCTGTCGTTCTTGACACAGAGGACATAGACAACTACGTGCAAGCGGCATATGTTGCTCAGAAGACAACAGGCATCGTGTGTGTGAAACGTAAACGTCAGCTTATCGATGCCCGATGTTTGTGCAGTGAGGCAATGGCTGCATCCATCATACCACTTCATGTCCTCACTGGGTGTGGCCACAACTCTGGCTTCTATGGAGCAAGCAAGAAGCTCATCACAGATCGTCTGGAGAAGTCTAAAGAGGCACACGACCTGCTAGCAGCATGTGGTACACAGCTCCTAGTCACAGAACAGGTCATCAGTGATTTGGAGCGGTTTGTCATTCGATATGTCTATGGTGATACCAAAAGCAAGACCCTGGGAGATGTGAGGGCAGCGAAGTGGAGAGCTCAGAAGAAAAAAAGCACTATCCGACTTGTGCCTGACTTGGACAGTCTCCGTCCACACTTGGAGCGTGCAAACTATCTTGCATATTTGCAAAAGTATTACCTGCTCCAAAGTCACCCCTCACCGATTGGCCATGGATGGCATCTGGTAAATGGCCTATGTCTGCCTGTCCGTTCAACCCAGCCCCCACTTCCCCCATCCATACCACTACCTACAAATCCGCAGGCAGAGAACAACAATGA
Source organism: Paralithodes platypus (assembly GCA_032716605.1). Classification (NCBI taxonomy): domain Eukaryota; kingdom Metazoa; phylum Arthropoda; class Malacostraca; order Decapoda; family Lithodidae; genus Paralithodes; species Paralithodes platypus. The sequence goes on along the minus strand of CM064543.1, from coordinate 29,593,488 downwards.
TGATAGCAGCGAAAGTGAGGACAGTGATTCTGATAGTGGCTCATACAGTGAATTATGTAGTGACAGTGAAGTGGCAGATTAGTATGTACAATTAGTATAATACAATACAATAACAATACAATATACAGTACAATACAATACAATAACCATTCCAGTGGATTTGTAATGCCAGAATTTGTGAAAAAGGACACCTCATTCGTCCTTGTAGCTCATCTGATGCCAGATTTATTACATTTCATGTTTTTCAAGATGGCATTGGCAGCCATTTTGAATATTGGGCTCTAGCAGAGTTAGCCGTCATTTTTTCAGAGGGGCATAGGAGCTAATTTTCCTTTAAAATGGTTCAGGTTGTCAAATCCATCGAGAGAAAAAGGTAGGAACAAAATGGTCACGGATTCCAAGCAAATGACCCTACTATTAACCAATCACCTGTCACGCACAGCTGCGCATTATACCATAATGCATTAAATCTATATAATATTTTTTATTGTCTGTGTGTGTGTGTGTGTGTGTGTGTTCTTAATAGGCGGCCGCAGTTTTGGACCTGGGGAGCTGAAACTTTGCATGTGGGTGTCAATTGACCTGGGTCAGGTCATAGAGGGGGCAAGGCCACGATCGGAGGTCGTTTCGAGGCCGAAATTGAAAAAAAAATGAAAACAAATATGAAGAAAATTGCCGTTTGGGGCAGGAGGCGGCCTCCGATCGAAAAGGTATATAGAACGAAAGTTGTTCGCAGCCCCCAAAATGGGGTTTCGGATGAGGTCAGATCCATAATCGGAGGTTATTTAGCGGCCGAAATCGAGGTCGCCGTTTAATGAGGCACAGGGATGTCGAGGCCGGTGATTATGGTAGTAGTAGTATTGTGATGATTGTGGTGGTAGTGATTGATGTTGGTGATTATGGTAGTAGTAGTGGTGGTAGTAGTGATGGTGATTATGGTGATTACCCGGGCAACGCCGGGTACCCCTGCTAGTTATCTATATAATATTTTCGATTGTCTGTGTGTGTGTGTGTGTGTTCTTAATAGGTGGCCGCAGTTTTGGACCTGGGGAGTTGAAACTTTGCATGTGGGTGTCAATTGACCTGGGTCAGGTCATAGAGGGGGCGAGGCCACGATCGGAGGTCATTTCGAGGCCGAAATTGAACAAAAATTGAAAACAATTGAAAAATATGGCCGTTTGGGGCAGAAGAAGGCCTCCGATCGAAAAGGTGTATGGAACAAATGTTGTTCGCAGCCCCCCAAAGTGGGGGTACCAATAAGGTCAGATCCCAAATCGGAGGTCATTTAGCGACCGAAATCGAGGTCGCCGTTTTTGTCGAGGCCGGTGATTATGGTGGTAGTAGTATTGTGATGATTGTGGTAGTAGTGATTGATGACGATGATTATGGTAGTAGTAGTGGTGATAGTAGTGATGGTGATTATAGTGGTACAGTATTATTATTAAATACATTTAATTTAAAACCCGGGCAATGCCGGGTACCCCTGCTAGTGCATTATATTGGAGAAGGAGAGTTGTGGTGACGGCGGCTAGCTAGTGTGTGTTTTTTTTTTTTTTCCCCAACTTACTCCCTCTCGGGCATAGACTGAGAGCATAGAGTACAGAAGGATAGAGCTGAAAGTGTGACGTCGCACGGTTATTTTGCCACGCGTCCTAGGGATTTGGTGGCAGCACTGTTGTAGGGCATACAACCAAAGCTCCTCAGTCGTTTTTCCCTATTAGATACTCCTTGATATCTGTGCGCCTTGCTCGTCTGCAGTGTTACCAAAGTTAAGGGAAATTCCGCAAAATGAGGGGGCAATAGATTAAAGGGAGAATTTCTTTAAGAGTGCTTTAATGTTGGTAAAAACACTTGTAAATTATTAAAAATAAATTAGATATATAAAAACAAGAGGACAATATTAGGAATACATATACAATATAAAAAATGCTTATATATGATGTAAGCTGTATGACTACAAGCAACACAACTAGAATTACAATGTAATTTTGAATATATATTATTAGTTACATGTTATGTAGATGTTAATTTATAAAGTTGCAATAAAACAAGACATTTCACGAAATACGTTCATAGATTATACTTATGACACCTAGGGATATTTTGGCCCAGCATGTTTGACGTTGGCAACTCCCCACTCTCACAACAACAATGGTGGGGGTACACGAGACGTGGCTGTGAACCTCCTCATAATGACGACAATTTCACGATGATCTGGCCTTTACAGTAGCCTCTACTTATGTCTATTTAACTCGTTCATGTCTATAGAGTCTCTGGATAGCGTAGAATGATTATTAATAGCGTTATTAGTACAAGGTAGGGATTATTACAAATTAATGGGGACCCTCCCATTTTCCTTTGTGACCGTGCCGCCATCTCTCAAACGCGCGGCTCGCTATTTTCAGATTTGTAGTGTCCTTCTTTCCTCTCTATCCTTCTGTACTCAATGGCTGAGGGCCTGTAATTTCAACCGTTCTACATGGTGAAGCCCGTGAGGTCTTGTTCCAGTCTTGGGAGTGAGACATGTGAAACAGTTAGAGCTTGGTTGCCCACTCACGGCTCGAAGCAGCCACTTCGCTTCTGCACTTCAATGTCTCACCCCCAAGACTCGGACCCTCACTCTCAGAACGCCACCTATTGAGCAATTAACTCACTAGGCATTGCCTCCCTATAGCATAATTTGAATATGGGAATATTCATACAGTGCTATTTTGTCAGGGAACAATGGGATGTTTTTGTTGGCGTTTCGGTGGGCTGTGGTAATGCACTGACACTAAGCACAGCACAAATTGCATACCAATAATATCTTCCCATTGAAACATCGGGACCCGAACCCGGGTCCATCGGATCACCAGTCCAGTGGTAAGACCACTCCACCACAGTGGCATCTTCAGTTGAATGACTCATAAGTCTCTTGATGTTCTATGTGTGTACGTGATTTTAGTTCATATCCAGTGGATTTATATCGAGGACTATCGGAAGTGAATATTTACCTATTAGGCCTATCCAAGGACTGTCGAAAGTGAGTATTTACCCATTATCCAATAATAGGGTATGTTAGTGAAAATTAGGTGTTTGCCGCGTGTCCCGTATGTCATCATCATTTGTGCTCATTAATACGGGGCCCAATTAAGGAGAAAGTTAATTAACAGACGATACAAGTTCCCAAAATACAGTAACATTGCGGCCCACCGTTTATGGGCGACGTTTTGCACATAATTTTAAATGTAAATTTTTCTAAAAGATCGAACTTAAATTAAGATGAAGTAGAGTTTATAGGTATTCCAACATGCATTTCATAATTGTAATGAACATTGGTGGGCGGTCTGGTTAATAAATACCCAAATATCATACATAAATTTGTTTCAACCACTGGAAATGCAGGAAAGTATTACCGAAACTACCACTAATTTTCCCATGGGTTTCTTTTTTATTTTAGGTAGTTTTCATCAAAATATAGTAGTTGAAATTAGTTACAATCCCCGGATTTTTTTTTCTCCATTATCAAACCATCCTTAAACAACTCAGATGTATATCATTTTCAGAGTAAAAAACATTTTTGTTTGCCTTCGGATACAGGATGGGTTGAGGGGGCGCTTTGCCCTCCTCACCCCCATTACTTATTGGAACCCGCATCTATTTTGTCAATAAGGGGCTAAATTAGAGATTTACCACCGTCAATAGGGAGATATTTTTTGGGGCTTACAGTTTTTTATATAGTGCACATACAATGCATTTCCGGTGGTTGATACAAAGTTTAATATGATCTTTGCAACATCCTTATTCTATAATAGCCTTCAAATATTTCGAAAAAAATAGTGTTAGTTTCGGTAATAAGTACCGAAATGCATTTTATGTTCACTATATAAAGCACTGTGAAAAAAATACACTTTCCCATATCTCACTATTGACGGCAGTAAAACTCTTATTAAGCCCCCTACTGGCAAAATATATGCTGATTTCAATAAGTCATGGGAGGGTGACCTGTATCCCAAGTTAAACATATGTTCTTTTTTTTATTTTTATTTATTGTTTTACTCTGAAAATGACCTACATCTGCGTGTCTTAAGATCGTTGGCTAATGGGGAAAAAGCCTTTTCCGCGGATTGTAACTAATTTCAACTACTGTATAATGATGAAAACACGTAAAACTAAAAAGAAAAACCATGAGAAAATTCATGGTAGTTTCGGTAATATTTTCCCATTTCAGCTCCTTTTCAGTATAAGAGAACACTGTATCTGAAAGAAAAACGCAAAGAAAAAATAAATAAATAAATAAAAACATAAAAAAGAATGTTTAATGAAATCACTGTCGGTCCAAAATGTCAGGTTTACCTTTTCGACTAAACAAGCCAACTTTTGCCAAACCTTGGCTCGAGTTTTCGAAAGCTTGAGTTTTATGGCTTTCATAAAACCCGAGCCAAGGTTTGCTAAAATACGCTATTATCGCCATTTTACGCATTTAACCACTGATTTTCCCTGATCTGTATAGCCCTCCCCATTATCGGTCGGCATGTCTTAACCCTTAATTGGCGGCGCGCAACTTATGTCGTGTGAAATAAATTTGGACTAACTGGTGGTTCACAACTTATGTCGTGCGCCATTTTCAGCACGTAATGTTGCTGAGAGAGAGAGCTGAGCGGTGTGAGGAGCCTAGCAACCTTATGACCGCTCCGCACGACCACCGTGGACCAACTGAGGTGTCTCCCTCCCTTCCCTCCCCTCTCTCACTCGCTACACAGGGAATTATGTAGGGAAAGTACCTAATTACATGGTTTTTGCACTCGTGTTGCATGATCGTTGCAAGAGAACCAGCGGTCGTACAAGGATGGTTCGGGTCTCATTGGAAATCTCTCTTTACGCCCTTTCAGGGATAGATACTTGTTTTACACTCTGGGTCTTATTTAGGCATGAAAATGATCACGTAAACAACCCTATTTAGGGTAAAAACACCCCGCTGGGCGCTACGGTCCGCTAGATCGCCTAGCCCGCAAATAAGGTGTTAAGATCGTTGGATAATGGGCAAAACTGTTTTTCCAAGGTTTGTAATGAAATACAAACACTATATTTTGATGAAAAATAACAGATTCCAAAAACATAATTCCCTGGAAAAAATATTGGCATTAAAATCAAAATGTTCCCTTACTTGAATCATCTATGTTGCCTGCAAGGGGCATTACCAAGAGCGAGATATGATAATCAAGTATACTGTACATCCCACGCGCGAGTTGGTACAGGCCAGTTAGACAACAAACATGGGAGACGAAAACTTGAAACGGCGGATTTATCACGGACTTCACTCTTATAGGCGCCTCTAACACAAAGAATTGTGCACATATTGCTAGGTGATGGACTAGGGCCAAGAACCTACATTGTATTTGACAGGTAGAAGTAACCGACATTGAATTCACGGGGACAATATGGAGGTGATAAATCTTTACCACCAGTCCTTTACTATTACTTTTCTTTTCTTTTCTGGAAATATCGAGTTATATAAATGTGATAACAATTATTGGGTAAGAGTTGTGTTAGCTGGCGTACCGTCCGCCTTGTTTACATAGTCGCAGGCTTGCAGTTACAACCGCGTCCGCCTTGTTTACATAGTCGCAGGCTTACAGTTACAACCGCGTCCGCCTTGTTTACATAGTCGCAGGCTTACAGTTACAACCGCGTCTAATTTGACTGCTGTGATTTGCCCCTTTTAGTAATGTATATGATGATGACCTTAAGTCATTGGGGTTGGGGGGGGGGGATGCAAAGCCCCCCTCATTCCATTATTGTATCCCACGGCCGGTAACAAAACAATTTACCCAACACCTGGCCTTGGGATACATCACCTCCCTTGACTTATTGTCATCATCATATATATTATCGGCAGGGGCAAATAACAGCAGTCAAATTTGACGTGAATGTAACTGCAAGCCTGCGACTATGTAAACAAAGCGGACGGTAGGCCCGCTAACACAACTCTTACCATAGTTTATGATAACGCTGCGAGCCTCTTCTGAATAATTATCATAAATTACAGTACATAAACATTCGTGTGTGAAGTGTTCTATATCAACGAAATTTCGATCGCATGACCACAATTTCGGCTTATGTTATCTCTTATTTATGACTGTTTTAAATATATTTATATGTATCATACTGACACATTCGTACTACGTGATTGAATAATAATGCTTAAAGAGTTTTAAATGCAAAATATTATTTATCTAGGACCGACCCGATACGGTACCCTTCGGGTTTTATGTGGGTTAAAAGTTTGTCATTATCCATAGCTCAGTGCTTTATATGAAATTACTGTCGTAAATTAAGTATATGGGCACAATGTAGAAGCACTGTAATAACCAAAATATCTCCCTATAGTTCTCCCTATCGATAGCGGCGGTGCCAAAACTGTGGGTTAAGGGAGCCCACCTCGCTGGTTTTCTCTTTCTCTCCCTCTCCCTCTCTCTTTGGCTTGTATCCATTCAGCCCAATGCAGCCTACAGTTTTAAGATGTTTACCCCCATCCAGGTGTCAATATTTTCCTGGCGAGCGGTAGCGAGCCAGCATATGTATATTTTTGTTTTGACAGCAAGCTAAATTTGTAAATTTTTCGACAAAAAAATGTCTCCGCGGATTTCTCCATACAATGCTGGCTCGCTATCGCTCACCAGGAAGAAATCGACGCCTGGATGGGGATAAACGTCTTAAAACAGTTGGCTGAATGGGGCCGAATAGATACAAGCCAGGGACAGAGAGAAAAGGAGAGAAAGATAAAAACAGCCGGTGACCTCCCTTAAGACTCTACTCAGGCTCCCTACTGGCAAAATATATGCTGATTTCAATCATTGGCGGTGGGTGAGGGTTCTGTATCACTCGGCAATCATAATTAGATCCCTCCCCACTAGCGAGCGGAGTGTGTTAAGATTGCTGGATAATGGGTAAAACATAAAATGCGACGGTCGGTCCTTAATATATTATTCTAGGACCAACCCGATACAGGACCTATCGATTTTAACTATAGATATGTTTGTCGTAACACATACATCATTACCGTCTCTAATGCATTTTATGGGCACTATATAAAAGCACTTTTAAAATACAAACACTCTCTGTATAATTCTCCCTGTGGACGGCGGCGGCGGCACCACAATTGAGTGGCAGAATTCTAATTAGGTGCCCTACTGTCAAAATAGATGTTGATTTCAATAAGTTACGGGTGTTGAAAGTGGCAGAACCCCCATCAACCTATTCTGTATTCCATGGCAACCATAATTAGATCCCTCTCCACTAATGGGGGGCGTGCGTAAAGATTGCTGGATAATGGGTACAAATTAAAATTAGACGGGCTTTAGTATATAAAACCATGGTATATGCAAGATATTTTTTATTTTAGTAACTTAGCAAACTCGAATCGGGAAAGTCTTTGTTTTATCCAACCATTATGGTATGTGAAAAACAAAACAAAAACAAAAACATGTAGGCCTACAAACAAAAAACACTTGAAAAACTCGAATCGGAAATGTCCTAGATTTTTACCAAGTATTAAGACTACCGAAATAAGCCTGCAAAGTGATAATTGACAAACACCCAAGCCTAACGAAATGGAATGTTTTTGCATACACATACACAGTACGTCAGGATAAAGATTGAGAATATCTTGTAGGATGAGAAAGTAATTACAAGTGACCTGTGAATATAATTCAGTTGGCGTCGTGCAAACTCCCGTTTTCTTTTATCTGTAAGTCCTCTGTTCATATAATCCAGTAACCCCGTTTTCTATGTTCTGCTTGATCAAGGTAGCTCAGAGTCACACGAGCGCTTTTCTTGACCATTGCTTTGGAACATATAATATAGTAGTTTGTCTGGACCCCCTCCTCTCTTATGTATAGTCCGCTTAGTTTTGAGATTTTGTATAATATCAGCTTTATAGCACAGTTCTCTTAATTAGTTTCTGGAGCTCTAATAATTTCAGGTTTGCCTATTAAAAATGGATGGATGTGGAGGATTATTATATCAAATAGTCTAGCACACTAATCGTACACTTACCCCAGTTGTGTGATAGCTTTTGGGTACAGTTATCTAAATAAATATATGCACGCACAGACACACCTATGCTTATGTTTTAAAGATAGATGCAAGTGGTGGCTTAATTTACTGTTTATCTAAGACACTAATCCAACATTTAATTTGGCAATCACCTTACACTGCTAATGAGATGTAGTCACATGTAAACAGGAAACCATAAGAAGGAGACTTGTGTGTGTTCACTCCTTGCTGGAACTGTACCACATTTGAATGTCACACAGACCACATACTGCAGTTCCCATGGCAACTCTTCTGTGGGGCCAGTTGCAGCGACATGACGCTTAAGGAGGTTACCTGCTTTTTTATCTCTCTCTCCTTTTCTCTCTTTCTCTGGCTTGTATCCATTCGGCCCCATTCAGCCTACCGATTTAAGAAGTTTATCCCCATCCAGGTGTCGATTTCTTCCTGGCGAGCGACAGCGAGCGAGCATTGCATGGAGAAATCCGGCTTCGCCAGAGAAATTTTTCTTTCGAAAAATTTACAAATTTAGCTTGCTGTAAAACAATATATATATATACAGTATATATATATATATATATATATATATATATATATATATATATATATATACAGTATATATATATATGTTGGCTCGCTACCGCTCGCCAGGATAATATTAATTGACACCTGGATGGGGATAAACGTCTTAAAACAGTAGGCTGAATGGGGTCGAATGGATACAAGCCAAAGAGAGAGGGAGCGAAAAAGAACAAAGGTGAGGTGGGCCCACTTAAGTTGAATTGCTTAGATTTAAGAATGGATGCACGCTCTACCTTCCTGGTGCTATTTTGTAACGCAGAAATTGAATGCGAGTGTCATCCACTTCCTGTGTTTATGAGCTGGGGGATGTTAGGTATAGCAATGTGGCTCAGTCTCCTGCTTCCAGTGTTATCATTTGAGGAAGGTGAGAGCGTGCCTTTTTCCGTAAGGATGAATTAATGATATTATTTGTGTTTTATATTTTGGGTAACATTAGCAGAATGTGTTTGGAATAAGAACTATAAGATTAGAACTAGCTCCAGTTACTCTTCAGAACAAGTATGCCTTTTGATATTGTGTTCTGACTAACACTAGACTGCCTATCTATCTAGCTATCTATATATTGCCAAAAGGGGTGGCCAGACGGTTTTGCAATGTTCCAGAAAGGCCTCTCGGAATCAAAGGATTAAGACTGCATCCCTCGGTGACTGCAACCCCCTGGCACAGAGAGAGAGAAAGAGAGAGAGAGAGAGAGAGAGAGAGAGAGAGAGAGAGATTGTGTGAGAAATTGTGTGAGAGCGACAGAGAGAGCCAGAGAGAGATATATGCATAGAGAGAGAGAGTGTGAGATCCAGATAGAGATTGTGTGAGAGCGACAGAGAGAGAGCCAGAGAGAGAGATATATGCATAGATAGAGAGAGACAAAGAGAGAGAGAGAGAGAGACCGAGAGATAGAGATAGAGAGAGAGAGAGAGAGAGAGAGAGTGCGGGAGGGGGGGTGAGAGAGAGCCAGAGCAGGAGCCAGTGTGGACGGCCTTGAGCGGTGTTGATGCAGTGGCTCTGGCAGCTCTCCGGGAGGGGGGCTGGACTAGTTAATGCAATCCACTTCTCAACAGTAGTACAATCACCATAAATAGTTTGTTACAGTCTAGTTTATATTCGGCTTACTTTTTAGTTACTATCAGCTTTCCTCGAGTATCATGCGTTTCGAGGAGTCAAAAAAGGACCGAAAATGGCATAGGTTGCATATTTTGTAACAGTTCACTTGTCTGTTTAACTCGACTGTACTGTATGTATTTTAAGGGAGGGAGGGGGGGGGGGAGTCTCTGAACCTCCTCCTCCCTCATATTAAGCCCAATTAGTTTTGATATTTGAAGGCATTCGCCTCCCTAGATTGGTGATTTTAAGACCTTCCTTACCAATTAGGTGTCATTTTTTGTTTTTCTGGCGAGCAATAAATAGCGAGCCAGCAATTTAGGAGGGGCCAGGGCATTTTCTACCGAAAATATTTTATCTCGATGGGAGGTCTTTGGGGTGTATTTTTAAATTGGACGGAGGTCTAGGGAGAAAAATTAGAAAAATAATATTGAATACATGAATAAATACATTAATACAAATCTCTCTTTAATGATGCCTAAAATGTCCTAAGCAATCCCTATTTTTTCTCAAACGTTCTCAATAAGTTATTACCTGCTGTTTACATTTGACATACTCATTAAATCAATTCAAGGACCCAGAGTGCGTCAGATTCATTGAACGTGACTGTACACAAGAATAACCGATTTTAGCAAACCTAGTCTATCGCCCTTGGTGAGCAGTAGGGTTGAGTTTAAGGGGGAAGGGTTTAATGTTTTGATTATATATATATATATATATATATATTTATTTATTTTTAGTTTCCTCGTTAGACCTCCAAACTTAAAAAACACCCCCTAGATACATTGGTACATTTTTCGTTAGCAAAACGTCTCAACCGAAGGCTGATTCCTATATTTACAGGCTCGCTATCGCTAGCCAGGAAAAATCGACACCTAAAGATCCTAAAATTGACAAAGAAATGAGGTAAAAGGTCTTGTAATTCTATAAGTAACGGTCAACACGTCTTAAAATATGAAAAATAATGGGGCTAAACATGAGGGAGAAAGGGGGCCAGAAATGCCAACTCTCCCCCCTTAAAGAGGTAGAATAGAATAAATATAAAGCCATTGCTACACGATTTATTTCCGACAATTTTCTATGCAAACATTTTCTGGCAATATTTAATTTCTTTCATATTGGTATCTGCAACTAGTCTGCAAGTAGTTTACGCTAAGTGGCTGAACCTTTCTGGTCAATCTTAAATTTTGAAGTTGCCAGACCATAATTGCCTTACAAAATTGCTCGAAAATGCCCTCGTGTGACACCGCCTTCAGATAATTAAAATTTGCTATGTAGGTCTTCCTTTTGTAATTTCATATACATTGAGAACAAATATATATAGAAGGAAGCACGCTTGTATTATTGAAATGTTTGTGGAGATACAGTCGTAATGCCAGTAATAGACGTTCCTCTATAAACCTAAGAATGGGAAAGCGTGTGGACCTTTTATATATTTATTGTTATATATAGTCTAATGTAACCTTGCCTATTGTAGTTTATTCCGATCTATTTGTTATTCATGCGAGTGTAGCAAATCAATATAAATATAGACTTAAATGCATTAAGATAGTCAATCAAATGAAACGCGGTGTTGCTAAAATCACACGCATAAGATTTTACCTGTTAAATGATGTTATGTATAGCAGTTAAAATATTATGTTTTGCTGAAATGTATAGCTTGATGTAAAACGATTGAACTACTGCTCAGCAAATTACGCTTGTAGTCAATGATTGGAAAACATCGGTACCGTGAATATAAGACTGACAAACTAAACTCACATAATTATCAATGTTATACAGTATTGTTTAGACACAACACTCTAGTTCCACACCTGAAGAGGGTAGTGTCTCTACAATACAAACGATTTTCGATATATGGGTTTATTTTTCCACTTGTATTCAATCTCACGCATTATAGTGCCTTAAATCAATTAAAGAACTTATGTGCGCGACAGTACAAAAGATGAATAGCCGGGTTGCATATAATAATCTCGCTGATGGGGTCTGGGGAGGAAGGGAGGGCAGACAAGCAGGTAGCACCACGCCCCTCCACCACGCCTGCCCCACCTCAACCCCACACCCCCTCTTCCCCCTACTGCACCAGACAGCTTTTATATCCTCTTATTCCACATCGGGGTAGACTTTAGTACTCCTGGAGCTAAGGTGTCGGCGTAGCGGGTGGTCACACATCCACGAACACATACACATACGCGTCGTCGACCACCACTTTCACTTTCCCGATCGCTGCGAGTCTCCCCGTTCTCAATCAGGATTTTGCTCTCGTTACCCCTTGATATGGTCGCTGGAGTAATTGCTCTGGGCTCTAATATCCTGTGTTCTGAGGTCCCGTTAGTTGAGGTGACGTAAGGGGGCTCAAGGCTGCCTCGGGACACCGCTCTTTGCACTTTCTTGGAGGCAGGAAAGTTTGGGGTTGGACTGAGAGAAAGGGATCTGGCGGGCGGCGGTGGATGTGGGTCACTCAGTGTTAGTGTCGGCAGTGGGGGACTCGCACACACGCTGCCATCGCTGCTCTCCCCAGTGCCGTCTACAGTGCCAATTTGGATTATACGAACCTGTGGGGATATACAGTCAACTACTACAGTAGCTGGCATTTCCGATACTCAAACGAACCCTGGGACACACTTGATACTCGCTCTCATTATCAATACTCATACGAACCTTGGGCTACTTACGATACTCACTCACGTTTTATATATTCATACAAACGTGGGAATACATTCGATACTCAAACTAATTATCGGTACTCATACGAACCTTGGAATAGATTTGATTCTTGCTCTCACTTTCGATACTCGCTGGAATTACCTATACTTTTCTCACATCTTGGATATTTGCTCGACTTAATCAGTGGAGTGCAGTGCCTGTAAGGACTCGGGGTGGTGCCACAGCCTCGCTCAAATCACCTCGTGCTAACAGTGATGTCTTTGCGGTTTTAACAATGCAGTCCCAATCTTGAAGTTCTGAATAACAAAACCATTGGAACGCATGGGCATTCTTATTATATGTCCAACATCGATAAAGGTATCTGTCGAGCCCAAACAGTTCAGAAGGTGAAGAAGTTATAGTAACAGTGGAGGAGTAGATGAAGGAGGAGTGTTTGTGTGGTGTGTGTTTACGAGGATATTACTGTTAGTGTCGATGAACTTGATGTGATGTCCATTGACCCAGGATGCCCAGCCTGACCCCGGGAAGTCTCAGTGTCTGCTACCTCTCCCTTCCTTCCCCCCTCTCCCTCTCCTCTCTCAACCCCCCCTCCTTAAATCCCTTCCTCCCTCTCCCACTTTTAAGGAAATAATAATTGCTTCTTTGTTCCTCCTCCCCCGAGTTTATCCTGTTCCATTCCCTTCACTTAGTTTCAAGATTTCATAGCTGATATTTAACTTTCAAATAGTATTACCTAATGCGCTTTTTCTCAAGTCACACGCCATTTAAAGATATATAACTTCCGTGTTCTTGACAATATTGGAACTTCTCCATAAATACTCCTAGTTAACATTACTTTCAAACCAACCTTTTTATTTTACCGTTCCGCTGTCACTCCACCCCTCCTCCTCCCCTGCCACTGACCCTACCCAAGTGTCCCGTTGGGTTACTGTACCTGGGAACCAACCCCTTCAGCTGGAGTTACCGTGTCCTTAGAAAGCTTATACTACAGTAGCTGGGGGCCCCTGTACACCCCAATCACCGAGACCCAGGCATCACCTAACTCTACACCAGGTAAATTTTATACTCTCTTCTGGGAAACTGGCTGGTGTAAGGACAAAAGGTGGAGTATATAAATGCCCTCCTGGTTCAATTCTTAGTTGTGTCTGTAGAGATCAATCGTGGTGAAGAACATAGCTATGTAATAGATAGTTATTTGATCGGGTATTCTGCAGGCAGTAGTAGTTGTAACTGTAGACATTAACTTCGATATAAACCATATTAAAGTATGTAGCTTTTCATTATTTTTGAACAATCTTGTAGACACAATTTTCAACAGATTCCTCATTTCAGATTTTTAAACTGCAATTCAACAGGTAACATTTTTAAGTTTCTCCAATGTAATAGTGCTGAATATATAAAAACAGGTTTCCGGAAAGGGTAGGCTAAGTGAATGTTAAAGTTAAGTGTATATGTGTCACGCAAGACCTTTCAGTAGAATGTTTTCCTCCACACATTCACTGGGGATGTTGGTTGCCAAGTCCCAGTGACCACTCCTTAGTAAAGGTCCTTCAGCAAACAGATATTGCTGACGTTTCAATAATTCGCCACTATTGTTGGATTCAGTAGGGTGCCGTGTTAATCCCTTTTATTTAGCTATCACTGGGCGATTCTGCTTAACCCTTTATGTACCGACAACATCTTTTGAACTTTAATCTGGCCACTATGTGATTATGTGATGATTATATTCAGTTTCAAAAAGGTCTCCGCAATTTACAGGCTCTGAACTATCTCACTTAACCCTTTTTACTACCATGCATCCTTCATAAACTTCACAAAATCGTCTAATTATAGCTAGCATTAGACTAAAGCTTATGGGTAGATGGGACTCATTAGCCGTGATCGGCAACCCCTCTAGGGGAGACCACCTTATACAAATCCCGGTGGATGGGACTCGTCAGCCTTGGTCGGAAACCTGTCTAAGGGAGTAAACCTTATACAAATCTGTAATGCTCACCTAAGGGTGAAGCAGGTTAGTGGATGGACTAGCCGCGCACCACTGTAGAAAAATAGTGCTAAAAATATACATAGAAGGCCTCGGAGTCAGACGGACCCTAAGTTGAGTGGTCAATCCTGTAAGTCCTTCAGTAAACTGGCAGGGATTGTCCTTCTCACAGGGGTTAGGTCTGCTTGGGGGCGTTTTTTGTATGGCCACCCTCGTAAAGATGAGTAAGGCGCTCGGCAATAGATAGATAGATAGACTAAAACGACGTCACCAGTACAGAAGGGGTTAACGTCAACTGAAGTATAATGGTTATTAGGTTAGTCATATTGGCTCTTTTAATTTGATTTAATATACCGTATATATAACGTACTATAAATATGCTTCTGACAGCCGCTTATATTCACCTTTGGACAAATCACTTGAGTCAAGGGCCTATATACAATTAATTCAAACACTTTGGTAATCATTAGATATTTTATGAGTTATTGGAGTAATTTAGCTTAGTATGGACGTCTTATTAATTTAGCTTAGTATGGACGTCTTATTAATTTAGCTTAGTATGGACGTCTTATTAATTTGTTATTTACAAGTCTGAGATCCTCAAAATACATAATTATAATCTTTCGAAATTTGGCCCACCTAGAACATGTATTCCATGCACTTTGTTGTTCTGTATTTCGTAATCGGGTCTTGACTAAGGATTTTTGTATACAAGAGATCTACCACATGTGCGCTAATTGGCTTCTTACACATTACCCTATTCTTGCGTTCACATTCCTAATAGATAAGGACATACACAAAGGCCTCTAATCCCCAGCATAATAGGGAAGATACAGTTTCTGAACCTACGCGATTATACTTCAACTATTTAGAAGGGGTAGGATAGGTTTTTTGGTCTATTTATTTATGTTCTAGTTTCCTCACTAGACCAAAAATCCCCGAGACTCCCCTTCGAGATAAATTTGCAATTTTTCGGTAGAAAAATGTCCCGGCCGAAGGCCGATTCCTCGTAAAATTTCAGGCTCGCTATCTCTCGCCAGGAGATATACGACACCTAAAGGGCACTACAGGTCTTGATATTGACGAAGACAGTGGGTGAAAATGTCTTAAAATTGCCAAACTAATGAAACGAACGTCTTAAAATCTCAAAAATTAATGGGGGTAAACATGAGGGAGAAGGTAGTCCATAAAAACCAACCCTTCCCTCAGCTTACCGCCTGAGTGTTTGAATGTGTGTGATGTAAAGTAGAGTAGGGAATTCCTGAACGCGACTGTACACTACCTAACTCTCCTGGGCTGAGCTGCGTGGTGGTGAGTAGTCATTAAGACATTTGTCCCATTTGTTTGGCGGTTGTAAGACTTGTCGTGCCATTTAGGTGTCGTTTTTTCCTGACGAGCGATAGCGAGCCTGCAATTTAGAGGGAATCGCCATTCGACTGGGGCAATTTTCTACGTAGAAAAATGCACACATTTATTTTTAAGTGTGGTATTGGGAATATTTTCTAAGCTAGATGGAGGTCTAGAGAGGAAACTAAAAATTAATACAAATAATATTATTTATAATAATAATAATAATAATAATAATAATAATTCTAAAAAATAATTAATTACTCAAATAAATAATAATCTCCCCTTCAAACCTGATTATGAAATGTCCAATGTATTTGTAAACCACTGTTGACCCCTTTACTAACCGGAGGGCCGGAGGGTGATTTATTGCCGCACACTATTTCCAAAGATGTCCTGTTTACATTTGTACCGTGGGAATGTTACGTATGGTATTGGGGATTGTCCAGCGTTCTATCCTTCCATTGCTTATCCTTACTGGTAATTTCGCTACACTCTTATTATTTTTCAGTTGATGGTAAAAATTGAACCCCTTAGTATCTCGTGACTTAATGGAATTATGTCAAATTACTATGTTGCTGCGTCCTATAAATGCCAAACATGTATTAATAACAACATATTTCGGTACACAATCTGTAATGGCAGAGTAATCATGATGAGGACATATCAGTTGAAAATAAACAGTCTTTGTTATAGTCGAGTATCAATTACCATATATGTTAGTAGAAGCGGTAAGCAGTAAACTATTTGACATGCCTGTAAACCAACCCGGTACCGGTATGACATTGGCCATTATAAAGCGAAAGAGGACTGGTCAGGCAGGCAATATGGCCATATTATTATTATCATACTCGACAAAAATGTGTCCCTGGTAAAAATGTCACGAAGAAATAATGTGTGTGTGTGTGTGTGTGTGTGTGTGTGTGTGTGTGTGTGTGTGTGTGTGTGTGTGTGTGTGTGTGTGTGTGTGTGTGTGTGTGTGTGTGTGTGTGTGTGTGTGTGTGTGTGTGTGTGTGTGTGTGTGTGTGTGTGTGTGTGTGTGTGTGTGTGTGTGTGTGTGTGTGTGTGTGTGTGTGTGTGTGTGTCGAGAGAGAGAGAGAGAAGAGGATCTACATTTAATTTAAACTTATAAGTTGTGTAAGGTTATGCTAGGTAAGGTTAGCTCGGTTATTTAATTATATCCACGCATAATTTTAAATCATAGGTTTTGTTACGTTAGGTAAGGTTGTCTATACTTGTTTTCAGCTGATGGTATATAACTATCTCGCCATCCTGATTACTTGATTATTACCAAGATTGTATAGCGAAATATGTTGTTAATTATGAAAAGAGACATAGTAGAGACATAGTAGATTCATATTTGTCCATTAAGTATCTAGAAATCAGGTGCTATGGGATCAATTTACCATCAGCTGGAAAACAACAGACTATAAGTTATTAAAGTTATTAATTCTTGTGCCATTTATCACAGTATCATTTTTCCTACATTCTTTAATCCGCAGTCTTCTGTGGCCGCTACGAACAATGGGAGGAAAATGTCTGAAACTTATGAGATGTTTCGGGGCTGTGTATAGTAATCACTGGGCAGTTATGTTCTTGTTTAAGCTCAGAAAAAACCCCAGATACGTAGTGGCATTGCTGATATATAGATTATCAAAGCGCAGCATAGGATAATCTACTATGAGTTATTCTGCTCTGTGTAGTCTTCTTTAAACTTTAGCCATTGATTCTACGTTTGCATCTTTCACAGGTCTAGATCTGCACAAGTCATACGTTCGATCAATGAAGATGTAAGGAAAATCCACGTACACCAGGTTTCATAAATATTACGTAAACAGAGAGTTCGGGTTTGAGAGAACTGGCCATGCATCTCGTTACTATTTATATAAATTCTCCACGACGTATTGTACAGCTGCACACATAAGCCATTAGAACACTGCGATACATAAACGCTAAGTTACGTATTGTGCCCATCACAATATCCTTAGCAACACGTGTTAGTTTTTGGACGGCTCAGTGTGTACTTAGGACTCCACTGTTAAGGGAAGGTTTTCTGGACCCATTTCTCCCTAATGCTTAGCCCCATTAGTTTTGAGATTGTAAAACATTCGCCCCATTAGTTTGACGATTTTAAGACCTTTCGTGCCATTTAGGTGTAGATATTGTTCTTAGCGAACGATAGTGACACTTCAATGTAGGAACAACTGACCGGGACATTTTTCTACCGAAACATGCACAAATTTATCTCAAGGGGGTTATTGGGGCTGCTAGAACACTCTAATTATCATTGCCTTTGCAGCTGAGCCGTATTACATAAGCTGATAACAATTGCTTTACAGTAGAAGCGTAGTCAGAGGCTCCAGGATTTAACTGCAAGATTACACTATTTATATTGATGCAAATAGCTGCATATTAACGTCACTATTAATATCAACAGTGCAGCTATTTATATTGATGCAAATAGCTGCATATTAACGTCACTATTAATATCAACAGTGCAGCTAAGTCCATTTTAGGTATGCCATTCTCACTTTCTTTAGCATCACATCAAAACTCACAGATTCATTTGTAGGACTCGACTTTTTATATCGATACAAGATAGGCGCAACGAAAGCTACTGTACAGGCTGGCAAACCGGAGAAGAGTTATTGCAAGACTGGGTTGAGTGTGAAAGACTGGGTTGAGTGTGAAAGACTGGGTTGAGTGTGAAAGACTGGGTTGAGTGTGAAAGACTGGGTTGAGTGTGAAAGACTGGGTTGAGTGTAAGACTGGGTTGAGTGTGAAAGACTGGGTTGAGTGTGAAAGACTGGGTTGAGTGTGAAAGACTGGGTTGAGTGTGAAAGACTGGGTTGAGTGTGAAAGACTGGGTTGAGTGTGAAAGACTGGGTTGAGTGTGAAAGACTGGGTTGAGTGTGAAAGACTGGGTTGAGTGTGAAAGACTGGGTTGAGTGTGAAAGACTGGGTTGAGTGTGAAAGACTGGGTTGAGTGTGAAAGGGGATACAAGGAAATTAACATGACATTGCAATATTTTGGCCGCCATGTAATCACTTCCAAGGTTATAATGGGAACAAGGGAGCAACACAATAACTTTGTATACTTAACTATAATGACTTAAATGAAGGTACTCACTTTGGAGACTAGACATGAAGAGTCTCGTTTATCAGCCTGCTAATTTATATATATATATATATATCTCGTTTGTGCAGGTGAGTCCATGTTACGTATGCCGTACACACTTTCCTCACACACAGCAGTAGTAACAACAGCAACAGTAACAACAACAACAACAACAGTAACAGCTGCTGGTCCACTTCACTTTTACCGTCAACAATTATAGATGATGGTGCTGCTTTGGTCGGGGCTCATATGGGGGTGTTGTGCTCAATGTAGGATTATTGACGGTGTTGACATTCTGTCTTGCAGTTTACGAGTAATGTATTTGCCCCCTGTATCTCATTCAAGATACGCACAGCCTCCCCCCCCCCCTCCTTTTCCTGTAGCAAAGTGTACAGGCCAAACGCCATGTTCTCTTAATTTCCGGCTCTCTATCGCTTGGCAGGAAGATATGGACCTCTAAATGGGGGGGAAACTTCTTATAATTTCCAAGCTAATCTGACGAACAAACCAAACAGCTACGGCACTATCGTTAATCATGTGGTTGCCTCGGACTTTGCTCGACGAGGTTTTTCAAGAGCGAGACTGTTGAAGGTGCTGGTGGTTCCGTGTCTGTGTATTCAACTTATAACATGTCATGCCTATTGTCTAGAACAATATTGTGTCCTCGAATTGTTTTCCATATCTGCAGGAGACATTGACGATTTTTAGTATTACCACAACAAACTTTATGCACAATGCTTTCGTTAATATATTTTTTCAAGTTTAATCCATCCCTTAGTAAACTATTAATCATGCCTAATGTCAATACACTAGTTTAATTTTAAAATATAGAACGAGTTCTTCAAATGGAAATAGCTGAAAGGTAACACGTATTCTAGATTTGCTTATGACAATGTTATACATTTAAGTATCGTTTGAAGTAAGCCATTTATAAGGAAAACCTAAATAGATAACTATTTTTAAATAACCTGCATTTCGCTTCTGCTTTTCTCACTCTAACCACTACTGTTGCCATGGTAAAGAAAGCGACATCAATGCCTCTAAAATAATGAGCAGTCCTCGCACCTGCCACCCCTACTACAGAGGCGAGCAGATGTTCCTAGTTACTTGTGCATCATTAGTCTACTATATGTCATAGGAGAGAGAGAGAGAGAGAGAGAGAGAGAGAGAGAGAGAGAGAGAGAGAGAGAGAGAGAGAGAGAGAGAGAGAGAGAGAGAGAGAGAGAGAGAGAGAGAGAGATCCATTATACAACCCCAGCCTATTGGAACTACATTACATAGCTACAGCACACATATATATATATATACAGGTTATGTATGTGTGTGTGTGTAATACTTCACTAATACGGAGAAGATGCGTGTGACTGCAGTGTAAGTGGTAAATTTTGAAGTTTAACTGGAAAATAAAAAAGATTAATGGAATAAGAAGTTAAAACATAGCATAATGATATATAATAAATGCGCTTGTCATTACACTGAACTGGTTTGGATAACATTATGTTACTTGCTAGTACTTGAACTACTCGAAATCTAACAGGAGTGAAGATATTTTTTAAACAAAGCGAGATGATGGAATTTTGCGAGACAATATATTTATAGAAATAGTTTTGTTATAATAAACAAACAGAAGAAAGGGTCAGTATTTATATTAATCGGTTAGAAATCGGTAATTTCTGTTGATAGGTTAAAGGAAAAAAACAAACTATAGTAGCGAGATTTTTGTTTACAATTTGTGTACATGCCATATTTAAATACAGTATAGCAATGAAATTTGTTTTTAAAATAAACATATTACGTATAGTAAGTTAGAAGGGATTTATTGTTAGTTTATGAAATAGGCAAGATGAAAGGTGTGGTCTTACTATTAATATGAGTGTCGGACATTGTTGTGGGCATAACTGAATATCGATCAGACCATTTATGGCCCAACCAATATTGCTGTTATCATAAGAGAAAGCAAAAACGTCTGGGCTCATAAGCAAGAGTAATCAGTGTCTTATGAGGTTTGTGTTGGAATATTGTATATTGTAATAGAACACATTACATTTTACCTCCGCCAACGAAGTTGGACGGAAGTTGTGTATTTGCTTCCGTTTGTCTGTTTGCCTTTTTGTCTGTCTGTCTTTAAAACAAAAAAATCTAAAAGTTATGAACCGATGTTCACGACATTTGGTGGGCAGATAGGATATGCGGCAAGTTAGAGGTGATTCAATTTTGGAAGTAATCGGTTGAGCGCATGCCTCCGTCAGCGTTAGCGGATATACTTGCTCTCGCGGCTCCTCTAGTCATATTTGCTTTAAAGTTTGGTGATTTATAGCTGGCAAACATATTTCATAGTGTATAAAATTTTTGCATTGTAGTACTGTGCTGAAGATGTACGAGATCATAGTTATGCTACCACATAGTTTTGTTAATGAACAAGTAAAAGTAACCTCTGCAGATTAATAGACTGAATATTCATACTAGTAGACGAAACCAGAGATAATAATACTGCAGATACGCGTATAAAAAAAAATAAAAAATAAAACAATATACAGTATATATAATGCATTATTAGGCAACCTACCCCAGCAGTATTTAACTTATATGTAAGTTGTAAAGGTTAAAGTATTATGGCGGGAGTAAGATATTGTATGTTGGTTAATATGTTAACACAATCTGATCCAACCTCTTGCGTTATGATGTTTTGTTAAATTATTATTGTGGATTTTGCTTGTTTTTGCCATTTGCTAGCAATGTATTTTAGTTTGTCCCTTAGGCTAACAAAAACACCTTCCCAGACTTTCTTCAAACTAAAAATACAAACCCAGAACCTCTTCAAGGTAAATTTGTACATTTTGATTAAAAAAAAAAGAAAAAAAAAAGAAAAAAAAAATAATCGTGGCTGAAGGCAGATTTCTTCTTCGTTATAGGTGAGCTATAGCTTGCCCCGCAACAATATATACATCAGCATGGAGTGAAGCGTCTTATTCTCGTCAAACTATGGAAGTGAAACTTCTTAAAATATACAAACTAAAGAAGCGAAACATAGGAAGTCCAAAAAGACCGCCCACGGATCAAATAGGGTTAAGAAGTGTCGCAGGGTATGAGTATAGCTTCGGTTGTGGTATTGGTGTGGAGTGTACAGTCGCAATCAAAAATTATCAGGCATTTTAAGCCCTTTGATTTGATTACACGGGCCTCCAAATTGCAAAACCTCCGGTGAAATGTTAATAAGGAAGTGCAATGCTTCCCGATATACCTTGGACACTTAATAGACAGAAATAGTGACTGCGACTGTACAGGTTGCGAGATGCCATGACTTAGGAAGGGTCAGCCAGGGAATAGGTGTGGAGATTTACATCCCATTACTTGTAGCCCTTTTTTGAGTTACAGTATTAGGTGTTACGATTTCTGGCCTACCTATAATGAATGGACTAGAGTATTCGGTGTCGATATTTCAAAAACACATTTCAAACAGCCAAACAAACGGGACGAACATCTAAGCATCTCAAAACTAATGGGGGTAAACATGAGGGAAAAGGGAATCCATAAATAACAACCCTTCCCCTTAATACGTATCCCCATGAGAGAGTATACGAAAACTGAATAATGGAGCTAGAGTATTGGTGTTAGTGGGGTGCGACGGACGTGGAGTGAAGCTAAATATTGGTGCATGTATTTATCGGAGGAGGTATTGGGAGAGTGGTTCTGGGCATTGGTCAGTGTGAGTGGTAATGCAAGGGAGGCTAAGATACTGAGTTGAAGTGGAGATTATTATTGGTTATACAGTATATTTACCTTATTTATGTTTACTTTATATATTTATTCTATTTATTTGATGTATTATATTTAGTTATAATTATATTTATATATTTTCTGTATGTATTTATCTATTTTCTTCCCTAGACCTCCATCACCCTTAAAGAAAATATTCCTAAGACCCGTCTTCGAGCGGTTCCTCCTAGATTGGAGGCTCGCTAACGCTCGCCAGAAAAATATCGACACCTAAATGGCTCGAAAACTTATAAAATCGCCAAAGTAATAGGGCAAATATATTACAATCTAAAAACTAATGCGGCTAAAGGTGAGGGAGAAACGGTAAAAAAAAAAAAGAAAACAAAAAAAAAAAAAATCCCTTTAACGAGTATGTCCGCAACAGTACCGTACATACTGACAAACTATTATAGTTTATTATAGTTTACCTTCTAGCACTTACACTACTCACTCGTTATAAATGTCCTAAAACACTTGATATCTTAGACTGTAGTGTATATGTGTTGGTATAGGGCGGTATGTGTTGGTAAAGAGCTGAGTATGTGGCTGTGTGTTGGTGTAGGGCTGTGTGTGTGTAGGGCTGTGTGTATGTTGGTGTAGTATGTGTCTGTGTGTTGGTGTAGGGCTGTGTGTGTGTTGGTGTAGGGCTGTGTGTGTGTTGGTGTAGTATGTGTCTGTGTGTTGGTGTAGGGCTGTGTGTGTGTTGGTTTAGGGCTGTGTGTGTGTTGGTGTAGTATGTGTCTGTGTGTTGGTGTAGGGCTGTGTGGTGGTTGGTGTAGGGCTGTGTGTGTGTTGGTGTAGTATGTGTCTGTGTGTTGGTGTAGGGCTGTGTGTGTGTTGGTGTAGGGCTGTGTGTGTGTTTGTGTGATGGTGTAGTGTTGTCAGTTTTAGCTGCCTATGATGTGTGTTGTTACTGTTCCATTAACAAGCAAGACCTGGTTTGTGTGAAGTCTAACCTAGAGCATCTGAGTTTAACCCAAGTAGTGAACCATATTCAGATAGAGAGAGAGAGAGAGAGAGAGGGAGAGGGAGAGGGAGAGAGAGAGAGAGCAAATGAGATTGCTTGGAGTAAGTAAGCGAGTGTGTGTGTGTGTGTGTGTGAGATTTAATGTACGTCTAGTTCATAGTTACATTAGAAGCAGATAGAGGTCAGGACGAGCAGACAGACATATGTAGATACCCATACACAGAATCACTAAATAGATAATTAGATAGATAAATAAGTGTGTGTGTGTGTGTGTACATGTTGTTAATCCAGGGTTGTGAGGCTCAGTGCCAGTGAGAGTCACCCATTGTTCAGCACCAATGGTCTGCATCATTGACCTCGGTGTGTGTGTGTGTGGGTGTGGGTGTATGTGTGTGTGGGTGTGGGTGTATGTGTGTGTGTGTGGGTGTATGTGTATGTGTATATGTGTATGTGTGTGTGTGTGTGTGAAATATTAACATATAATGAATAACATATATTTTTGCAATAAGTTTACATATATATTTTAGTTTATGTGTATTATGGGAACAAAAGACAAAGCTGTCTGTAACAAGTGTCTCTCCCAAAGTTAGGAGTAACAGAGCCAAATTATAAGGACGCTTAGTGGTGATCTTCAAAAATGTATTATTTGGTGTATTGAAAAGAAATGTGGTGTATTTGTTTAGTGTAGTGAAATTAATAGAAGGAGGTGTTTGTGAGAACTAACTGGACTATACTGTATAGCTGAGTTATATTACTAAAATACAACACAAATATCATATTAATATATAGGTCTCCTCATTTGGAACTTCCACAACACATGAACAGTTGATCTTACTTTTGAAGCATGGAAATTAGTGCAAACATACTATATATTATAGTATATATTATATATTAGTGCAAACATACTATATATTATAGTATATATTATATATTAGTGCAAACATACAGATATATTATCTTTGTTGTATCTACCGGAAGTTTTGTTTAGTTCAGTGCCTAATTTAACCGCGGCGTTTTATTTGTGACTTAATAATTATGTATGCAAATATAGGAAAGTTAAATTGGCTTCGAGTTATTAATAACACAATTTAATAATGTGGAAATGATTGCTCCTATTGTTTGAAAAAAGAAACACCAACCGAAGATTATATTCAGGTATTGCAAAATATTAATGGGGTGGATTCAGGACCCCTTCCTTCCCTATGTATAGCCTCATTAACTTGAGAATATAAAACATTCGCCCCATTAGTTTGACGATTTTAAGGCCTTTCGTGTCATTTAGGTGTCGACATGTTCCTTGCGAGCGAAAGTGAGCCTGCAATTTACGAGGGCATTTTTCTACAAACAAATAATAATAAATAAATAAATAAAAAAATACAACTGCACATTTATCTCGAGGGGGGGGGGGGGGGGGGGTGTCTTGAGGGTAATTTTTTAAGCATGATGGAAGTCTAGGGAGGAAACTAAACCAGTAAATACGAAGATATAATTGAGATATTCCCAAGGAGTAAACAGGAAGACTCAAATCGTGTATACCGAGTGACGCCCCTGGTTTAATGGCAGACAATAATAATGTAACAGGGATAATAAGGCGAACAGATGAGAGTTAATCAAGAGGGAGGGGGGGGGGGAGAGAGGAAGGAGAAACGCTACTTGCTGAAGGTCTGAGTCATCAAGCTATGCCACACTAATTATTGATAACTTGGCAACACGCACATTTGTAGTTGATGAAGTTTAACATTTGCTGCGGGTTTATAGAAGATATTGGATATGGAAACGTTTGCTATAGCTTTTGTGAGATTTAAGCGGTTATTATCTCTGCCAACGAAAATGGACGGAGATTATGTTTGTCTGTCTGTAAACAAGATATCTCAATAAGCCATGAAAAGTGTTCAGGAAATTTGGTTGGCAGATTGAATGTGCGCCAAGTAAGAAGTGATTCAATGTTGTTGGTAATCGGTAGAGCTAGAGCGTATACCTCCACCAGCGTAGACGTCTCGCAAAATTATGACCCGATTATCAGGAAATTTAGTGACCTAATAGGATATACGCCAAGGAAGAAGTGATTCCCTTTTGGAGTCGATCGGTAGAGCGCATACCTCTGCCAGGGTAGGTAGAGGGAGAATGTGTATTCTCCCGAATGCCTCTCTAGTTCTTCCCTGTGATTTATAGAGGGGAGGGGCATACATAAGAATACAGTGAAGTAGATAATAGGTCATCTAGTGTTTTGTTTTGTTTGTGTAAGGAAGAGCATTACAGTACATAGTTTGTTTTAGCTTAGCCTTTAATGTATACTAGAGACCCTATTGCATAACATGTATAACACATATAGGGTCTCTACAGTAATGTATGCTAGTGATATATATATATAATTATATAAACATATAATTATATAATAATATATATATACTATATATATATATATATATATATATATATATATATATATATATATATATATATATATATATATACACTATATATATATCGATCTATCTATCTATCTATTGCCTTACGCCGCAATCCCCGAAGGGGTGGCCACGAGCAAGCCGCTCCCATGCACCTCTGTCCCCAGTTAGTCGACGCCCCTCCTCCCAACCAGCACCACCTTCATCCATATGCTTCCTCACTCCATCCTTCCACCTCTCTTTCGGTTTACATCTCCCTCTCTGTCCTTCCACCTCGCTCTCGTACACCCTCTTAGTCATTCTCTCGCTTCCCATATGTTCCATATGGCCGAACCATCCCAAGGTGTTCCTTTTCACACTTTCCAGCACATCTACCTCCCCACCACACCTCCTTCTTACTTCCTCATTCGTCTGTCTATCCTTCCATGTAACTCCGCACGCACTTCTTAAGTAACTCATTTCCACCCCTCTAACTCTCGGTCGAGTCTCTCCACCAACGTCCATGCTTCGCTTCCGTAAGTCAGTGTCGGGTTTACCACACTGTCATGCAAGGACTTCTTCACTTCCATACTGACCACCCTATTTCTTGTTACTGCTTTCAGCGTTCCTACAACCCTCTTCCCCTGTTGCACCCTCTCCCGCACTTCTTCATCCATAGTCCCATCTGTACTAAACACACTTCCCAGATATATATATATATATATATATATAGATGTGTGTGTGAATACTGCAGTCGGTACTACTACTACTGCTGCTGCTGCTGCTGCTATTACTACTAATAACACTAGTATTATTATTAGTAGAAATAATAGTAATATACCCGGTAAAGTTTATTTTTGAAGAAACTAAGTATATACGGTATATTTTTGAAGAAACTAAGTATATACGGTATATTTTTGAAGAAACTAAGTATATACGGTATATTTTTGAAGAAACTAAGTATATACGGTAATTTTTTGAAGAAACTAAGTATATACGGTATATTTTTGAAGAAACTAAGTATATACGGTATATTTTTGCTTAGGGTCAATGTACCTACTTGCATAATATTTGTCATACTCCGTATTATCCTATTATGTATTCACACTACGGCTGGCATCTACTGTATCGCCTATAACCAAACTTATCTCTAACTATCTCTCTAACTTATTTATAACTATCTCTACCTTATCTCAAACTACAGATTCCTCCTGTACTCTGGTCCTCCTTCCCTTCACTTTCAACCCTCACACATTAGAAAGTTCAACTCGTGGAATTCCTTGGCTTCCAGTACCCATAACAACTATTCGTCCCCAACCATTTCATCCGTAGTCAATTCCCCCATAATCAATTCTCCCGTAGTCAATGTAGTCAATTCGCCCATAATCAATTCACCCGTAGTCAATTCGCCCATAATCAATTCGTCCGGAGTCAATTAGCCCGTAATCAATTCGTCCATAATCAATTCGTCCGTAATAATCAATTCACCCGTCAATTCGCCCATAATCAATTCGTCCCCAATTAATTCACCCGTAATCAATTCGTCCATAATCAATTCAGCCGTAGTCAATTCGCCCATAATCAATGCTCCCGTAGTACATTTGCCCACAATAAATTCGTCCATGGTCAATTCGTCCATAGCCAATTCGCCCACAATCAATTTGCCCACAATCAATTCGCCCGTGGTCAATGTACCCCCAATCAATGCACATGTAGTCAATACGCCCATAATCAATTCACATTTAGTCAATACACCCACAATCAATGCACATGTAGTAAATACGCCCACAATCAATTCACATGTAGTCAATACGCCCACAATCAATTCACATGTAGTCAATACACCCACAATCAATTCACATGTAGTCGGTACACCCACAATCACTTCACATGTAGTCAATACGCCCACAATCAATTCACATGTAGTCAATACGCCCACAATCAATTCACATGTAGTCAATACGCCCACAATCAATTCACATGTAGTCAATACACCCACAATCAATTCACATGTAGTCAATACGCCCACAATCAATTCACATGTAGTCAATACGCCCACAATCAATTCACATGTAGTCAATACGCCCACAATCAATTCACATGTAGTCAATACGCCCACAATCAATTCACATGTAGTCAATACGCCCACAATCAATTCACATAAGTTCAGAGTTGCTTCACCCTATTCAGCCTACCCTAACTATCTAACCTAACCTAGCTATAACCAAACATACTTAGGTTGACCTATCATACCTTAACCAACAACAACTTACCTTAACCTCTTCTGTACCGGGGACGTCTTTGTAATTATATTCCAGCTATATTTAGAAGATTGTGTGCAATGTATGAAGGATCTGTGGTACCGGTTGTAAAAATGGATAAGTGAGATCATTTGAAGCCTGTTAATTGGTGGAGGGCCTTTTGAAACTGTCTAAATCGTCTAATAGTAGCCATGATAAAGTTAAAAGGACGGCACCGATACAGAAGGGGTTAACTATATCCTAGGCTAACCTAAGACTCTTTAACATAAACTATCCTGACGAAACCGAACTTTAATGGAACTAACCGAACCCATCTTTAACCTAACATTACAATACCCCCCCCCCCATTCAGAGTAGCTTCACCCAAACTTAACAAGGCCTCATTTTATCTAGCCTACCTCAAAGGAGAGGTATTGGAGGGGTTTTTCTGGACCCCCTTCTCCGTCATGAATAGCCCCATTAGTTATGAGACTTTAAGACGTTCACGTGATTAGTTTGACGATTTTAAGACCTTTTGCTCCATTACGTTCTCAATATTAAGACCTCTCGTGCCATTTAGGTGTCAAGTTTATCCTGGCGAGCGATAGCGAGCCTGTAATCTAGTAGGAACCGGCCTTCGGCCGGGAAATTTGTCTACCGAAAAATATACAAGCTTATCTCGAAAGGGGGTCTTGGAGTGTGTTATCTTAAAGTTTGATAGAGGTCTAGGGAAATAACTAAACAAGTGTGTAACAATAAAAACATACACATTAACAATAATAACGTTCCCTTAACCTAACCTACATTACCTTAAGCTAACCTGCCCTAACCACACCTGACTTACCATACTCTAACCTCAGCCTTAACCTATCCTTACTTTAATTATCAAGCTTACGGAATATCTTTTTAGTCACTCAAGTCTATCTTTGTTTCCTTAGCCTATGATAAATTAAAACCCTTAGCAACTAATATCTCGAGACTTAATGGATATATATGAAACTACTAAGTCTCTGCGTCATATACAGTATATTCAAATTTGTTTTCACCAAGTCACCAATGAATTTACAAATAACCCTAACTCATGAAATCAATATTGATAACAACATATTTCGGCAAAAACCTCGGTAATAGTCGAGTAGTCATGATGAGGATATGTTAATTCACCCTCAGCGGAAAATAAACAGACTATAGTTACTTTGAGTAGCATATTATCCTAACTTACCCTAACCCTAACATACCTTTAACTATCTAACTATAACTTAACTTAGCTTTCAACAACTTCATCTAACCTTAAACCATAACCTTTATATAACCTAAAAGTAACTTTATATACCTTACCCTTGGGGGAGGTGTGTCAGAGTGGTCTTGCCACTGGACTGGTAATCCAATGGACCCGGGTTCGAATCCCAATATGTCAATGGGAAGATATTATTGGGATGGAATTTGTGCTGTACCTAGTTTCAGTGCATTACCACAGCACACCGAAATGCCAAAACAAAATACCCATATTGTTCCCTGATTAAATAGCACTGTATGAATATTCCCATATTCAAAATATGCTACAGGGGGGCAATGCCTAATGAGTTAATTGCTCAATAGGTGGCGTTCTGAGAGTGAGGGTCCGAGCCTGGGGAGTGAGACTGTGAAGCGCAGGGGCGAAGCAGCTTCAGATATGGAGTTGGGTTCGAGCCGTGAATGAGTGCTTCGCATGTCTCACTCCCTAGACTGGAACAAGACCTCACGGGCCTCACCGTGTTCAGCGGTAGAGTGTAAAGGCTATCAGCCTATGCCCGAGAGGGAGTAGTTGGAATATAGAGAAAAAAAAAAAAAAAAAAAAAAAAACCCTGACTATAACGTAACCCATATCAATCCAAACTTTAGCCTTACATTAAACACCCCTAATATTAATCTTACTTTTAGTCTAACTTAGATTTAGCGCATCATATCATCTTTATTCCAAATTTAGTATACTTCAGAGTGTGAGCAAAGCAACTCGAATGTAAGCGGATAAACTTGCAGGCGAACGGACCGAAGTCAATCAAAACAATCAGCACCCAATTCACCCACA
Source organism: Paralithodes platypus (assembly GCA_032716605.1). Lineage (NCBI taxonomy): Eukaryota > Metazoa > Arthropoda > Malacostraca > Decapoda > Lithodidae > Paralithodes > Paralithodes platypus. The sequence goes on along the minus strand of CM064543.1, from coordinate 29,563,243 downwards.
ATTATTACTATTCCTCTCGCTCTCCATCAAGTCTCCTCCCTACCCCAAATTACCTCACATTTTCCAAGGGAATTTTGAGCCAATAGGATGATTCAGAGTCCTGTTAGTGTAGCGGAGGGAGGCTGTTTGGTGACGCGGCAACGTGCAGTTCGCGTCAAGGTGGTCATTTACTGGGTACGTGTAATACCTGGGGTCTGTTGTGGCATTTCATACACGACGCTCCTTCCGACGTTTTTGTATTCGAATATATTCCCTGCCTATCTTTTCGGGGTATCTTTTCGGGGTATCTTTTCGGGGTATCTCTTCCATAGTTGTCGGCACCTAGATTTGATAGTTGTTAATGAAGGGCTGTGTATAGAAGGCCACGGATTCGGACATACCTTAAGTTGAGTGGTCAATCCTGTAAGTCGTGAAATAAACTGGCAGGGGTTGTCCTTCTCACGGGGGACAAGTCTGCTTGGGGGCGTTTAGTGTTTGGTCACCCTCATAAAGGCGAGTAAAGCGTCTGGTAATTAAAAATATTTGTGAACGTAGCTGCAAGTGTTGGGGCTTGTACTGAACGGTGAATACAACATACATTATAACTAGACTGGAGGTAGATTATGCTAGGTGGTTGGCTTCTTAAACACTTCAAAGTCAAAATCTGCCAAATCAGAATTACCGACGAAATTGCAAGACCATGATCCTGTGACTCGCGCATTAAAACAATTGATGGTTGTAATTTGATGACGAAGCAGAGTTAATTTTCGTCAATTGTCACTTTGAGGGGTACCAGTAATAAGGGGAGCCCCTTGTAAGAGAGTTTCGACACAGTAGTTTTATAAGTCGCCATGATGTGTATTTCGTTCTATCATCTCAGTGTCTGGTTAACGTTTTCTGTTGTAAAATAGATTAAGTAGTCTTACAACAAATCAAGTTACATACTGTACTGTGCATAAATACCACCCGATAAATCTAACATATCCTACACGAACACTCTAATATGTATATATAAATAAGGTGTACTAGAAATTGACTGAGTAGTGTCGTATTAGAAAGTATATTTTCAGAAATGTCTAGACAAGTTGAATGTTTGACTGTGGTGGCGATTAGAGTATATTTTACGCTAGAAAACAATAATTATAGTTTTCGAAATAAATACCAGGGATGGATAGGCAAGATGCACAGTCAAGAGCATAATTCGTGACGCACCCAGTTGAATCAGTATCGGACGTAACCGAGACAATACAATGCTTTATTATAGCTCAGATGCTTCAGTGGCTTTAAGGGGGGATGGGCGTATATATATGCTTATTATTTTTTCCTTGTTTTTTTTCCTTTTAAGTTTCCTCCCTGGACCTCCAACAAACTTAAAAAAAAACATCCCCAAGACCTCCCTTCAAGATAAATTTGGACAATGTAGCCTACATGTTTCGATAGAAACATGTCCCGGCCGAAGGCCGGTTACTACTATATTACAGGCTCGCTATCGCTCGCCAGGAAAATAATCGACACCTAAATGGCACGAAAGGTCTTAATGTTGACAAAGAAATGGGGTGAAAGTTCTTAAAATCGCCAAACTAATGGAGCAAACGACTTAAGATCTGACAAATAATGGGGCTAAATATGAGGGAGAAGGAGGGGCCAGAAAACCAGATACCCCCCCCCTTAAGTGTTTAAAGCTTCGTACTGGTGTTACTTTGTATATGCTTATAACTGTACATCATGACGATCATTGTAAAGGAATTTGACAGATGACCTACCATAGACACCAACGGGTGCCAAGAGGATCTGGCAGGGAGGACCAACTCGTATGATTTAAGGGGAGATTTGTATTGGATTATTTATGTACTTTATTACTTTTTTTGTTTTAAGTTTTCTCGCTAGACCTACAGAGAGCTTAAAAATTCCCCCGATAGTTTTTTTTTTTTGGCATTTTTTCGGTAGATAAATGCACCGGTTCCTCCTAAACTGCAGGGTTGCATCCGCTTGCCAGGAAACAAATAGACATCTAAATGGCACGAACATCCTTAAAATCGCCCAACTAATCGGGCGAATGCCTTAAAATATCAAAACTATTGGGGCTGAACATGAAGGAAAGGAAGCCCCAGAACCTCCCCCCCCCCTATGTTGTACCCCCCTCACCCCCCACCCCCTTCCCCCATCGGAAACCCTAATAACAATAATAACGAAAGAGGCGTCGAACCGTAAACATGGCCCGGTAAATGAGCCAAAAGTGGCCCATTCCGGCGGAGAGAGGGCCATCCAATCAGCCTACTATCTGTGCCCCTCCTTGCCCACAGTCGGGTTTGGCTGGTAGGGGAAAGTAGTAGGAGACGACACACATTAATCTATTCACTATGGTGTTGACGGGGGAATATTGTTTGTAATAATGTTTACCATATTATTTTTAGTTCCTCCCTAGATTTCCATCAAGCTTAACAAAAAACTCTTTGTCCCTTTCGAGAAAAAAATATGTGCATTATTCGGTAATAGAAAGCTCGGGCCGAAGGCCGGCACGTAAGTATTTAAAATTGACAAAGAACCGAGACGAAAAGTATAACATTACGGAACTACTTGGGCGGACGTCTTGAAATCTCAAAACTATTGGGGGTAAGCTTAAGGTCGAAGGGAGTCTAGAAAAACGCCCCTTTAACAACACACACACACACCCATCCACACACTCTCTCTCTCTCTCTCTCTCTCTGCCCTATCATTTATTCACGCCCAGGCTATCATCTCTATCATTAACCTATCTTTGCATCACACATATCGTATCACCAATGCCATTAAACTCTCTTTATAGTTTTAAATTACACTGTTTTTGTCCTCCTTCAAGCTCCATTCACTTCTAATGCCCTTTGTCTTATTCGTCACCCTCTATTTTTGCATGTCACATTAGTTCAGTGTTGCCAATTTAGCTACTTTTCTGCTAGGTCTAGAGGTATTTACTTTGATCTAGCGGCAAATTTTATACAACTAGCGACTCGAATTTTAGAGGTATTCTAGAGATTTGAGCCATTCTGAGGATTTTTCCAGAAATTGTGTGATTATACTAGTGATTTTCGGCATGTATTTACCATTTATACCGATTTTTGAAAACGGATTTAGCGATATAATATGCTTTTATTTTGTCACTCTGTATTTTCGTCTCCTATATTCTCTTCACTCTCTTGATATTCACTCCCCTTGTTAGTTTGGCTGTGTTATTCTCTCTCGGCCACACCTCGTCCTACCATTTCTCAACTCCACCTTCTCCCTCATGCTTAGCCCCATTAGAATTGAGATTTTATGATATTCGCCCCATTAGTTTTGCGCTCTCGTCTCTAGTCTCTTACATGTTTAGTCTTTTACACAGCCGGTACTCATCTACCGGTACCTTATTCATCACTGTTCACCCCAGCCCTCCATTTAACCATCATTCCGTTTCATTCCACCCACCACCCAAACCCACCCCTCACCCTACACCCAAACCCACCCTTCACCCCAAATCCACCCCTCACCCCACCCACCACCCTACACCAAAATTCACCCCTCACCCCACCCACCACCCTACACTCAAACTCATCCTTCACCCCACCCACCTTCCAACCACCCCTCACCCTACATCTAAATGAACCATTCACCCCACCCACCACCCTACACCCAACTCCCCCCTCAAACCCATCCCTCACCCAGCCCACCACCCTGCACCCTAACCCACCCTACACCCCAACTCACCCCTCACCCCACCACCACCCTACACCCCTCACCCAACCCACTGCCCTACACCTTAACCCACCCCTCACCCGACACTCAAACCCAGCACTCACCCCTCCCATCACCCTACCCTTAATTCACCTATCACTTCCCCTTTCATCTCACCCATCACCCTACCTACCCCCACCTCACCCACTACCCCTCTCATCCATTCACCCATCACTTCCCCTATCGCCCCACCCATCACACCCTATCACTACCCCTCCCTTCAGCCACCCCCCCCAGGACCCTACACCACCCACTACCCTCCCCCTCACCCCGCCCCTCCATTCACCCCTTTGACCCCAGTGAGAGTGCCCTTTGCTGTTCGTTTTTTCCCCGTGTCGCAACCCTTTGCCGTACAAATTGCTTGGATTATGGGGGCTGGCTGTCGGGGAAAGGTACTGCAACGACGGAGGTGAACACTTATAGACTTAATAGCTACCCCCTCCTCGCTGACTCAGAGTTCGACAGGTGGCTCAGTCATGTCCAACTGTTTCGTTTAATAATATTTGTTGGGGATCCGCAGCCGACTTATCTTGGGCGTCGTAGTGTTGTAGGTAATGAATTAATAAAGTTCCTTGCATGTAATTTATCCTGTTTTAAGTCCAACGTCGTAGCACAATGGATAAATGCACTGAATTTCGGTGTGAGCATCCTAGCTTCGACTCCCTGGACTGTCACATATATTTGTTGATTTCATTAATTGAGTTTAGGAGTAAAGTCGGTTGGTGGAGGTAACATAATAATTACACATTTGCATCATAAATAACTGTAATCATGAGTATAATGCAGCATTGGAGTTATGTAAAACACAGAGAATGAAATAAATAAGATCATAACACAGGGTATTGATAGATAAGGACAAAACTGGTTGTAGATAAGGACAAAACTGGTTGTAGATAAGGACAAAATTGGTTGTAGATAAGGACTAAATTGGTTGTAATTCTAACTTAGAATACTACGTATAATAAGTTACCTGTTAAATCTTGGATGTTCCTATATATAAACTAAATTTATCGTATTTAACTCTATCATAAACAAACCTGTTAGTATTTCTGTAACCTGTAACCATAGTACCATTTCCTATTATTTTGTATCCATCATATAATTCCATTTTATCAGAGAATCAGTGTTTCGTAGTTAGAGAGACATGGGATTGCTGTAATATCTCTTTCATTTCGTGATATTTTCTTAAGCTGATTATTATTGTCATCCACAAGTTTTTCTGTCTATTTTCTCTAGATTATTACGGAAAATACTTGTTATTACGAGGCATCCCTAGTAACTTCAAAAACATGCACATTTGTTCGCAATGTACCAGACCATTAATGTTAAGTACAAGAGGGAGACAGATCTATTATTATGAACGGTTTGACTCTTCCTAGCCTGCAACAACAACATTACGCCACGAGACCATTACAGTACACTCCATGTTCCTGTGTCAAGCTTTCATCAGTGTCGACCGCGATGACGGCTCATTATACATAAATACCGATAATGGCTGACGAAAGGCTATAATTAGGCTGATTCAAATGGCGTCACAGGTACTTTCTATATATCTACTGCCGTACTCTTAACTCCCCTTTATGAGGGAGACCATATACAAAATTACTGGCGGCCCATTTGGACAGGAGTAAAATCCTGTAATGCTAGCCAGAATAAAGCTAAACAGACGGCACCGGTACTGAAAGGGTTAATAGATAAACAGGTAAAGTTACAAATATATCGTGTTCATTATAGCGTTGCACACCAGCCCGGAGTTCATGAATCACTTGTCATGCGCTAATTAAGGCTGTATTGCACCACAAGGCCTTATTAGTGCAATCATTGGTCTGGTTACGTGGTGTTCCTCCTCCGGGCAATATTGAATATCTGCTTGTTAGTTGGATCTCGCTGGGTAGGCTTGTTGCTTTTACTTCCTCATTTTTAGCCCCATGAGATTTTAAGGAGTTCGTTCCATTAGTTTGGCGATTTTAAACCTTTCGCCCCATTTCTGTGTCACTATGAAGACCTTTCGTGCCATTTAGGTGTCGATTTTTTCCTGGCGAGCGATAGCGAAACTGTAATTTTAGGAGGAACCGGCCTACGGGTGGGACATTTTTCTACTAAAAAAAATTACACATTTATCTTGAAGGGGGCTCTAAGGGTGTTTGTTAAGCTTGATGGAGATCTAGCGAGATTAATATATACTAAATATAATTATAAATAAATACATATAAATAAATTAATAAATAAATATAGAAATAAAGAGACCAACAAATGATCAGTACCCCCTTAAGGCCATATTGATCAGTACCCCCTTAAGGCCATATTGATCAGTACCCCCTTAAGGCCATAATGATCAGTACCCCCTTAAGGCCATATTGATCAGTACCCCCTTAAGGCCATATTGATCAGTACCCCCTTAAGGCCATAATGATCAGTACCCCCTTAAGGCCATATTGCACAAGGGCTTTAGTGCAGTAATTGGTCTGGTTACGTGGTATTCCTTGGGGCAATATTGAATGAGTGCCCATCAGTAGTATCTCCCACAGTCAGTATTGCAATTTACAATATTTCAGTGAGCGATAATTTTAGTCAACCCTTTTAGTATGCGAGGGTGCGCGTTTTCACTTGAATATGGCTAACATTAAATGATTTCCGGGTGTTTTAGAAGGCCCTTTAGAAAGTCAAATGGTCAAATCTACGTCAAAACCCTCTTCCTTACAACATTACTACTTAAACTTAATAACATTCTCAACCTATAACTAGATTAAAGTTTTGGAACTCATCCTTGTATAATGTAAGGGTTGATAGTTCAGTGAGAATAATCTAGTTCACTCAGAGATTCATATATGAAACAGAAACCTTGTCTATGCCAATTATCAAACTATAACGTCCTGAACCATTTGCACGATGCGTCTTAAGGGTAGATTTGTATATATGTGTTCATTTATATATTTCTTTAATATTACCTTAGTTTCCTCCCATGACCTCCATCAAGCTTAAAATAATAGCATCAAGACCCCCCTTGGAAGATGAATTTGTACATTTTCGGTAGAAACATGTTCAGGCCGAAGTCCAGTTCCTCCTAAATTACGGGTTCGCTATCTCTCACTAAATACACACCTAAGTGACACAAAAGGTCTTAAGATCGCCAAACTAATGGAACCAACGTCTTAAAATCTCAAAAATGAATGGGGCTAAACATGAAGGAGGTCCAGAAAAAGTAAACTCCCTCTTAAATGCAGTGTGTCGTTAACAATGGTACAATTGGCATTGTACGTCTTGTGCACGTGATTTATAAATTATATATATAATGAGACTCGATGAGAGTACCTGAGGTTAGATAATAAAATTATAGATTAAGAACAGAAAAACAGATTGGCAGATAAACGTAGAATAAAGAGAATGGCTTGTACTTTCTGTGGTGTGTGTGTGTGTGTGTGTGTGTGTGTGTGTGTGTGTGTGTGTGTGTGTGTGTGCATGCATGCTTGCGTGTTTGTGTGTGTGACCACGCAAGTGTGCATTCTTGCCTGAGTGCGTGTGAATGCCCGTGTGCGTGCGTGCGTGTGAATGTCTGTTGGTTTGTGGCTCTATAAAACCTAAGAACACGATAGATTACAATAACAGTTCAAAGCACAGTTATCGTTCTTCATAACTCGTATGGCCTTGTTCTTTAATGTGGAGAGAATGATCCCAATCTCATATCATCCAAAGCAAAACTATTGTGCGTAAATTTGTATACATAAAATGCTAGCACCTACAGTATGCTTGAATAAATTGCGGTGTATTTCCACTTACACCAATATTTAAGTGTAACTTTATTGTATAGATTAACCGTTCCTGAATTGTGAAATCATAGTTTTCCCATTCTGGTTAACCCTGCTGAGTTTAAGGGGAGATGGTATTTGTATCCGTAGTTTAACGTTTTGAAGATTGTGACGCATTTTGACAGTTTATTCTGCCGATCATTAGACGATTTTATACAGCTTAAGAAGGACCTGTAGCAATTATATGGTAAAGACTATCTCAATTAACACTGACTTCCATATACTCTTCCTAATCTGAATAACATCGTCTAATAATAGCCGGCAACAAAAACATAATGCGTATTGGATCTTGAAAAGGTGAATTAGATATGCTGCCGATTAGAAACAAACAAAACCCATAGACATTGGTTGGAAGAGGTTACGAATACTAATGATGGAACTACCGAATATTGTCTTCCATGTGCAGATCTCGGCTATAAAACACCTATATGTAGCCGTGGAATGTGTGATCGTGGGAGAAGACCGGCCATCCTTCCCTCGGCTGAATTATGAAGCTAACTCATTGTCTCTTGGGAACACCATTGTATTGGAGGCCACATTAGCAATACAGAAGGTGAGAGTCAGCAGAGTTACAGCCAGCAGTCACGGTTAGCTGCCATAACACTTTCTGGTGTTAGGTGGGGTTGTATAAATACCAATTGTACAGCTCAATTCAATATTTTGCAGACAACCATGGACAAAATATATATGTAATTTAATTGGCACTATACACACCAATGGGCAGTTAGGCTTTGCGAAACTCCCGTGTGAACAGATACAAGTAAGACAATAGAGCGACTTACCTCGCCATTGAAAGCTTATGAAGTAGATTCATTAGCGGCCACCCCCTCTCGGTTATTACAGCATCTGGTAGTTAATAGACAAAATATAGCGCTTATATTTTACAGTTGCTACGTTGCTACTTGACATTACAAGTTTCAGGTTAGTAGGAAGTTGGAGCCATAGACATCGATATTTAGCAGAATTACCAACTAAAAATACAGCTATCATTACACGATTTTAAACAGCCTATGGAAGATCTGTGGGAATTAGAAGGGTACAAAGTACCTCCATTAACTCTGACTTTCATATACCTCTCCTAATCCGAATAGAATTGTCTAATAATAGCCAGAAAACCGAAATGAAATGTGTCTTCGTACCTTGAGAGGGTTAAATGTCTCGACCTTTACCTTGAAAGGTCTCGTGTATTGCAAATGGCCCGGGAATCATACACAAAGCAAGCAATGAAAAGAGCAAAGGAAATTTAAAAAAAAAAAAAAAAAAAAAAACATGAATGGAGAGAGAGAATGAGTGAGAGAGTGAGAGAGAGAGAGTGATTTGTTCGTGTTTTTGCCGTTGTAGATGATTGCGAGCAGAGGATTTGTGTTGTCTTAGTATGTTCCCTAGACTTCTATCAAGCTTTAATAACACACTCAAGACCCCGCGTCGAAATCAATGTGTACAGTTTTCGGTAGGAGAATGTCCAGGCTGAAGGATAGTTCCTCATAAATTACATGCAGGCTCGCTATCGCTCGTCAGGAAGAAATCGACACGTAAATGGCATGAAAGGTCTTATTATCGATAAAGATATAGGGTGAACAGTCTTAAAATGTCCAAAATAATGGGACGAACGCCTTGAAATCTCAGCGAATGAGGCTAAGCATGAGGTAGAAGTAGGTCCAGATAAAACAATAACCTTCCGTTAATGCCTGTATCAATAGAACTCGCACAAATCTGTCGAGAAGGTTTTGTGGTGACTAATGGTTTAGGCTGAGTGTACCCATGTCACGCGTATGACCGCAGAGCTCTCCACCTTAGGAACTGTTGTGGTGGTGGGGCTTACTTTCCCTGACTGTGTGGGTGGGAGGGTGGGCGTGTGAGGCGAATGTAGAAGTGGGTGCGTGAGGCCAATGCATGAGTGTGGCGTGCGTGGATGGATTGGTGTGTGTGTGGCCAATGTATGTGTAGGAGTGTGTGCGGCTAACGTATGAGTGTGTGCATGGGTGTGTGTGTGCGGGTGGGTTGGTGGGTGGACGGACATGTGTGTGTGATGTGTGTGATTGTTATATGTAGGTAGGATTGGAGTCTGATGTGGCTGTGTGTGTGTATGGGAAAGAGAGACGTGTGAGTATGTGTGTGAGGGAGGGAGGCGTGTTTGTTGTGTGTGTGGGTGAATCGATGTGTGGGCATGTACAGAAATAAGGTGGTATGTGTTGGTGTGGATGAGAGCTATGGTTGTGAGTATGGTTAAGCTTGTGAACCTGGGTTATATATTATCTTTAGGAGTGTGTGTGTGTGTGTGGACATGTGTATGTGTTGTTGTTGCATTGTTTGTGTGTGTCGGATTAAAGTCTTGTGTGTGTATGTGCGTCCGTCAAGGTGTATGGGAAGTTAGGTGTTTTCGCTTTGTGGTTGAGTGTATGTGCGTTTATATATGCCGGTATATAATTATATATATATATATATATATATGCAAATGTATCTATGTGTGCATGTGCAATAGTGGCTTTGTTTACGCGTTTAACAAATAGAAGATAATATGACGCATATATTGTCTGTTTTCTGGCTATTAGTATAAAATTGTATTCAGCTTAGGAAGGGTACATGGAAGTCAGTGAGTTGATTTAGTCTTTACCCATATGATTCCCACATACCCTTTCTAAATTGCATAAAATCGTTTAATGATAGCCAGAATAAACTGGCAAAATACTAATCTTCAGAGGGTTAAATTAGCTGAAAATGTGTAAAAGAGTGTGCGTGCATAAAGTGAGAGAAAGCCTTGGTGTCCTAACAGCATTAATGTTGTTTATGGATGTTTTCAGCAGCGGACGGCTACATTTACATTGTGTGAGTGCGTGTGTTTATTGTATTTTATTTTATTTATTTATTTATTTTTGGGGGAGGGTGAGAAGGAAGTAATCAAGTATTATGTGTACACTCGCTGAAAAGCAATCTTTACACTGGTGAGCTGTATATTTGTGGGAACGGAATGCATTGGGTGAAACATAAGACTGTATTATTACAAGATTTCGACCCACTTCCAGAATGTTTAGTGTTAGTGTAAAAAAAAAAAAAATCCCCGGGTGTACACAAATCCACGAATAAGTATATTCAACAAAAGCTAAATACTAAAATGGATATATATCGTTATATCGATCATTTGATAAAGCATGTGCATGATGATATAACTAGATATGCATAAATACAGATCGTTAGATTGGAAAAGGTTACATGATTATATAGCTAGATAATTGCATGAGAGAGAGAGAGAGAGAGAGAGAGAGAGAGAGAGAGAGAGAGAGAGAGAGAGAGAGAGAGAGAGCGAGAGCGAGAGAGAGGGGGGGGGGGGACGGGAGCATACATTTGCGGAGGAATGAACTACGGGGAGGGCATGAAAGCATAACTATAAGAATATAATAGGAACCACCGATATGTATTTGTCAAGCTCCAAAGAATATCACCCTTGACGAAATTCCCCCGACCTTCCTTAATATATATATATATATATATATATATATATATATATATATATATATATATATATATATATATATATATATTTATATATATACAGTATAAATATATTTTTGTTATTAATATTAATTTAATTTTATTTGTTTATATTTAGTATCCTCACTAGACCTCCATTAGCTAAACACAACACACACACATATATATATATATTCCCAAGACCCGCCATCCAAATTACTAAATACCACGCCCGAAGGCCGGTTTCTCTTAAACTGCAAGCTCGCATTCAACGCCAGAACAAAAATAAACACATGAATGGCACGGAAGTTCTTTTAATCGTCAAACTAATGAAGAGAATGTGTTGACATTTCAAAGCTAATGAGGATAAACCTGCGGGATTCAATGGGGGGCCCAGAAACTCCCCCTGTATATTTCCCGTCACAGGTAATCTACAATCTATTACATAATCTCTCACTCTCTTTATCTTCCTTCCCTCACCTTTATATTTCCCGTCACAGGTAATCTACAATCTATAATATAATCTCTCACTCTCTTTATCTTCCTTCCCTCACCTTTATATTTCCCGTCACAGGTAATCTACAATCTATTACATAATCTCTCACTCTCTTTATCTTCCTTCCCTCACCTTTCCCTTTCTCCACGCTCTCTCTCAGTCAACGGGGGAGGTTATCTTTGCTTGCCAGAGTACTTTCACTCAGGGTTTTTTTCGTAGGTCATATTTCTTACCTTTTCATTCTTTGGGTGTGCAGTATATTTCTGTGTGTGCATGTATTTTGTTTTGTTAGTACTCTCTCTCTCTCTCTCTCTCTCTCTCTCTCTCTCTCTCTCTCCTGAAAGAAACGAAGTATCCCCATAAGTTCTACATAGCTCCTCAGCTTAAATATTTGAATAAGACAAATTATATACTATCTATGCTCACTTCGCAATAAGATTACTTTAACACATATATATATATATATATATATATATATATATATATATATATATATATATATATATGAGTTTCTCCCTGGAATGGGCTGTAAGGTCCTTCAGATAGTACTCCTTGTAAACCCGCTTACCTAATTTTCCCTGCAATGTACATAATTTGTCTTACACAACTTATAATCCCATCATGTTACTTTCCCTCACATGGTAATCCCTTCACCCCGAGGAACTGTGTGTCACTGATTTCACTTTTACCCAAATTATTTTTCCTTAGTCTGTCCTCTCTCCCTTTGTGTCCACTTTCATTCTATAATGACACTTTATCTTTACTCGACCATCATTATATTCACCATTATACTATATAAAATGAGAAATATGTTTGTTCCTTGGGAATCGTAGTCTTAGGAGAAAGAGGAAGGACAGATTATGCAAGAAGAGAGCAGGAGAACAATTAAGAAATGTTTAATGTGAGAATACAACAGGTAAATAATATATGCTAGAATGATGATTAATAATACATATTCAAGAAAATATTTAAAAATGGTAAAGAAGGATAACAAAATGTGAAAACTCTATATTTGCTATATAAATAGGTAAGGTAGATTGTAAGACCATATCATTTCGATAGGCTTCGGTGGCTTTTTGCCATTTAAAATTATGCTTTAGTAATGTATATATTAAACACAAAAATAATGAAAAGATGTGTAAGATATGTACACATTGAGATAGAAACAGAAACTTATAACGGGAGAACATGTCGAAAACATACAAAGCTTGGCCAAGTAAAAAAACAAAAAATAAACAAAAAATTCAAACACACACATTAATGCAAGATTGTCAGGAAGGAGAAGGGTGTAACTCTCGGAGTAAAAAAAAAAAAAAAAATGATAAACATTTGTACAACAAAATTATAGAGAAACAAAAGTGAAAACATTTAGATAAATTATTTTACACTTCGATAAATGACAATTCTAACACGGAAGCGGTGGTTCAGAAGTATTGCTTACGAAAGTTAAACATTGAATGAATGCCAGTTAATTGCCAAAATATATCTACGTTGCTAAACAGTATAATCTGATAAAGCAAACAAAGCTGATATTGACAAATAAAACATTGATGGTGATGTTAATTTGAAACTCATTATATTGAAGAAATCTATTCGTTATGTTGGTTGACGATATGATAATGTTATATTAGGAGATAGATCTTCAAATCGCCAAACTAATGGGCCAAATGTCTTTATATATCAAAACTAAAGGAGTTAGACATGAGGTAATAGGGAATCCAGAAACCCCCCCCCCCCCTTCATCCCCCATCGAAGGCAGTATTTATTGTAATGAATATATCTTGCACTCTATTCAGTCCTCTTCATAACTACAGAACATTCAGAACTGTTGTTGCATTACAAATATATTGTATGCTAAATTTGAAATAGATTTACAGTAAAAAAAATGGCACACCGTTTGGTTTATTAATGTTAACTCTTTTTAAATTACCGTAATGATATTGAATTAGTAGATAGCAAATTTGTTTGTTTACAAATACATAATTAATATATTTGCAAAATTTACTATCATATAATTACCCATTAATTTTGGCACAGGCTATTTAATCAAGCCCTTCCGTACCGGCGGCGTATTTGTTTACTTTATTCTGGCTACTATATGACGATTTTATTCAGTTTAAAAAGGGCCTGCAGCAATTAACAGCCTTTGCACTATCTTACTTAACCCTTTTAACTACCACTGATCGTTCTTAAACTGCACACACTTGTTTAAATATAGCTAGACAGAATTGAAAATACTTCACCGGTACCGAAGGTGTTACAACGACCACACCCTATCTCCCAGTACACATTCCCTTCCTCCCCAGCCATCCTTCACCTCCACTGTTAAGGGGACAGTGGCTGTTTGTTAAGGGGACAGTGGCTGTTTGTTAAGGGGACAGTGGCTGTTTGTTAAGGGAACAGTGGCTGTTTGTTAAGGGAACAGTGGCTGTTTGTTAAGGGGACAGTGGCTGTTTGTTAAGGGGACAGTGGCTGTTTGTTAAGGGGACAGTGGCTGTTAAGGGGACAGTGGCTGTTTGTTAAGGGGACAGTGGCTGTTAAGGGGACAGTGGCTGTTTGTTAAGGGGACAGTGGCTGTTTGTTAAGGGGACAGTGGCTGTTAAGGGGACAGTGGCTGTTAAGGGGACAGTGGCTGTTTGTTAAGGGGACAGTGGCTGTTTGTTAAGGGGACAGTGGCTGTTTGTTAAGGGGACAGTGGCTGTTTGTTAAGGGGACAGTGGCTGTTTGTTAAGGGGACAGTGGCTGTTTGTTAAGGGGACAGTGGCTGTTTGTTAAGGGGACAGTGGCTGTTTGTTAAGGGGACAGTGGCTGTTTGTTAAGGGGACAGTGGCTGTTTGTTAAGGGGACAGTGGCTGTTTGTTTGGTCTTTTAATAAATGTATTCATATATTTTTTAATTTCCTCCCTAGACCTCCATTAAGCTTAGAACAACAACCCCTAGACCCCCCCTTCAAGATGGATTTGTACATTTTTCGGTAGAAACAAGTCCCGGCCAAAGGCCGATTCCTCCTAAAATTACAGGCTCACTATCGCTCGCCAGGAAAAAAATCGACACCTAATTGGCACTAAGGGTCCTAATATTGACAAACAAATGGGTTGAAAGGTCATATAATCCCCAAACTAATGGAACCAACGTCTTAAAATCTCATAACAAATGGGGCTTAACACGAGGGAGAAAGGGGACCAGAAAAATGACCCATCTCCCCTTAACCTCAACAGTCCATCAGCCTCCCCTTAATCCCTAATGCCTGTACACTACCCCTCCCTAATCCCCCGTACACCATACAGCCAGACATTTCACCTTGGCCGTCATACTGACACCTCCCTGACAGTTCAATGTATCGTAAATCATGCGAGGCTGGGCTTCTGGGGATCCCTTGTTTCGCTCCATTAGTTTGGCGATTAGAAGACATTTCGTTCAAATCAGTTTTATTTGTATTTATTTATTTTATTTATTTATTTATTTTATTTTATTTTATTTCATTTATTTATTTATTTATATATTTTTTGCGAGAAATAGCGAGCCTCCAATTTAAGAGAAACCCAAGATATATTGGAGAAACCGTCCTTCGCTAATACATAATTATTCTACCAAAAAAATTACAAATTTAGCTTGAAAGGGGGTTTTGAGGTTATGAGTTTAGGTTGAAGGGAGTATGAAGATGCGTGTTTTTTTTTTTTTTCTTTTTTTTTTTTTTTTTTTTTAAAGTTGGTACGGGTTCGATTTAGCTTGAAGGGAGTCTGAAGGGTAAACACAAAATATGTATCCTTTTGAACTTAAAGGGTTAAGACCTACACGCACTGTTAAGGGGGGTGACCTGATTTTTGTTATTTCTCTCCTTTTCTCTCTTTCTCTGGCTTGTATCCATTCGGCCCCATTCAGACAACTATTTTAAGACGTTTATCCCCATCTAGGTGTCGATTTCTTCCTGGCGAGCGATAGCGAGCCAGCATTATATAAAGAAATCCGGCTTCGCCGGAGAAATTTTTCTATCGAAAAATGTACAAATTTAGCCTGCTGTCAAACAAAAATATAAAATATGCTGGCTCGCTACCGCTCACCAGTATACAATTGACACCTGGATGGGGATAAACGTCTTAAAACAGTAGGCTGAATGGGGCCGAATGGATACAAGCCAAAGAGAGAGGGAGAGAAAGAGACACAAAGCGAGGTGGGCTCCCTTAAGGCTCTTTTAAGTCTACCCTAGTGTTCGTAGAGAGGTCAAAGGTCAAAGGTCGGTGGAGGGTAAGAAAGAGAAATACAAGTAATAAAATCATGGGGGTCAGTCAGGGCTTTACTGGATATTTTGCTGGTGCTATCTTCGTTCTTAATTTGTTTCTTCTGATTTTGTGGTTAGACAATTATTGATGTATTTTGTGGTTAGACAATTATGGATGTATTTTGTAGTTAGACAATTATGGATTTATTTTGTGGTTAGACAATTATGGATGTATTTTGTAGTTAGACAATTATGGATGTATTTTGTGGTTAGACAATTATGGATGTATTTTGTAGTTAGACAATTATTGATGTATTTTGTGGTTAGACAATTATGGATGTATTTTGTGGTTAGACAATTATGGATGTATTTTGTGGTTAGACAATTATGGATGTATTTTGTGGTTAGACAATTATGGATGTATTTTGTGGTTAGACAATTATGGATGTATTTTGTGGTTAGACAATTATGGATGTATTTTGTGGTTAGACAATTATGGATGTATTTTGTGGTTAGACAATTATGGATGTATTTTGTGGTTAGACAATTATGGATGTATTTTGTGGTTAGACAATTATGGATGTATTTTGTGGTTAGACAATTATGGATGTATTTTGTGGTTAGACAATTATGGATGTATTTTGTGGTTAGACAATTATGGATGTATTTTGTTTAGACAATTATGGATGTATTTTGTGGTTAGACAATTATGGATGTATTTTGTTTAGACTCTCAACTGATATCTTGGCAAGTATATTATAGTCCATTAATTCTAGGGAGGCCAGAAATCGTGACCTCGATCCTCTTTTAACTAAAAAAGGGCTAGAGCAGATGGGCTGTACATGTCCACACCTATTCACTGACCCATCCCAAATGGTAGACATAATAGCTCGATTGCTCTAGCCCTCTTTTTGAGTTATGAGAGGTTGGATTTTTGTTTTTGTTTTTTACCTATCCATAATTAACAGGGTTTAGGATATATCATTTGACTTTTTCTTGTTTTTTCTATGTGGATGAGGGAGACAAAAGGCAAAACTGCTTGTGACGAGTGCCTCCCCTAGAGTTGAAAGAGCGACAGGGCCAAAATCAAGGAATGTTCGATCCAAAATGTCTGGACACTATAGCGAGATGGCACCCAAACTCTTTGTAGGTAATACATCTGCTACCCCATCCTTGCATGTATTTTAATGTTGCACAAATTAATGTTTTGCGGACGCTTGTTCTTCGTTAGATGTACGTACATTGATTAAGAAACATTATCTGACTACACAGACCTTACGATCCAAACAAGATAGTCAAGACTGTATTATAATATAGATAGAAAGGGACAGCAAAACATAAGTCTCTCTCCCAACCCTCTAAACCCTCCGGCCAGGTTAGAATAAAACGTTAGAAAATATGACCTTTTGTAGGTTTTGGATATGCCTGAAAAAATGCATACACAGTTGGAAATAAAATAAAATCACATGCATTATTTTCGTGTTTTCTTTTTATAATCTTTGTTTTCTTCCATTACGAGAAATCTACACCATACCATTTGTTTTAGAGTGTGGGTCAGACTCGTTCTTAAATATGTTAATAGGCCTACTATCTATACCGGTAAAATTATTTGGGATAAATGCTTTACTCGTTGGTTGTGGCATAGGTGAAGATATGTGAATTTACATTAGATTTTACCTTCTTGTAATTTAATGTCAAGTAATTTTCTTGAGTAGCATCCCTTCTGTCTTTCTCATATAATTTGGTAGGATTTATCTGAGAGAGAGAGTTGTATGCTTTGCTGTTCTATGACGTATATAAATGATTGAGTACAAGGACCACTTGCAAATTGAAAAATATTGTAAGTATTTGCCGCAGGGATAAGTCATACTTTCTTTGACAATAAACACGAATCTTCCTATAATAATCTGAGCGTTAGTTTCTTTACATGTTGTCCTTACCTTTGTTTTGTAATGAAGAATCATAAAGGTATTGTAAATTCAATTATCCCTAAAGGATTATGACTGTGTATTCCGGCTATTAATAGACGATTTCATTATATAAAGGAGGGATCTGGATGAGTCAAAAGGTTAATTGAAATCTACTTTCATTACTAGAGGTATTTCCTGAACTGTATGACTTCATCTAATAATAGTCGGAAAAAATGGCTAAAACGCGTCATTATCCTCAAAGGTTTAAATAGAAGATAATATGCTTTATTTCATGAGTGGGTCTAGTGTGGCAGTCAAGTGAGATAATTTATGGTAATTGTGGATTTCTTGATAAAGTGTCAAAATTGACACACAATAAAAAGCGCGATACAATCAAAATTAGATATGGAACCATCATAGGTTTAGCTTATGTTGGCTTTGGCAGCCAATTTTCAATAAATCTCCATTAGATTACTGAAACACGGATGATTACCCAAACTGTTTACTGTGGTAGAAATGTCAAGCTAGTTTCAGGTAACTCGTCTGGACAATGGAAACAAATATTCAGACAACTTTTTGGAAAAAGTTTACCATATGACTTGAACTGGTCCCTGTAGTTCAACAAATTCGTGGCAATTGGCGACATTTCTTGCAAATTTGTAGTATGCTGATAAACTACAAGACACTGTACAAATCAAACGGTCTATATTAGCCAAACGTTCTCTGAATATAAATTGCTTCCCTTGCCCAGACGAGTCATTTGAGACTAGTTTGACATCTCTACCACGGTATACAGTTTGGGGAAAATATCAGTGTTTCAGAACTCTAATGGAAATTAATTGAAAAGGGGCTGCCAAAGCCAACATAGGCTAAGTCTATGATGGTTCCATTTCTAATTTTGATTGTATTGCGTTTTTGATTGCGTGTGAACATTGTGATATGTTTATCAAGAAATGCACAATTCTTCTACCAAACTGCTTCGCTATACTGTGACCTCCGTATAATAACAAACATCTGCTAATTTTAACCAGAATATAATACATATGTTGACATTACACTGAAAGGGCCAAGACAATCGGACTTCCAATTTATCTCTAGAAACTTTCACTATTAAACCATTTGATGGATAACCTGCGGTTAACCATTGTTTTCGCTACTAATACCCGCTTTTACTGCTACTGAAATTCACTCGCCGCCAAAGAGAAACTTATATTTTCCTCCGGCTGCATACCAGGTGTGCACATGAACAACGCCGGCAGCAAGACAATCTGTACAGTCGGTTAAATAGGTTACGTACCTCCGTGATTTGATATATGGCAGTAAGATTAGTATGAGGGGTCAGAGGTGTTTCTTACCGTACAGTCAGTTTGTGGACATTACACTCCCCCATGTGCCCTGTCATCTCATTTACATGTGAAGTTCTACTTTTTATCTATTTATCTATATTATTTATTATTATTATTATATATATATATATATATATTGTTTTCCTTGTCTGCTGTACAGTAGGTGTCCTGGAGATGCCTATACAGCAACTTAGAGTGCTTGCACTTTTCCAGGTCTACCACTCATCCACTTTGATTAATAATAATAATAATAATAATAATAATAATAATCATAATAATAATAATAACAACAATAATAATAAAAACAATACCTAAGAGTGTAATTAATATGAAGTAATTCATTAATCTAATCCATAATTGTTATTACCCTCCACACCAATCCAACTAATATTATGTCTGTACATGAGATCACGAAGAGGAGCAGAATTTGTGGAGGCGACTATACATGTTTCACGGTCCTTGCAGAGGCGAACATTAATTTCTATAACTGGTTGCCCAATTTGTCTTCGTCAGATTAGATGGATAGTGTCTTCAAGTTAATGTATTATTTTTCGTGGTCAACCAATAGTCAGCAATTTATGCTCACTCACAAAATACACAAATTTATAACACCCCCTGATTAAATATTTAAATTTCCTTAATCCAGCACCTGGGAAAAAAGAACAATTGCATATAATTAAGAAATGTATAAGCTTGGTTAAGGAAATAATTATTGTGGTGTTGAGGGCTCTCTAAAACAATGTTAAACATTATTACATAGTTTCAGGCAAGGGTGATAAATAGTATGATTTTGTTGCAGTACATAGTCTTATCCGAATGTGTGTGCTGCATATGTGTTTAACCCTCTCAGTTTATCACGACTGAGGTGGAAGGACGGAGAGGGAGAGTAGACCGAAGGAGAGGTGGAAGGATGGAGTGAGGAATTATATGAATGAAGGCGGTGCTGGTTGGGAGGAGGGGCGTCGACTGACTGGGGACAGAGGTGCATGGGGCGGTTCGTTCGTGGCCACCCCTTCGGGGATCACGGCGTCAGGCAATATATAGATAGATAGTTTATCACGACGCATTCTTATTTTATTGTGGCTATTATTCAACGATTGTATTAAGCTAAAAGGTTAATTTAGATCGAATATCCCTCTTTGGTTCCTTGATGTCCTCCTAACTGAATAACATGGCCTATTGATAACAAGAAAAGCCTGTGAAATACAGGCTTAGGTCTTGAACGGTTAAGGGGTAGGTTAGATTTGTTGGTCTATTTATTGATTTACTTTTTTTTATTTATTTTTTATTTTTTTAAAGTTTCATCGCTAGACCTTCATCAAGCTTAAAAACACTCCCTAGAGCCCCCTTCGTGGTAAATTTGTACATTTTTCGATAGATAAATGTACCGGCCTAAGGCCGGTTCATCACTCGCCAGGAAAAATGGACACCTAAACGGCACGAAAAGTCCTAACATTGACAAAGAAATGGGGTGAAAAGGTCTTAAAATCACCAAACTGATGGAACGAGTCTTTAAATCTAAAAAAACACAATTGGGGATAAACATGAGATGAGGGAGTCCAGAAAAATCAACTACCTCTCCCTTAGAGGTAGCAGCAGTGTTAATTGGCCACATTAGTTCAAGGCGGGTGAGGAAGTATAGTGAACTCTTTCCCTCGGCTGGTTTGTTGTCAGTCATGTGTAGCATAATCTGGTTTTGTTAAGAGGGAGTGTAGTTGGTTAGACGAGTGTTTATTTGTTATGTATTAGTTGTATTCATTCTTCCCAACAAGCCTCAATACTCTAGGGAATGTTGTTACTGACGATGTGTGTGTGTGTGTGTGTGATTGTTGAGGGAGAGAGTGGGTTCATGTGTCGATATATGTGGTGTTTGTGTGAAAATGTGTTTGTTGAGGGCGAGAGTGGGTGCCTGTGTGGATGTATATAGGTGTGTGTTTGTGTATGTACGTATGCGTGTGTGTGTGTGTGTATATGTAAGTGTATTGCTGTCGGAGTATGTAGTACGGTATTGTTTACGTAGAAGCTGTCTGAGTTGACCTTAAAATACTTGTTTTAAGTTACTTTGCTTTTACTAAACCTGACACATGGTTAGTACACGCGTACCTTGTTAACTCCTTAATATTGAGTTCATTTGATCTCACTCCAATTACCATTAATGTTATTATGGCTACGAATGTTCTCTTAAAAGTCAAATGGTTAAGACATTGCTCGATTTAAGTTTGCTTAGCCATTTCAGTAAACAAGAACGTCTTCTTTCATTTGATAATATTAATTATATGAAGGTAATATATAAATAACGAAGGATCTGTTGAATTGAATGGGCTAATTCGGAGCTAGTTCACTCCTTAGTTAGCTAAGATTCATCTAGTCTTAGGAACAATATTAACGGAAATACGTCACGTTATTGAAATGGTTAAATGAGGTAGCATAGATATTTCTGTATCCGGGCTTTGTGTTTCGTGGTGTGTAACTCAGTGTGTTGGCCCCGTTCGTGTGTGGCTCGTAGATGTTTTTTGTGAAGCTTGTGAGAGAGAGAGAGTGAGAGAGTGTGTGTGCTAGCCCGTGACTCACAATAGTCAACAAAGGTCAGGTGTTGTGAGCCAGGTAAGCAGCCTGGCAAAGGAGAGACTATTCAGAAACGGCCCTATTTTAGAGTTCCATATTCCTCTATTCCTTATTCCTTAGTCCTCTTATTATACAGTACAGTATAAACAAGGTTTCAAATATGCTTTACTTTTGTTGTGTTTTTCGAAATTCTGAAATGGGTGAAAACTATAATATCCTGTACACGTTCCTGTATTCCTTCTCATACTTTGTTCGTCTTAAAACCAATTGGTCCTGGTTTGACAAGCTTTAGATGTAGATAGTAATTTACCTTTCGATCCCTATATTGGATAGCTATATTATTACCGACAGTATATATAGGGCTATATTTGCGTGCACAATTGTATTACCCTTTTCATTTTTACTGTAAACCCATATACAGTGTAGCTCACAGATAGTGTTTTTTTTTTTTCCAAGTATGAGTGTGTTAGCCAGTCATAATTCTTAAGAAAACCATTGTCCTTGTCAAAGGGAAAACTCTCCTAGGTATAACGAATTATGTTGGTACAATGTGAGGCTTTGTGTATCACCAATCATGTGTAGCTCAGTGAGGTGTGTGTGTATTTGTGTGTGTGGGGGAGGGGTGGGGGTGATCTACAGTATATAGAGGTGTGGGTGGGGGATGGGTGTTTCTGTGGGAGAGGGAGTCTATGTGTCATGTAAATGGGGGTGTGCGTGTATGTATGTATGCGAGTTTATGTATGTATGTGTGTTAATATGAAAGTGTGTGTGGTAGCTTCTGACTCACCAAAGGTCAGGTATTGTCAGCCAGGTGAGACCAATCAGGCGTTATTACGGTCCTCTGGTCACCCGTTACGTTTTTCTCACACATGGTCGGTCCGTTATTCTCACTGGTTGCGTTATTCTTACAAGGACAATGACAATTGGTTCACGTGTGTTTGTTTGTTTGTTCAGGATATGTTGTTTAGTGAGACTTTAAGGGGGGGGGGGGAACCTGTTTTTATTTTTATCTCTCTCTCCTTTTCTCTCTTTCCCTGGCTTGTATCCATTCGGTCCCATTCAGCTAACTGTTTTAAGACGGTTATCCCCATCCAGGTGTCAATTTATTCCTGGCGAGCGATAACGAGCCAGCATTGTATGGAGAAATCCGGCTTCGCCGGAGAAATTTTTCTATCGAACATTTTACAAACATAGCTTGCTGTCAAAACAAAACTATATATATGCTGGCTCGCTACCGCTCGCCAGGAAAATATTAACACCTGGATGGGGGTAAACGTCTTCAAACAGTAAGCTGAATGGGGCCGAATGGATACAAGCTAAACAGAGAGGGAGAGAAAGAGAAAAAAAAAGCGAGGTGGGCACCCTTAACCCCTACAGTACTGGTGACGTCTATTTAATTTAATTTGAACTTCATATAGACGAATAGGAAAGCTATAATATATGGTAGGTAAAAGGATTAATGGAGGTAGATTGTAACCTTGTAATTGGTAGACGTCCTTAAGCTAAAATTGCGTTGTAATAGTTGACAGAGTAAATGAAAAAGATGTCACCGGTGCTGAACCAGTTAAGATGTCACCGGTGCTGAACCAGTTAAGTACGATAATAACTGTTTTGTCCATGTCAGTTTTAATAGATTGGTCTCTCTAGGCCTATTGACCAGCTTTTATCATATTACCATGGTAAAACCTCTCGCCTTGACGAATGAACTTATTGGAACATAATGTTTGTTTTTAATTCGTAGAAATAAGTTCTTATCCACAAATGTATGTAAAATTATAATCTTAAGTGTTCATTCTCTATGAACAATTGTCCCACTCTCACAGGCTTAAGGGGAGGTTTTTAGTGCGTTTCCTAGACTTCCATCAAGCTTGAAATTACACCCCCTTTGATCCTCTTTCAAGATAAATTTGTACATTTTTCGGTAGAAAAATTTCCCAGCCTT
Organism: Paralithodes platypus; assembly: GCA_032716605.1. NCBI lineage: Eukaryota > Metazoa > Arthropoda > Malacostraca > Decapoda > Lithodidae > Paralithodes > Paralithodes platypus. The sequence continues at coordinate 29,539,765 of CM064543.1, read as the reverse complement.
CGGCCGGTTCCTCTTAAATTAAAGGCTCGCTATCGCTCGCCAGGAAAAAAACGACACCTAAATGGCACGAAAGGTCTTAAAAGTTACATAAATGGGGCGAAAGTTCTTAAAATCGTCAAACTAATGGGGCGAACGTCTTAAAATCTCAAAAACAATGGGGCTAAACATGAGGGAGAAGGAAGTTCGAGAACAAAAAATCCTCAAGTGGAAACCTCCCCTTAAGGATACGGTTCTTAGTTCTGTTGCATATCAATGAGATACAACTTTACGCTTGTAATAGATTTGATTAGGTCAAGTATAGCAACAGTCACGATAGAGAGGATTCTAGGATAGTCATCAAATCAGCTCAAGTATATATAAGTAGACCTCCACTATCTTATGGCATTCCTTCCTCCTCAATCCCCGTACATGGTTCTGCCCAAGACCTCCATTAACCCCTTCAGTACCGGTGATATCCTTATCATTGTATTTTGGCAACTATTAAACGATTTTAGTCAGCTTAGGAAGGACGTCTACCCATTAAAAGGCTGCAGACTATCTTAATTAATTCTTTTAACTGCCACAGATCCTTCTTAACATGCGCAACATCATCTAAATATATCTATGGAGAAGTTAAGAAAACGTCGACGGCACAGAAGGGGTTAAAGGGGATGGCTGGCATTTCTGGCCTTTCTTCTCCATGTTCAGCCCTCTTAGTTTTCAGATTTTAAGACGTTCGGGCCATTAGTGCCTTTTGTTTCATTTCTTTATCGATATCAAGACCTTTCGTGCCATTTAGGTCTCGATATGTTTTCCTGGCGAGTGATACCGAGCCTGTAATTTTAGGGGAACCAGCCTTCGGCCGGGACATTTTTCTACCGAAAAATGTACACATTTATCTCGAAGGGGGGTCTAGGGGTTGTTTTTTTAAGTTTGATGGAGGTCTAGCGGGGAAACTAAAATAGTAATAATTAAATATATAAACTGACCAAATAAATAAACCCTACCCCCCTTACGTCTCTCCGTGGGGCCCAAGATGGCTGGTTCATTCATTACCCTCCGAGAGAGTAGTAGTATAATACAGTGTGGGGTGTTCACTTTCACTTCCGCCCCTCCCTTCCCTCCGGTTGTGATGGCGGGGAGGGGAGCCAGGAAACACTCATAATTACCTCTACTCCCACAAACTTTAGGGGAGGTGTGGTGGAGTGGTCTTGCCACTGGCCTGGTAATCCAAAGGTCCCGGGTTCAAATCCCGATGTATCAATGGGAAGATATTATTGGGATGGGATTTGTGCTGTACCTAGTATCAGTGCATTACCACAAGCCCACCGAAACGTCAATAAAATACCCTCCTTGTTCCCTGATTAAATAGCACTGTATGAATATTCCCATATTCAAAATATGCTATAGGGGTGCAATGCCTGGTGAGTTATCTGCTCAACAGGTGGCGTTGTGTGTGTGTAAGTGTGAGAGTCCGAGTGTAGGGGGTGAGACAGTGAAGCACGGGAACGAGGTGGCTTCAGAGATGGGGTCGTTTCGGGCCATGAGTGAGCACCGTGCCTCATGTGAAGGCAAGATGGCAGGTGCTCGTTGTACTCTACGTGCTTCACATGTCTCACTCCCTAGACTGGAACAAGACCTCACGGGCTTCACTGTTCATTGTAAAGCGGTGAATGTTAAGGCTCTCAGCCTATGCCCGAGAGGAAGTAAGTTGGAATATAAAAAAAAAAAAACAGCTAATGTAGATAGAGAACATACACACAGGAAACATACAACCGCACATACACACAGGAAACATACAACGGCACACTTACTGTAACTTACAATCACCCACAACAACATTTGTACACTTATGAACACATGTACAATCGCAATCATACGCCTTCACATGCACATGCACTCTCTCTCTCTCTCTCACACACACCCACACACACTCTCTCTCTCACACACACACACACGCACACACTCTCTCTCACAAACACACTCACACACGCACACACTCTCTCTCACACACACACACACGCACACTCTCTCTCACACACACACCCCCACACACACTCTCTCTCACACACACACCCACACACACTCTCTCACACACACACACACACACACACACACGCACACACTCTCTCTCACACACACACACACACGCACACTCTCTCTCACACACACACCCACACACACTCTCTCTCACACACGCACACACTCTCTCTCACACGCACACACTCTCTCTCTCTGTCTTTCTCACTCTCACTCTCTCTCACACACACTACCTTCCGTATAGTTAATTGAACAAGGTATATTGCTTCCAGTTCAGCCAGTGATAGGATAAACCTGATAGCCTCCAAACGATGAACTCGGTGGCTATATACGGGACGCCGTGTATACAGAACTGTATTGCCTTTGCCAATATACTTATCAAACCAGGGATAGTTTTACTAGAGGAGTTATATGGGGTAGATTTAAGTCTCTTCTCTCTGTCTTTCCTTTACCGAATAAAATAATAATGATATCAAAATAATATAACAAAGCGTCATTATACTGAAGGGGTTAACGAATTTGGTTAATGAGAACATTGTCCAACCACACAATATGTTTTCTATTAAATCGGTGCACTGCGATGACGTGTGTTGTCCTAAGTTCTGGCTAACATGGGATTATTTTATTCAGCTCAGGAATGACCTACAAGAACAAAAAGTTAAACAAAATATATCCTAAGCCTTTCAAATCCATTACGACTATTATATAGTTACAATTAAAAACCAATCACTCTGATAATGGACACCTGTACTGTGGCCCTAATAACCTTTAGCATGTCCGTTTTTTATTAACAGCCAAACGAGTCTATAGCTTAATATATCCCCAGCTAATTTGTGACGGTGGAAGCAAGGTCTGAGAGGTTGTTCAATCTGCTGGTACCGCAGTGTCTGTAGTTTCCGGTAACCTATCTATGGCCATGACGTGAATTATTAACCCTTTTAGTATTAGCACACATTATTCCTATCATTCTTGCTAACATTAGACAATTTTACTCAGCTTTGGAAGGTGTAATGTACAATGATCTTACTTAACCCTCTGCTTTCCAATTGCCTTCCTTATGTACAGTAACAAATAAAATCGTCTAATGCTAACCAGAATAAAAGGCAGAAGTGGTTCCTGGAATACTGATAGGGTTAACATTATCGTTTGAATGTAGGTTGGGCAGTAAGAGAATTTCTGGTGTTCTCACAACCAAACCTCTTCGTTTATACTGATTTTGTTTGATCCCTAAGTTGGTTTGCTAAGTTAAATTATATTTCATTTTGGTAGGTGAGGTTCTATTTAGTTGCATAATATTATGGTCTGATAGGTTAGGTTAGATTTGTTAGGTTGGGTTTTGTTTGATTAGTTTAGGCTGTAATAAGTTTGATTATTTAAAATAAACATTAATTAGCTTAAGGAAAGGAAAGATTAGGTATTCAGAATTAGACTTGCCGTTAGATAAATATTACCATCAACTGATAAATAATACAAGCATGACTAATGTATGTGTTTTCATAAATTAGAGATGAGGCCAGTTGGCCAATGTTAGCTAATAGTTAGTTTGAAATAAATTATTCACCATAACAAGTCAGCAAGAAGAACTATAGACATAGCTTAATCCATAGGAGGGAGACGTGGCTGACGTGGACTGTTCACCAACAATTCTGAGGTTTTCAGAGTCAGTTTTACAAAATATTGGCTACACAGACACGTATCAACTCACAGCACGGATGTCTGACCATATTGGAAGACACTGTGTGACAACACTCGTCTAGCAATAAGTGGCGTGTTTTTAAAGTGTTGCAATCTAGTGTGGCAGACTGAAGTAACCATGGCATAAGTTATATTTGAAGTCGCAATCTCTGGGCCTCGCAAGAGCTAATAGGCTACTGAAAAGTCTAGTTCGGATATATATAGAAATAAAAACTAAATGTTCATTACGTAACTACCGGTGGACCAACTAGAGTGTAGGAGAAGTGGTCTTATTTTCTTGTACCAGCTCAAGGCGAGGCAGGTATGCTGCCATTTGTTACACCTGTGTCTGGCAGTCTGTATGTCTTTTTTTATGTCTGGCTCGGTTCCTTTGTGTCCAGTTGAGTAAGAGGCTCCGGAATATATAAACTCAGATGGATAGCTAGACTTATGAATAGGAAAATAGAGAAATAGATTATAGATTTAGGGGTACATATCAGAACATACAGTATATATATATATATATATATATAATGTGTGTATGTACAAAGTGTTCAGGAACAAATGGTCTCAACTATATTTCAACTGTGAAAGGTACGGTAGGAAAAAAACTAAACTAGGGTTTTTTTGTATTCTCGACAATGATTGTAGCCTAACCGAGACATTACTGATTTTACTATTGTTCTGTTAATAGCTGGAAACACTCGAACGCAATTAAATGACTCACAACATGAGAAAATATATCCTAAAGACGACTTTTTTCTTTTGCTGATTGAAGATATTGAAACATTTTGTCTGCCTTATTTTAAAGCCAAAGCTTGTACATTTTTATTCTAATTGATGTTCTTCCAATTTCACACCACAATTTCAATATAACCGCTTGTTCATTATTAGCTACTAGCTTCATAACGTTCACATTGTTCATCACTCATGGGAACTTTTCTATAGAATATTCTGACTATTACGTTAGTTGCTGACCACGAGTTGTTTCTTTGTTTATTGTTGGCTTAAATACCACTTTCCAGTTACCCACAGTGAAAGCATTTGTGGATGTCAGATAAGTGTTGGGAGTAGGACGGTAGAATGTCAAACGCGACTGATGGAAAGTGAGTTTATGTTGAATATGTAATTAAATATTGAAAGGATATAAATATATATATATATATATATATATATATATATCTATATATATATAAATATATATATATATATATATATATATATATCAGTGTTTATATAAAAAACAAATATACTGTATATGTATAAATTAATAAAAAAAACATAATATCTTTAAAGCAAGCTGATTTTAAGGATTGTTTTCCTGGGCCACCCAGTAGCTTTAATGTGCTTATATGCAGATTAATATATACTGCATGTATTATTGTTTACAGTAATATGGATAGCTATAGAGGACGAACATCTAGCGTGAGACGAGAGGTACTCACGTAACGGGTTTATTGTTAACAACTGGTAACTCAATGGAGAGATGACACGGTAATAAATATAGTTCATGACTGTACTGTAATATGTTGTAGGAGGGCTTCCGCGTGTAGGCAGCTAGTTTGTTTTTGTTTTCCCTCATGTTTAGCACCGTTAGCTTTGAGATTTTTAGACATTCGTTCCATTAGTTTGGCGATTTAAAGACCTCTCACCCAATATCCATGACACCTTTCGTGCCATTTAGGTGTCTATATTTTTCCTGGCGAGCGATATCGAGCCTGTAATTCTAGGAGGAACACATTTATCTTGAAGGGGGTCTAGGGGGCGTTTCTTTAAACTTGATGGAGGTCTAGCGAGGAAACAATAAAGTAGATTAATAAATATAATTAGACCAACAAATAGATACTAGCCCCTTTATTGCATACACTTTGATTTCTACTGTTCGTGTGTACGCTTTCTTACTACACACTGTATGAATCTGCATATTTCTAAGCTTTTCATCACTGTATGATATCTCAAAAGTGTCAATGTCTGAGCATTGAGGTTGTTGAATTAATATTAAATTTATATATGGCAAGGAGGCCAAATTAAAATTTACCAAATTGTTGCTGCTTCTACGAACTACTTTCAATAGTTTAGAGACATATAAACATATGTATGTGATATATAATACCCATTCAGTACCGGTGATATCCTTTGTATTATTCTCGACACTATTAGACAATATTATTAAGCTTAGGGAGGATCTGTAATCGCTCTAAGGATTTAATGAAATAGCCTGTAGCCTTTTAATTGTTAGAGGTCCTTCCTAAGCTGAATCAAATCATCTAATAGTTGCCAATATAATGACAAGGACGTCACCGGTACTGAAGGGATTAGAGTCATCTATCTTCTGTCGAATGAAGAATAATTTATTGAAGTTGAATTTTAGCCATCTTATTCAATGGTTCAGTAAGAATGATATGACGCCAAATTAGGTGTTATATTATCTTGGTATTTAAGAATATTTCCGATCAAGATAATTATAGTCGGTGCATTTTCAGCTGAGGGTAAATTGCCATGTCCTCATCATAATTACTCGGCTTTTACGATGATTTTGTAGCGAAGTTTGTTGGCAAACAAGGTAAATAAATAAATAGAAATACAAACAAAAAATTGGCATTAATATGACGCAAAGACATAGTAGATTCCTATTTGTCCATTAAGTATCGAGGAATCAGCTGCTAAGAAATTCAATTTAACATCAGCTGGAAAACAAACAGACTATAGTTGGATCCGATACCGTTTAAGCATTAGGCTATTCATAGTGCAGTTGAGTTATCAACAATCTGAGTGTCAAGGAAATGACCGTCTCTATGTAAGAACTCTATGCAAGTACTCTATGTAAGTACTCAAGAAGCGAAGTGTTTTGTTGGACGTTTGAAATAATATGGAAGGTTCTTTAAATAATTAAGATTTGTATTGGAGTTGTGCCGTCGAATAATACTCACCAGCACTACGTTCATATTCTTGGTTTTGAAGTAAAGAATGCAGCTCTTGAGGTGTTGAATTAAGTTTATGTAGTAGTAAATAAATCTTATGATCCTTTTGTTGACTGGTTAATGCTATTGATTTAAGCCTTCGAAGTATTAAGCGGAACTTTTGAATTGATGTTCACTCTAGGACACAAATGATGGCCGTCAAGTTTCGAGACTATTTCAGAATAAATTGCATACTCTTACTAATAATTTGCATAGTATATTAACTTTGGTTGTTCAATAAGTTGTTGCAAGGGACTGGAGTTCTCGAAAACGGGTTCCACTCCTGATGCTGTTCGTGACTTACAGTAGTGTACGGCTGACTTAGTAATTCAGAAGTGTTAATACCCTCTGAAGTGTTAATACCCTCTGAAGTGTTAATACCCTCTGAAGTGTTAATACCCTCTGAAGTGTTAATACCCTCTGAAGTCATATTTTAACTAACTAATTATTAAGTTACTAGGGGAGTCAGAAATTACCATAATTTGTGTTCTAGACTGTACACCCTAGGACATGTCATTACTATCGATAACTAAGCGAACTTATTAAATGAATCCTGGCACTGGATATACAAGTTACAGAATTAACAAGACTCGGTTCAACCTGAGATATTTTCGAAAATTTAAAGCCACCATGAATAGAGACTCTTTCTGACGGCTCGAACTGCTTAAATGAACCCAAAAATCATATACTGTAGTAACTGTACTAGGTAAAGAATAAAGATGAATATTTGTATTCGGTCCGAGAGAGTTTTGCAAATGTAAGCCCACTATACTGTACATGTCCCAGCTGTACAGCACCGCAGCTACTAGATGAAAGTGCTATTGACGCCACGACTGGGAGCGTCACGGAGTATAAAGTTACGTCATTGTACAGTAATTACACTGTGCAGTCGCGTACAAGAGTGTCTAGGCAATTTTGGGAGACAAACTTATGATATACTCTCGAACAATATTGAAAAAACTGGTAGGGGAAAAATATCCTACTGTACGAATTAACAAGCTGTGCTCCCCTTATTAACAAGCTGTGCTCCCCTTATTAACAAGCTGTGCTCCCCTTATTAACCAGCTGTGCTCCCCTTATTAACAAGCTGTGCTCCCCGGTAACAAGCTGTGCTCCCCTTATTAACCAGCTGTGCTCCCCTTATTAACAAGCTGTGCTCCCCTTATTAGCAAGCTGTGCTCCCCTTATTAACAAGCTGTGCTCCCCTTATTAACAAGCTGTGCTCCCCTTATTAACAAGCTGTGCTCCCCTTATTTGTTATCATTAAATGTTAAATTATTTATGACAACGACTGTACCTGGCTGGTCCCTCAACCTATCACGTTATTAGAGCTCCAGTTAATTTGGTAGAACATATTTTTTGCTGAATGAATATTTTGGTGATTCGTGTATATGTGTGTGAGAGAGAGAGAGAGAGAGAGAGAGAGAGAGAGAGAGAGAGAGAGATATAAAGAGATATAAAGGGAAAGTGTAAGCATGATAACAAATTTGTATACAGTATATGTGTTTGTTTTATGTATTTGTTTATAATCCACTTGCATACATGTTTTGCTACATATAATATTATATGCTATTATATTACACCAAATATTATATTACACCAAACATAGAGATATGATTTGCAAGCACAGCATTAACGGCAAATACATATATGCATGTATTGTCTGAGGGGTACTTCCGGGTCAGGGGTATTTTGTTTATATAATTATTGTACACAGATTATACATATATATATATAATCTTTGTACAATAATGCATCCGTATTTCTGGCAATATGTAATTGCCGTTAATGTTTTGCTTGCATATCATATCTCTCTGTTTGGTGTCAGAGTCTCTTATATATATATATATATATATATATATATATATATATATATATATATATATACTGTATGTATACAGTGTGTGTGTGTATTATACCCTTTCCAAATGGTAGCAATGTTAGCTCGATTACTCTAGTCGTTTCTGAGTTATAAAAGGTTAATGTTCAAGAGTTTTGGTCTACTTATTTAGAACAGGGTATAGTTGTAAGCATAGTTGGGTCCAGATTTCGTGTACAGCCTTAATCCATGGTTCGGCAAAAAATGTAATAGGTGTGAAATCAAGAGAATGGGTCAGTAACCAGACACTTATCCGCTGTCAGACAAATCATCCCAATCAGGGGCTATTGGTAAACACACGACGTCTCTTCCCTTAAAATGACTGCTTATGTACAACATTTCCGAAGAACCATTGATTTTGAATGTGCCGTCTTAAACATAATTATGATCTTCCAAGTGATTGTAATAAGAAATAACTCCTTAATTGCTGAATATAGCATTTGTTCTTGTGTGTTTCAAAAATATAATGTTTTAACTTAAAACACAATAATATTGCTGTACTTAGGCAGTTGCAACCGTATTTTTTTAACGTGATTTTCCATGTTGGGTTGTTGGCATAAAATGTATGTTTTTATAACGCAAGTCTTGCCACAAACTTTCATAAAGAAAGGTCTAAATTCTACACATTAACCAGCACGTATTGGGTGAATAACATACGCTAAACAATGAAATATAAAACAAATGTTGTGTCCACTGTCCTCTCCCTCTAAAAATAATAATAAATCTATAAATATATACCGAATATATATATATATATATAATAATAATAATAATAATAATAATAATAAAACTTCCGTAGGCTTGAACATGGGCTTTGCTAAGTATTAGCATTACATCCAACCGTGCTGCAAAAAGAAGACAAAATAAATAAATATAATAAAGTTGCATGAATGATATTCAGGTTAATGGAAACGTATTTCTTACATTTTATATCTCATAATACAAAATATAAGACACAATTATTTCAAAATATTTAAAGATAATAGGATTAGTCTCTTCATAATTAATCCTACGTAGTACATTTAATGATTTCTCTATGGTTAGTTAGGGAGTTCACATATTTCTGTTGAACCAATCATCTATTATATTTACAATCCACAACCCTTCTTTAGACCAACCAGGTCAATGACTAACAAAAACACTTGCCGAGCACAGTTGGATAAAATCAGTCGAATTGCAGCGCCATTAATACGAATGTGTTCGCCTGTACTTTCTGGATTAGACTGAACTGTAAGGGAGTGTTTCAATTAATTTTAAATTTACTCATATAAATAAAATCTAACCGACACAATTACAAGACAAACTATATTTAATCTATGGCCAGTGACTCTGTTGACCGCCTGTACCTGTCCTAACATCCGGTGGCGCCCCCCTGCACAGCTCTATCATACCGCCATCACAACCACCTCATTACCTTTTTCAATACACATTTTGTATTTACATCTCGCAACGCTCGGGATGGTAACTAGAGCTTGGATAAATATGGCGATTTTGTTCTGGACTCTCTTCTCCCTCATGTTTAGCCTAATGAATGTTGAGGTTTTTAAAGACGTTTATCCTACTTGTTAGGTGATTTAAAGACCATTTGTGCCATTTAAGAGTCGATATTTTCCTGGTGAGCAATAGCGAGCCTGTAATTTTGGAGGAACTGGCTTTCGGTCGAGACGGTGTTCTACCGAAAAATGAGCCAATTTACCTCGAATGGGGATATTGGGATTGATTGTTGCTAAGCTTGATAGATTTCTAGGGAAGAAACTAATAGGAAAAACAAAGACAAACACTTTATCCTTTCATTATGATGCCGTTATTCTGACTACCATTAGATAATTTGGTCCGCATTGGAAAGATTTTTAGGAATTACAAGGTTATAACTCTCAATTAACCCTATGCATTCACAGACAATTCCTAAGCTGAGTAATATCTTCATGTAATAGCCAAATTAATATGGAGAACTGCATCGTCGTACTAAAGGAGTGTAAATATTGATCACTCAGTAAAGGTGCTAGACCTTGCCTGTGTAGCTTATGGGAGACGCGGCGGTCCTTTGTTATTGTTCATCGATGTAATGCTTGGTTCTGTCTTTTATATATCCCCCAGCCATGACACACACACACACATGAACACAACACACATATACACACACGAACACACATTCTCTCTCTCTCTCTCTCTCTCTCTCTCTCTCTCTCTCTCTCTCTCTCTCTCTCTCTCACGTACATTTCGTTAGGATTGGCCTACTTATGCCTAACGTTATCGACTTGGGCAATAGGGGCCTCTCTGTACACTCACCTTCACTCGCACCACTATATCATGCAATCCATATTCTACAACTTAACATATATTTAAAACAATATATTGATGCTCCAGAAAATATACCTCTGCTATAAATTATTTTGTTACTTGATTCTCGTATAATTAACTTCAGCTTGGATTAATGTAATATACTGGATCATTCATTCCATTTGTATTGTATTAGGAAGTCACTGTTACATTCGTTAAGCTGATAAAAGCATGAATAAACACTTGAACAAACGTATCAGAAAAAATAACATGTTGGTTAATTACGATAAAGTACGATACATGGAAGAAAATTAGCACACCGTCACATCATTTTGTCATATGCCATTGGGCCACAAAAACCGCTTCACTGCGTTTCGTTAGGCAATGATCAGTTACATACATACCGGTACTGTGTTAGTCCGTAGTGTTGTGATACTATGATGATTCCACCTTTAACCATTATATGGTTAAGGGAGCTCAGACGGTATTGTGCAGCATAATTTACTGGTTTGGCTCAATGGTTAAAGGAAGGGGTTTAGTTTGCTCTCTAAACCTCCATCAAACTTAAAAGAACACCCACAAGAACCCCCTTCGATATAAATTTGTAAATTTTTCGGTAGAAAACTGTCCCGGACAAAGGCCGGTTACTTCTATAATTACAGGTTCGCTATCGCTTGCCAGGAAAAAATCGACACCTAAATGGCACGAAAGGTCTTAATATTGGCAAAGAAATGGGGCAAAAGGTCTGAATATCGCCAAACTAATGGGGCGAATGTCTTGAAATCTCTTAACTAATAGGGCTAAACATGAGGGAGGAGGAGGACTCGAAACACCAACTGCCTCCCCTTAATCATATATTTGCCATATATAACTTCTTTATTTTGATGATCAGTTATCTACTTTGTGTATTCATCTTCTGGTATATCTTCCTCTTCCTTGCCATCATTTATTATCATTACAATCATGATTATTACCACCATCACCAATGTATTCTATCTTATTATTTTGTTCTTCACTGTATCGTCTTCTAATCATTATATCATATCATCATTATTCAACTTCCGCATTTTATTATCATCAATCACTCTCAGCATATACTTAACCCTTTGATTACCACATCATTTTTGCGTTACCTCGAAGCGATATTATGTAGCATAGGAACGATATATAAGAAGTAAAGGTGTAAAAGTGATCGCTATAGCCCTCGAACTCTCACAAATTATTCCTGAGTTGAATAAAATCGTCTGAGAGTAAAATATAATGAATTGAAAGGGTTAAAGTCATCTTCCCATCGTCACACATCCCCTCCATCATCAATCATTTTAAGTCTCTTCCTACTTTTCGCGTCCTTCTCCTTAATTACCATCATTATTATCGACATCAATCCTTCTTAATATACGCTTGTGTTCTGCAGGACATTATCATTCATCGACATAGTGTTAGTTTCGTTTCGCCTACAAATCGCTTCACCCCAAAACATGAGAAGAATCCCCCACACTTAACTCTTTCGGTATTATGATCTATGTGTTCACTATATCCTGGCTAGCATTAAACGATTTCACCCAGATCTGGAAGGACCTCCGGAAGTTAAAGGGGGTTAAATCGATCTAATGCAATGTTTTAACTCTTAGAATACCCTTTAATTAATTATAATGGTCTAATTATTACCACATTTAATGAAAGCCCCTGCATTATGGTGTACTAAAAGAATTAACTTAACCTATCTCATCTGAAACTAACTTATCGTAACCTATTTGATCAAGCCTAACCCAGCTTTACCTATTTTATTCTAACCTCACAAACTGTAACCTAACTTAACCTAATCTAACCAATGATATCCAATCCTACATCACCCCCACCACCATTACCACCACCACCAGTATCACTAATAGTATAGTCTGTTTATTTTCAGCTGAAGGTAAATTGCCATGTTACTGTCTTGGTTACTCAGCTATTACGTAGATTTTGTAGCGAAATATGTTGTTAATTTTGACAATTTCGAGATAAATTCGACGCTGATATATAGCAGATTTATATTTTAACATTAATTATCGAGAAATCAGCTAGTAAGAGATTCAATTTGCCATCAGCTGGAAACAAATAGACTATACCACCACCACCATCACCACCACCACCATCACCACCACCACCACCACCACCATCACCACCACCACCACCATCACCATCACCATCACCCTACCACAACCATTATGACCCACATATTGTTCAGGTGTGGATGGAGTGGTCACGGTTCGCCTGTATGAGTTATGTCGTCCTGTACAGCTCTGTTTATTTCAGCTCAGATTTTGGAGGCTGCTCCTGGACAACATGCTCGGAGCTGTCTGTGTGAGGAAGGATTAGGATAGGGTCGGGATACTTATTATGCCTTACATAATTGTATAGATAACATAGTAATGCCCACCATTATGCCTTACATAATTGTATAGATAACATAGTAATGCCCACCATTATGCCTTACATAATTGTATAGATAAGATAGTATTGCCCACCATTATGCCTTACATACTTGTATAGATAACATAGTATTGCCCACCATTATGCCTTACATACTTGTATAGATAAGATAGTATTGCCCACCATTATGCCTTACATAAATGTATAGATAACATAGTATTGCCCACCATTATGCCTTACATACTTGTATAGATAAGATAGTATTGCCGACCATTATGCCTTACATAATTGTATAGATAACATAGTATTGCCCACCATTGTGCCTTACATAATTGTATAGATAACATAGTAATGCCCACCATTATGCCTTACATAATTGTATAGATAACATAGTAATGCCCACCATTATGCCTTACATAATTGTATAGATAAGATAGTATTGCCCACCATTATGCCTTACATACTTGTATAGATAACATAGTATTGCCCACCATTATGCCTTACATACTTGTATAGATAAGATAGTATTGCCCACCATTATGCCTTACATAAATGTATAGATAACATAGTATTGCCCACCATTATGCCTTACATACTTGTATAGATAAGATAGTATTGCCCACCATTATGCCTTACATAATTGTATAGATAACATAGTATTGCCCACCATTGTGCCTTACATAATTGTATAGATAACATAGTAATGCCCACCATTATGCCCTACATAATTGTATAGATAACATAGTATTGCCCACCATTATGCCCTACATAATTGTATAGATAACATAGTATTGCCCACCATTATGCCTTACATAATTGTATAGATAACATAGTAATGCCCACCATTATGCCCTACATAATTGTATAGATAACATAGTATTGCCCACCATTATGCCCTACATAATTTTATAGATAACATAGTATTGCCCACCATTATGCCCTACATAATTGTATAGATAACATAGTAATGCCCACCATTATGCCCTACATAATTGTATAGATAACATAGTATTGCCCACCATTATGCCCTACATAATTGTATAGATAACATAGTATGCCCACCATTATGCCCTACATAATTGTATAGATAACATAGTATTGCCCACCATTATGCCTTACATAATTGTATAGATAACATAGTATTGCCCACCATTATGCCTTACATAATTGTATAGATAACATAGTATTGCCCACCATTATGCCTTACATAATTGTATAGATAACATAGTATTGCCCACCATTATGCCTTACATAATTGTATAGATAACATAGTATTGCCCACCATTAGTTTGATATTTACCACTAAAAAGCGTGTCATGCTTTTATGACTTTTAGTTTGCATTATTATTTTCTTCAGAATCAATCCCTGCATTTGGCGAAGATTGTGTTGCTGTATGTGTGTATGTGTTTGTGTGTGCATTTGATTGTACATCAAATGTGTGTGCGTGTTCTCTCTAGTAATATATAGAAGCTATTTATAGAAGAAATGAGCAACGATTTTCTAGTGTACTTTTGTTCGAGTGACGAAACACTTCTCTGTAATAATTAGGTGTTGTACAACTTGAGTTGGTGTTTGTAAACTTGGATTCAATAGTTCGCCGATTACCTAGACCAGACACTGTAATTTGATGAATAACACATTCTAAACTTTCTTAATTTTTTCCTAGTCGTTAAACTGTTTGTCTTTGTTGTCGCTCGCAAGATTGGCGGATTATATCGTCTCTCTCTCTCTCTCTCTCTCTCTCTCTCTCTCTCTCTCTCTCTCTCTCTCTCTCTCTCTCTATCTGGAATTGACTTGATTTTCATCAGATTGAACTTTTGGTGGTGTCTGTACATTGGGCGGACGTCACAAGCGGGCGTGACCTGACTGCCTCTCTTGTCATAAGTTCCACACATTGTTATTGTTGGGTTACTTTGGCTGGTTTGTGGCCCATTCTGAAAACACATTATTAGTTGGGTGGAGGTGGGGTGTTGCTATGGACGTACTGAGGCGTGAAAGGTCCATTATTCTGAAAGGTTATGGAACTTTGTGGTATGTTTATGGGTTTTAGTAACGTAAAGGGATTTTGACAATATATTTGGTTATAGGTAATGATTTAGTTTATTGTACATCCTGAACACACATTATTAGTTGGATGGACGTTACTTGTTGCGGATTTACTGAGGCGTAGATTGTTGATCATTGTAAAATAAAATTAATTACTGTTCACTTTGAAAGCAACATAATTCTGTGAGGTTTGTCGTTCATTTTATAGGTCATTGATTCAGGTCAGGTCAGGTCAGGTGAAGGTTTTGAAGGAACAGCCTTTACAATGGCAACTCGTATCTACTTTCCGATACATTTGTTGCGTGTTTCCCTTGAAAACATAATATAAATGCTTTATATAGAGATCTACGATATACTGTATAAGATATTGGCGATTGATCTGTCGCCTTTTCTCAACACATGTTATTAAGGAAATGGGGTTTTTTTCTGGACCCCATCTCCTTCATTGTTTGCCCCATTAGTTTTAAGATTTGAGAAAGTTTGCCCCATTAAATTTGCAATTTTAAGACCTTTCGCCCCATTTATTTGTCAATACTATGACGTCTAGTACCATTTAGGTGTCTGTCTTTTCCTGGCGAGTGAGTGCGAACCTGTAATTTAGGAGGAACCAGCCTTTAGCCAGGACATATTTTACCGACAAATTTACAAATTTATCTCGAAGGTTGGTCTTGGAGATATTTATTGAAGTTTGATGGGGTCAAGGGAGCAAATTAACAGCCTCCCCTTAATGCAAATGTACAGTCGTGGACATATGTTATTAACCACCCTGTGATTGTCATTACGTAATTATAACAAATTGAATCGACCAGTTTATATAATATACTAGTTGAAAATGTATGCAATTATTAGTTTGTACATTTATACAAACCAAGTATATTCATAAATTGATTATAAAAGTTGTAATTGTATAATGCCAATCAAAGGGTGGTTTAGAACATAATAATTATGTCCACGACTGTACTTACAGGTATAGGTATTTCTTGCTTCTTTTCCAAACATTGCTTGATTAAAGGTTTTGAATGTTGTTTGTCCCACATTCACAAAACACATAAGTTAGGGAATTAGGTTCTTACCATAGACTTGTATAGGGGTGAATTATTACTCATTGTGAGAGATAACTAGTGTTTTTGTGTGTTCATAGTGAAAACAAAATATACGTTTTTTAGCGTATGTTGATTAGTGTGTCGGTCATTTTGTAAACGCGTGCAATGGATGGTTGCCTACCACTAATTAGTAGGAATATCCTGAGTCATCATTACTAGAATATAAAATTACTATAATAATAATAGAAATAAAAGGCCACTGAAAACGTCATAACATTATTACTCAGTATGAATATAGTTTAGGACTGAACAACCACAACAATATACAGTATTTTAGATCACAGGATGTTGATTGTGGACTATACAGGAAGTGAAGTACAATATGGTAGTGAATACAGCGTGAAGAGTTGATAGCAGATAAACGTGTGTGACACTTTGGGGTCAATGGCTCCGTTTTGTCTAGTTATATTATCCATGGCTTGTATATTTAGTAGCTTAGTGTACGTGTAGGGTATATATATCGTTCAGTTTTATTCGTTCTACTACCTATCAAACACAGTGACGCATATGGTAGTGTTTGTAAATTCAAACACACACACATACTCACTCTCTCTCTCTCTATATATATATATTCTATCTATCTATCTATCTATATCTATCTATCTATCTACCAGTATATATATATTAGTGATCCCCGTGTTGCAAGTGTTGACAAGGAAGTAGACTACAGTTGCCACGCCTCAATAATTTCCGTCTGGTAATGTTGCTTACCGTTCTCACTTTAAGGGAGGTCAATGGCTTTTTTTGTTATCTGTCTATCCTTTTCTCTTTCTCTGGCTTGTATTCATTCGGCCCCATTCAGCCAACTGTTTTAAGACGTTTATCCCCATCCAGGTGTCGATTTCTTCCTGGCGAGCGATAGCGAGCCAGCTTTGTATGGAGAAATCCGGCTTCGCCGGAGAAATTTTTCTATCGAAAAATTTACAAATTTAGCTTGCTGTCAAAACAAAAATATATATATGATGGCTCGCTACCGCTCGTCAGGAAAATATTGACACCTGGATGGGGGTAAAAGTCTTAAAAAAGTAGGCTGAATGAGGCCGAATGGATACAAGCCAAAGAGAGAGGGAGAGAAAGAGAAAACAAGGCGAGGTGGGCTCCCTTAACACCTTCAATACCAACACAACATTTTATCTTCTGGCTATCATTATACAATTTGATGTAGCATCTGAAAGACTCAATGTTAATTATTGCAGTATATACCTTTTACCCCCTTCATTTCTGAAGGATATTGCTAAGCTGAATATATTTGTTAAATGCTGTTTTGAATGAATTGATAATGGCGCCATTGTACTAAAAAGTATATAATTGCGACTGCATACTTAAAACTAAATGGACATTAATAATTCGTTACTTAACTTGTTTATTGACCTATCAAGAGGATGGTAAATGCAAATCTGTATTATGTACAACATTATATATGCAATATATATATATATATATATATAAAACAACACGTAAGTATGCATGTAACCTACTGGTATGTGAATGTTGGTGTTTTTTATTTCTTTTATATAAATATTGCACTTCTAAAAATAGCCGTTCCACTTGCCCGAGTGAAATTTTGTGAAAATATCGGTTTGCATAAGCCTCGATATTGTTTCCTCTTTCTGTCTGCGGCTCTGTAAGTGCAGGAAGTTGAGGCTTAGTTGCTCATTATTTGTTCTCCTATTTTTCTTTTTGTTTTGAGTGGGTGGTGGTTGTGATGAAGTGTGTACGTGTGTGATCTAAGACTGTGAAAGTGAATATCTTCAAGACTTGTGTACAGGCAGTAACACAATCATATATCTTATTGTTTATAAAATAATAATAATCGTAAGAATACTATTTAAAATATGAATAACAAATCTACTACTACTATAATACGAAAAACAAATAATAATAATAATAATAATAATAATAATAATAATAATACCAGTATGTAGATAACAGATATAACCATAATAATTGTGCCTATTTAGAGCAGGTATAATCCAGTTCATATCAATGTTTCTAACTCCTGAAAACAAATTATTATATATGAGATTTTCAATATTGTGTTGTACTGCTCAGTATTGATGATTATTATGTCACTATTATATCTCATAAAACTTATTGGATCTCTCAAATATGTCATTATACATATAGTCATAATTGTGTAATATACCTGTATATACATATTTTACCATATATTTAATGACAAATACGATATATTATTTTTTGTTTATCAAAGTACATTAATAACTGTATGTATATATGTAGTGATTTTTCCTAATGAACATCACCAGATATACAGTAATGCAAGAATTTTCCGAGTTATGCCAATTAATTGTGTATATATTACAATGTATTAAACACACTTGGAGTTATTACTGTATTTTTTTCTGAGTGAAATATATACCTGTACGCAAAGTTTAATTAATTCTATAATTCTATAATTAAATTGTTTTTATAACTAACCAATAATAATTGCCTTTCCCATCCTCATCTATCTTGACTTTGACAGTGGCAAGAAATGAAATTGTTGTTGAACAGTTGAAAGAAATAGAAATACAAATTGTTGTAAAAAGAGGTTAGTCATACATATAAAACAGTTGACTTGAAATAGGTGCAAGGAATTTGTGTGTGTGTGTGTGTGTGTGTATGTGTGCGCGCGTGCGTCTACGTGTATGTATGTGTGCGTGCCTGTCTGTCTGTATGTATATACAGTATATGCGAGTGTGTGCTGTGTATATGAGCACGTGTTTGAGTGAGTGTGTGTGTGTGTTCGTGCTGATGCCTGGTGTTAGTGTTTGTCTGAGTGAGGGTATAAGTGCACCACATACAGAAGGGAAGTGCATGGAACAACATGTGATTGGCGCCAGCTACTATTACGTATACTGAGCTCAAGGATTTATTTCACAGCTATCAGTCCGATTCTCTATAACAACTATCTTTGTTTTTATATCTTCCATGCGCAATCATTGAAAGGAGGTGTTACTCGTTAAACTACCTGAATGGTATGCTATCGTCCAATGCTTAAAGATTGATGACGGATGAAATGCAAGCTGAGATTCATATTGACTCTTTAATCTAAAAATGTACCAAAGAGTTGAATTAGATAAGTATAAAAGTATGATTATCTTTGTGAAATTCGTGTTATTCAGTTCTCTCATTGATGAACACTGAGCGCCTCATACAGTGTTTGCCATGGGATCTGCAGCACCCTTCCCACAGGCTTAGCAAGGAGGCTGTTAAACCCTTCAGTACGTTGGCGAATTTGTATAATTTATTTGGCTAACCTTAAACGATTTTATGTAGTTTCAGAAGGACGTATCACACACACACACACACACACACACACACACACACACACACTCTCTCTCTCTCTCTCTTTTTTGGTAGGTCTGATTATCATCCTTTCTCTCTCTCTCTCTCTCTCTCTATATATATATATATATATATATATATATATATATATATATATATATATATATATATATATATATATATATATATATATATATATATATATATCCCATTACTAATACAAGTACTATAGTCTTAAAGTAGGGTATGAGTGGCAGGATCAATTGTTAATAGCCCGTTACGCCCATGATCACTTTTATTTGTTGATTTCATTAGTTGAGGTTAGAAATGAAGTTGGTTGGTGAAGAAAAAAAAAAATATATATATATATATATATATATAAATAATACAAAATATACAGTATACGGAAACAAACACACGCGTACGGAAGAGCTCTTAATTATAGTAAACGTTTACCTTGTATTGTTCTCACGTCATGAAGAAATAATAGCGGAATCTTGCAAGTAATATAATACAATAGTTTAATAACGTTGTGTGAAGTAATACCCAACAACGCCGAACTGTTTTAAATATAAATAATACCACCATATGAAGAGGA
Organism: Paralithodes platypus; assembly: GCA_032716605.1. NCBI lineage: Eukaryota > Metazoa > Arthropoda > Malacostraca > Decapoda > Lithodidae > Paralithodes > Paralithodes platypus. Next base: position 29,519,502 of record CM064543.1, on the reverse strand, counting down.
GCACTGTATTGTAAACGTTCCACACATTGTCTCAGGTCAGGAAGAAGCAATAAGCGAAACGTCACCGAAAAGGACTTACCCTCCTAATATCCTGTTTATATATAAAACTGAACAAGCCTGCAGCAGACCCCAGAGTACCGTAAGAAATAAAAACTAGGCGAGTGAGTCCAGTGAAGTCATTACTAAGTTACCAGACGCAGAGGAGGAAATAAAAGTCAACCAGGCAAGCGCTCTCTATCTCTCCTGTAATATATAGTCACTTCAAAAATATCGTGCACAATTCGTCTTTTCTGGCTATATCTACCCAATAAAGAACATTAATTAAGGAATCTGAAAGTTTTTGAGTAGATGCACATCCGATTCAAAGTTATTGGGAATACTGTATTTTCTTAGCGCAACACTTTAATCTGATATTTTGTGTATGGACATTTGAGGGTAAAGTTTCTAAGAAAGGCATACCGTTGTTGCGATAATGTAGTTCATCTTAAGATTACAGTATCTCATTTAAGTTGTCCGGCTGTACAGTTGGCTACGAAAGTGATGTCACAGAATATATATTTAATTAGAAAAATAACATTCAGGTCATAACACATTTGATTCAGTCGTTTCGAGGTAGAGAAGGATACCATGGAACCGTGAGATTGAAAAGGAAACACACACGCACACACATAGTAGAGTGAGTGAGAACATACACACACACACAATCAGAGAGAGAGAGAGAGAGAGCGAGAGAGCGAGCTAGAGAGAGTTAAAGGTAGTACGTGGTGCACAAATTGCCCTTGATACTGTTTCCTGAAAGTATTTAACAGTTAAGGAGTATTCCACCGTCCAACTTGTTCACTACTTGTTTTTATTGCTTGTATTTTTATTTTATTTTATTGCTTTATTGCATGTCTGTGAGTAAACAAATGTGCTAGCCATATATTATGGGTGTTATAGCATTATTGTTATGTGCTGCTGATGCCTAGATGACACACACACACACATATATTATCTCTCTCTCTCTCTCTCTCTCTCTCTGAGAAAACTTTTCACATATAAGATCTGTTCTACCTGGTACAAACTGCCCTCTGGAGTTGTAAACAGTTCTTCAGTAGAGCAGTTCAAGAAGAGAGTAAATAGTATTTTGCAGAATCTGTAATGAGTGTAGTGCATTAAACAGTCGTTCTCCTTTCACTTCGAGTTTCTCCCCGGAATGGACCGCAAGGTCTCTGAGGTACTAACTATTTCTTGTAACTCCTTATAACACTCTCTCTCTCTCTCTCTCTCTCTCTCTCTCTCTCCAGTACACTAGGTTTATTATATCAAAATGAAGTGCATCACACATTTAAGTCCGTATACCTGAACTTTTTCCTATTGAAGCCCTATCATTTTGACAATTAAATAAGCAGAAATATATTGTTAGTTTTTTTGTATTTGTTCAATTTGGAATATCCACCACCCTCCCCACATATTTGGAATATCCACCACCCTCCCCACATATTTGGAATATCCACCACCCTCCCCACATATTTGGAATATCCACCACCCTCCCCACATATGTAAGAATATGAGTTTTTCCCATGTAAACTGTGGGAATGAGTATTTTTATATTATTGCTTATTATATTTTCAAGACCAGTTGACCTCATGCCGGGAGTGTTTTCAAGACCAGTTGACCTCATGCCGGGAGTGTTTTCAAGACCAGTTGACCTCATGCCGGGAGTGTTTTCAAGACCAGTTGAGCTCATGCCGGGAGTGTTTTCAAGACCAGTTGACCTCATGCCGGGAGTGTTTTCAAGACCAGTTGACCTCATGCCGGGAGTGTTTTCAAGACCAGTTGACCTCATGCCGGGAGTGTTTTCAAGACCAGTTGACCTCATGCCGGGAGTGTTTTCAAGACCAGTTGACCTCATGCCGGGAGTGTTTTCAAGACCAGTTGACCTCATGCCGGGAGTGTTTTCAAGACCAGTTGACCTCATGCCGGGAGTGTTTTCAAGACCAGTTGACCTCATGCCGGGAGTGTTTTCAAGACCAGTTGACCTCATGCCGGGAGTGTTTTCAAGACCAGTTGACCTCATGCCGGGAGTGTTTTCAAGACCAGTTGACCTCATGCCGGGAGTGTTTTTGTGATGTTTTCCTTTGGTTCGACTTGGCTTGAGAGGTTTCGTGAGTTTGGAAATTAATGGCGATTGCTTGGTGAACTGAAAGCTACAGTTTGGATGGTTACTTATGGTTTTGTGTTATGAAAGGTCAAGTCAGATACTGTAGGGTGGAGGAGGAGTTAAGACATTTATTTGTAATTTTAAGTTTTAAATTATGTCGGTGAGCGTTGTATCTTAACTGAAAGAAGGGCGGTAGAAATAAACTCCTAGTATCATATTTGTAATTGAAATTAAATTCTAAGTCTCGCGATGAGCTCGAATCCCATGACTGTCAACTTGACGAATGGTAAATTAATATATGAACAATACATTTAATGTAGGACATTTGTTTTGACTGATTGATATTTTGTTTTATTTATTTTGTTTATTTTTTATTGTTTTGACGTGTAGAAGAAAAACGTACCCCCTGCTAGTGAGTCATCTGGGTTTTACAGACAGAAATGCAAAGTCCTTTATTATGGAAAATAAGGTTTTCAGTAAGATCCAAACCTCCTGCTATATTCTCACACCAAAGCAGCAGGGCCCGGATCCGTACCAGCTTTTTTCAGGGTTACTGAAAGGTGTGGCTTTGGCAGGATCATACTTTCCAATAATAATAATAATAAACATAATAATACTAACAATAATACAAATAATAATAAGAAAAATAATATCAATAATAATAAAAATAATAATAATAATAATGGTGATGATTATAATAATAACCACTTTATGTCTCCTTGGAACTCCTTTTGTAAAGTTTGGAGTATACTATATAGGTCTACCTGTACAGTAAGATAGCACTGAGCACTCTCTCCCACAAGAGCTCAAATCAAGCAGTGCCTTATAGGATTAATGCATGCAATAATTATGAATTTAAACATCAAAGGAGACAGGGGAGGAATTCTGGTTATTAATCCGAGACACGAAGGTAACAGTAAACTAATAACCCCTTCTATACCGGCGACGTCTTTATAATTTTAGTCTAGCTCTATTTATACGATTTGGTGCAGTTTAAGAAGAAGCTGTGAGAGTAAAAAGGGTTAAGTGAGATAGTTCCAAGCCTGTTAATTGCTGGAGGCCCTTTTTAAGCATAATAAATTCATATACAATAGCCAGAATAAAGTAAAAAGGCCGGCAGCGGTACGTAAAGGATAAATGTTGGCCAGACTGGCTGGAGCAGGGGTCAGGGAACATAGCGGTGGTGTTATCACCTCCAAGTGTTTTGACAGGGGGTCGTGAGGGAAGTGATGGTAGGCTGTGGATGCCCTGCTGTTTATAATGGTGCTACAGGGAATGGAGAGAGAGGAAGGTGAGTGAGAGAGAGAAAGAGAGTGTGTGAGAGTGAGAGTGAGAGTGAGGGAGGTGAGAGAGAGAGAGTGTTTTATTTATTTATTTTATTTTTTTAAGGAACATAACTATGGTTTCATGATTTCACTGATATGACAGGGGTCGTGAGGGAAGGTGGTGGTAGACTTTGGCTGCCCTTCTATATATAGGGGAGGTGGAGTGGTCTTGCCACTGGCCTGGTAATCCAAAGGTCCCGGGTTCAAATCCCGATGTATCAATGGGAAGATATTATTGGGATGGAATTTGTGCTGTACCTCGTATCAGTGCATTACCACAAGCCCACCGAAACGTCAATAAAATACCCTCATTGTTCACTGATTAAATAGCACTGTATGAATATTCCCATATTCAAAATATGCTATAGGGGTGCAATGCCTGGTGAGTTATCTGCTCAACAGGTGGCGTTGTGTGTGTGTAAGTGTGAGAGTCCGAGTGTAGGGGGTGAGACAGTGAAGCACGGGAACGAGGTGGCTTCAGAGATGGGGTCGTTTCGGGCCATGAGTGAGCACCGTGCCTCATGTTTTTTTTGTTTTTTTGTTTTTTTTAAAGAGACAATGAACGGAGGAAGGAAAAACACAGATAAAACAAAAAGGTCCATGTGCCTAAAGGCATCCTCCATTCATAAAATGTTTGTAACAACTGGATTTAAACATTTGCAGATTGTAAGTTTGTGGAAAGCAATTCGAGGGAAGTGAATTCCAAAGAGTAGTAGCTCTGGGGATAAATGAATTCTGATAAGCAGAAGTTCTGCATTGTGGAGGAGAAAGTGTAAATTCATGGGCGCTCTCAGCTGCCCTAGTTCTACGCGGAAAGATGTGGAGAGGCGGCACAATTGAAGCAAGTTCCTCGGAACAATTGCTGTGAAAATATCTGTAGAATAATGCAAGGGATGCAACGTTTCTTCGTATGGATAATGTAGGAAGGTCCTGTGTGATTGCAGGGTTATTGATTAATCTAATAGCTTTATTTTGAATTTTGTCCAACTGCCTCAATGCAACCACTCCACTTCCACCCCACAGAGGTGAACAGTAATCCATCTGAGAACGCACATGACTTTTATATATCACGGCCAACTGCTCGTCAGTGAAGAATTCTCGAAATCTGTACAGGAGTCCCAGTTTTTTAGAGGCATTCTTAGCAATGCTTCTAACATAATGTGAAGGCAAGATGGCAGGTGCTCGTTGAGTTGAACTCTACGTGCTTCACATGTCTCACTCCCTAGACTGGAACAAGACCTCATGGGCTTCACTGTTCATTGTAAAGCGGTGAATGTTAAGGCGCTCAGCCTATGCCCGAGAGAAAGTAAGTTGGAATATAGAAAAAAAAAAAAAAATATATATAATAGTGTTAGAGGGGAGAGAGGTAGTGAGAGAGGTGAAGGAACATAGCGGTTGTGTTATCACCTCAGTGTTTTGAAGGCACAGTAGGTCGTGAGGCAGGGTAATGGTGGCCGGTTCCTGTCTTCTGTTTACAATTGTGCTACGGGATGGAGAGGGAGAGAGAGAGAAAATGTGTGTGTATGAGAGAGAGAGAGTACCTTTTTCATTCATTTTGTATTGCTTGAATTGGTCAATGAATGTTATGAAATTATATTATTCTTTACAATACTCGCTAATCCATGTATATTGTATTGGTAAGATATTTGGGTGGAAGACCATTTACAATTGTTGAAGTATTAGTGGGTTTAAATAATTTGCTTGGGAAACATATACGGGATACTGTATATGCTTTAAACATATACGGGATACTGTATATGCTTTAAACATATACGGGATACTGTATATGCTTTAAACATATACGGGATACTGTATATGCTTTAAACATATACGGGATACTGTATATGCTTTAAACATATACGGGATACTGTATATGCTTTAAACATATACGGGATACTGTATATGCTTTAAACATATACGGGACACTGTATATGCTTTAAACATATACGGGATACTGTATATGCTTTAAACATATACGGGACACTGTATATGCTTTAAACATATACGGGATACTGTATATGCTTTAAACATATACGGGATACTGTATATGCTTTAAACATATACGGGATACTGTATATGCTTTAAACATATACGGGATACTGTATATGCTTTAAAGCAAACCATTATAATATTTGTGTGCAGTTTGTTTAGTGGTATCTCCAATCTGCAACCTGATGACGATACAGTGTGTACTTAGTATAACCAGACCAGATGGCTGGAGTAAAGAAGGAAAGAAGAGTAATTGGACAGAGGAAGAACAAGCCGAGAAGTGAGAAGTACAGTAGAAGATTGAAAGTTCTCGAACTCTACCAAGTTGCTTCATTGTAAGTATCTAATTAGCTACTGTTTACATAACCACATACTGCACAGCCTAAATCGGATAAAACAATTTCGTATAAACTTTGTAGTCCAATAAGATAATTTGCCACAGCATTCAATACAGTTATTGGTGCGCTTCTTACATTTACTATTATTATAGTTGATATAAAAGTATATGCTGGTTATTTTAATCACCTTATTACGAAAGCTATTTCCTAAATTGAAATTATATTCGGAACTGAGATATATATCTCCCAATTTACTAACGGTCATATACAGTAGAACATTGCACACTTATCTCACAAGTACTTGGGTCCAGTAAGTAGGCTTAATCATCTCCCAACATACTAGAGGTCTTACAAATGACATAGACTGAAATCATGTGTAATAACATACATACGTATTTTGGATGGTATTGTCTTGTTATTGATAATTTACTTTTTATTCTTAGTACAAGTGGTTCAAACCATATTACTGTATTGGTGGTGTTATTACTCAGGGCAACATTCGATGTTTAAGATTATAAAATAAATAGACTGATTTGTAATATTAGGCTCTCAGTTGTTACGATGGAAAATATAAATGTTTCAGCCGAGATACACCAATATATATATTATAAGTTTCGACATCAACTTCCCGCAATATAGTATGTCTTACCATGGCTCATATACTTCAAGCTATTATTTAATAATCTCAGTGAATAAAAAAATATAGCAATTATTGGAGAGATTGTATCCACTTCCTGTTCCTATATAACAAAGATTAACTGTTATTACTTATTGCATGCCAAGAGCCAAAGGTTATTCCAAATCTGGTGACCATTAATCCCTTCACATTAATACATGAAGTCAGCAATAGTTGTTATATTTTCGAAACTGTTTAATAGAGGACTCTCGTAAAATATATTAACTCAGGTTACAAGTTTTCGTTCGATATGGGATAGGCAACACCTGTAGAAGTGAAACATTCCCTGGAAACACATACCCAAGTCAGTATTTGCTTTCATTCAGTCTTCACTATTACACGTGTATTAATATAATAGTGTGTCAGGTACTTAGTAGGATAAGTGCTAAATTAATTGGCCCCACAACATCGAAAATATTAAACACTTATTTTGGGAGATTTGTTTTGTTCTATTAACAGTTTTATGCCTTCGTTATTTCGTTTCGCTGTCGTATTTAGCAAAGGTTAACAGGAATCATTTATTATATTGTTCTCGTCTATTTTTGGTTATTTCTTGCGTTGGATAATTACAGTGCCCGTACAAACACTGTGGGTCAAGTCACGAGTTAGCCCATCACTCACCGCACATTGTCTCACCTTGAATGCCTCAGTGTTCTCTTTATTAACACTATCAAATTATCAATTTAATTTTGATTAGGACAAAGGGCTCCAGTCCTGACGTTATTAATGACTTACAGTATGTTGTCTTAATAATCCAGAAGGGTTGATAGCCTCTGAAGTCCTATTAAAAAATGAAAAACAGAATATAATATAATATGTTTTTCATTCAACTTAAACCATGCATACTTTAAGGGATCAAACGTATACGAATTACATCGTAACGTCTCGAATTACACAGATCCTTCCTTACTTGAATAACGTAGTCTACTGATAACTATACTAAAATGAGAATAGCGTCACCATGTAGGAGATATACGAACATTTTTTTTGTTTTTCCTGTGGATATTTTCGGAATCATAGAATCCTTGTCAAGATGTTTGTACATTGAAGTACGGTCATTTTTCGTGTGGGAAATCTGGGGAAGTATTATTTATATTCTGAACCCCCTTCTTTTTCATGTTTAGCATCACTAGTTATAAAACTTAAGACTTTCGCTTATTTCTTTGTTAATATTAAGACCATTCGTGCCATCTAGGTTTCGATATTTTCCTGGTGAGCGTTAGCGAGCCTGTAATTATGGAGAAACCAAGGCCAGCATATTTTTCTACCGAACAATTTACACATTTATCTGGAAGGGTGGTCTTTGGGGTGACTTATTTTAAGCTTGATAGAGGTCTAGGAAGCAAAGTAAAACACTTATATATACCGGTAATAATAAGAAACCCAATGTATTAATAAAATAGCATCACTTAAGCCAGCCAATGATATTGAACGTTCATAGTAACAAAGGCTAGGAAGGCTAGGATATATGGTAGCTAAAAATAATTAATTGAGATAGTATGTAGCCTAGTAATTGGTTGATGTCCTTCTTCAATTGAATACAATCGTCTAATAGTTGTCAGATTATAATGGAAAGGCGACCACCGGTACTGATAATGCTTCATTGAAGACTGAAAAGGTTAATACTTATCAGTCATCTATGTTAAGGGGTCAGAAGGTTAAACACATCACTCGCAACACAATAGGGGTCCATACTCCCTCCACAGTTGACCTTGTATTTCCTCACTCCAGCTTTGTGTTACGATTGTTTATCAGTGCTCCGTGTTCCGCTGAGCCTTGGCCCTCTACATCCAAGGAAACACTCTCTATATGCCTCTATAGATTAAAGAATGCCCGGCGTGCTTAACTGGACCCCCTTCTCCTTCATGTTTAGCCCTAATAGTTTTGAGATTATAATATATTCGCAGCACTATTCTGGTGATTGTAAGATATTCGCAGCACTATTCTGGTGATTGTAAGATATTCGCAGCACTATTCGCACTATTCTGGTGATTGTAAGATATTCGCAGCACTATTCTGGTGATTGTAAGATATTCGCAGCACTATTCTGGTGATTGTAAGATATTTCGTGCCATTTAGGTGTCATATTGTTTTGAGTTGCTTCTACAAGATTAAAGTGATAACATTCAAGTTCAATCATGTACCTCCACAATAGTTTGTTGATAACATTAATTGCATACAGCATTTTATCAACTCTGCGTAAGCAGAGTTTGGTATCGCCCCCCCGTATAGTGGATACCACACGAAAAAAAAAATCTGTCGTCGTCGTCGTCGTCGTCGTCGTCGTCGTCGTCGTCGTCGTCGTCGTCGTCATCGTCGTCGTCGGCGTCGTCGTCGTCCGTCTGTCTCGGAACTCCTCCTAGACCGTTGGACGGATTTTCACCAAATTTCACACAAAAATGTGTTGCGTGAATGCAAAAGTCAGTCAAAAAGGATTTTTTGAATTTATGCAATAGTTATGATTTTAGGTCCAAAATATGGTTTTGCCCCCCCCCCCCCCCCACACCTCCCGGACCCCCCGGGAGGTGGGGTACGTCTACGGCACGTCTACTTTATTATTATTATTGATATATATATTATGATATGTATTTATTTATTTTGTTTATGTATTTTGTGTATGAGCTTGGTGACTCCCGAGTAAATCCATCAGTAAAGTGGGACTGGTGTAACGCCAATGTTGTAGTTGCATATTCTGGCGAGTGTTGGTCGGATATAGGTCGTTGCGCCCAAGGAGAGACAGGTCTGCAGCGGCTGGACGTAGGGCATAAATGACACCACTTGTATATCGCTTTACATGTTTTTATTTGCTTTCTCTCAAAAGTCTCTAAACCTAAAAACTGCCACAAACCCCAATAATAACAAAATAAAACTCTTTCCTGAACACCCTCCAATCTAAATATATACATTGTTCGGTAATACAATGTTACGGCAAACGGCTGGAACATTCTACGTTCGCTATCGCTCGTCAGGAATAAATAGACACCTGAATGAGGTGGAATCTCTTAATCGACAAAATAATTGTGAGAAGTCATATAGAATCGTCAAATTAAGATACCTAGTGGAATGTAGGTCGGTGCGCCCAAGGGAAGACAAGTATGCATTGGCTGGACATGAGATCATAAATAACAACACTTGCACACCACTTTCCCAACACCTATATTCTGATTTAATCCTTTCTTATCCAACTTAAGTATATTCTAAGCTAGTATAATAATGCCTAGCATTAGATCTAACTTATCCTATTCTAACCTAACTTTACAATTTTCGAGCCTATGCTATTCTTAGTATTCTAACCTAACCTTATTCTTACCTATCATACTCTAACCTAACCTAGCTACGCCTATCCTATCCTATCCTAACCTTAACTAAGGTAGCCGAAACAAACTTTTCCTATGTTTAGACAATGCTAACCTAGCCTAACGTAATCTAGCTTAACCATAAACTTGATCTAAGGTTACCCAAGTTAACATTATAGTGTGGATAAAGCAACTCTAGTGTAGGCCAATTTGCATTAGAAATTTTGGGCAAAACGGCACGTCTACTTTATTATTATAATTATTATTATTATATAACATAACCATATATATTAACCTATATATAAGACGGGTGCCCAACCCCGAAAGGGGTTGAAATAGGGGAGCTATCCCCCCGCCAAAGGCGGCTTTCTAGGGCCTTTCCTAGATGATGCCGAGAGGATTGGGTTCTAGTCATGTGGTGATGGGCTGGTCTATCAGAGTGAGAGCTGAGCGATCTCTGCCATACCCATAGCTTACTCTGACTGTTCCTTTTACTTATATATTTTCTAGATCTCAAGTGACGGCGTCTCTTCCGTGGATTGACCTCCCAATCTACCAAAATTGGAAGCTAAAGCGTCACATTTTTCCTTTGTCCCTCAACTTTCTCTTCATAATTGCTGAGGGGCACAGGGCCCGGGGTTGGGCTTTGGTTTCCTGGGCGTTTCCGCACCCTCCTCAGCTCCCCGCCATGGAGTGGCTTCGGTCACCCAGGCTTTATTGTGGTCGGCAGGGAGGGTTCTGTTGGGGCGCTTGGTTATGGCCTTGGCCTTGCTCGGGGCCTTGGGGCTGTTCGGCTAGGCAGCTTGGGGAACAACAACAACAACAACAACAACCTATATATAACATAACCTTTGCTCTCAAACTTTCAATTTAAATGTGTTGGTTGTTTTCATAGCATTTTACCGTGGTAATGTTGGTTCTCAGCTTTTCACTAATCTGTCACATTGTGTTCAGAATATTATACCGATGGTATACTTATGAACAATCAAATAAAATAGAATCTTGCTAACACACAAAATCCATCAACGTTAATGACAAAACAATCACACACACACACACACACACACACACACACACACACACACACACACACAGCCCGTAGCCTAGTGGTATAGCTCTCGTCTCACACACGAGGGGTCGGGGGTTCAATCCCCGGCCGGGCGGAGACAAATTGGGCTTGTCTCCTTTCATGTGTTAGCCTCAGTTCACCTAGCTGTAAATAGGTACCTGGAATAAGTGGACGACGTTGTGACGTCCCATCTGGGGTTGGCAAAAATGGTACAAGGCGAGATGGGTATCATATGGTTCACCTAAGCTGATGGCTACCTAAGCCTTCGGGCGAGACGGTACCGTCTATAGTGAGAATGGTACCATACAGATCCACCCTAAGCCTTCGTTTCCGATGTCGCCAATTGGCTAAAAATACAGACTACACACACACCCACAGCCATTCCAACGATACATATAACACCTACACATATAGGAGGCGGTAAATAACGAGCATGCTCACTCCCGCAATACAACTAGAGTAAGTACAACTAGAGTAAGTACACACACACACACACACACACACACACACACACACACACACACACACACACACACCTCTCTTTGGATCAGTGGCATCTTATTTTTCAATGAATTACGTATTGAAGCAAATCCAAGACAGGCTCATCCAATTTAAAAGGCGCTTGGTGGTAAGAGTTAACACATAAATCAATTGTGTGGTTAACTTAGATCAGAGTAAATGGCGCAGCAAAATTTCCATACTAATTTAATATTTCTGGCATACGATTATTTCAGTCATACTAATTAAAATTTGTCATTACCACAAATTTCAGAACCCGCAGCCAAACATTGGAATAATTAAGCACATAGACTAGAAAATGTATCTATCTATCTATGCCAGACGAAATTATCCACGAAGGGATGCCAACGAATGTATCACCCCGATGCAATTCTGTCCCATGTTAGTCGACGTCCCTCCTCCCTACCAACACCACTTTCACTCCTATACCTCTCAACTCCATCCTTCCACCTCATTCTCGGTCTGGAACTCCCTCCCTGTCCTTCCACCTCACCCACGTACACTCTCATAGTCATTTTCTCGTTTCGCATACGTTCCAAATGGACGAACCATCTTAAGGTGTTCCTTTTCACACTTTCCAACACATCCACACCACAACGCTCTCTTACTTCCTCAATCATCTTTCTATCCCTCCATGTAACTCCTCACGCTCTTCTCAAGTAACTCATTTCCACCCCTCTTATTCTTGACTTGTGCTTCTCCAATATTGTTCATGCTTCACTCCCGTACATCAATGTCGAGATTACCACACCATCATGCAATGACTTTCTTACTGCCATGCTGACCACCCTATTCCTTGTCACTGCTTTCAGCATTCCTAAAACTCTCTTCTCCTGATGCACCCTCTCCCGCACTTCATCCTCCATACTCCCGTCTTTGGTCATCACATGGTCCGAATACTTTAATGACTTGGCATTCTCCATAACCTGACCATTCAAAAATATCTCATAATTATTAGGTGGTTAGAGTATTTAATTTTGGCCTTTTAAGAAAGTTTGTGTACAAATATACTGTACACCAATAATCAATCATTACAAGCAGCATGTAAAATACTGAAGTGAAAATATATATTAAAGGTTAAAAGCGATGGATAAATGAAAACATGTTATGCATAATACATATAGCATCAGGTAAACTTGACACCAGTTCCAATCTCGTCAAGTTTAAAATTGAAGATATATATTTGATATATGTATTTTGTATGATATTTAAGTACACTTGACACTAATTCCAACTATCACAAATGTAAATATTAAGATATATTATATTAACAGACGTATTTGTGTGACATTAACATTGGCCAGTATCCCCACAACCAATCATAAACACACACCGACTTCCTTGTTTGGCATAAGGTTATATTTATATTCCCCGATACTTCCATGTTATCACGTTTATCATCGACCTCCACCCAGTACACGTGAGGTCGTACACCATCATGGCCTCTACCAACTTGTATTCATGGTGCGACATTAAAAACCTAGCAAGTTATAGGATGTTGGCAATCATTATTAGCATATACGTTGTAAGCGAGTGGACCACTCAAATAATATCCTGGTACACAGGGGCCACTAAATTATCCAGTTAATCACGGTTACGATTGTCAAATATAACCCTGTTATTTCCGCCAATGTAGTTGGACGTAGGATATGTTTTCGCCTTTGTTTGTTCGTTAGTTTGTAAACAAGATATATCAAAAAGTTGCAGACCGATGTTAATATGGAGGGCTGATAAACTATGCACCAAGTAAGAAGTTTTTCAATTTTGGAGGCGATCGGTAGAGTGCATACCTCCGCCAGCGTAGGCTGGCGGTGTGAGCCGATGTTCACGAGATTTGGTGGCCAAATAGGATATGCGCCAAGGAAGAAGTTATTCCACTTTGGAGGTGATAGGTAGAGTGCATACATCCGCCAGCGTAGGCGGAGCTACCGCTTTCCTGAGTGCCTCTCTAGTTTATTCTGCATTTGTATCATTTACAATTCAAAAGCCTAAGTCACAGAGATCAGTGACATTCGAAAGCACGCCCCGTACAATAGTAGCCAACTAATAAACAAAGGTAACTTCTAGATTATTTGTATTTGTTATATATGTATCACATGCCATTAGCAAGTATCATTTAATATCATAGTATAAACGTGTATATTAATGAATATGTATTTGTATTTCTGGGATAAGGCATGCAAATTATTATAGCCTTTCTACCATAGCATAATTAAAATCATAGGCGTCTTTCCTAATGTTACGCTATAGCTCATTAAAGTTGCCTTTAAACCTTTGAATGCTACATAAACAGTGGGGCGTGAGGCATGCAGCAGGTTTGGAGAGAGAAACTGCATATGTTAATTCCTGTTCATGTTGTGGAGAATTTCTTACCTCGAGTGGCTGCCTGTTGGAGATCTTCCCGAACATTGTTAATTTTGTAAGCATCACCTGGAATCAGAGGCAAAAAGAGAGTCTATTATTAATCCGAGCAGTGCATTCAAATTTTAATCTTAATTGTGAATAATGGGGCACTCTAAATAACAAAATAAATGAACTTGCAATACTTGATAAACCACATGTTCACATAATTGTTGATATATCTATACTTCCTACAATGTTTTGCCAAAGTAAGCTATTATTGTGTTCGATGTTTTAGATTGGCCAATATCAATTACCGACACAGAGATACTAACTACTGCAATATTATGCGGAATTTGTTATATACTTGACCAAGTGTTTTAGGTACTTTCCTAACTACTAATATAAATTTTATAAACGTTACTTTTGCCGATCTTGATTCTCAGGCCTCTTGCTGAAACAACTATAGGCAGGATATCTTTGTATTTGGCATTAAAGGATTATTACTTGAATAGATGAGTATTAGGAAGGTTACGTTCATAAACAATTAGAGCCAACTATTGTTATTCCATAAGTATGCATGGAGAAACGTAGGTGTGCGCGAAAATGAATTTAACCATTTTGTGTAAAATGTGAAGTTATTTTGAATTAGCTGCTAAAATAAAAGAAACAAGTAATATGCTGCTAAGATGTGCATATATAGAATGAGGTGGCTGTGCATTTCTTGTTGTTACATTTGTGTAGCAAAAATGACATATCAAGCCAACAAACAAAAGGAACACCGATAGAAAAATGAAAACAAAAAAATACAAATTAAAAGCAAGATGGATTATTGGTTTCTGAAAATGGGTCAGAATGATTGTCAGAGGATATCACTTGGAATAAATTATAATATAATCGTCAGTGCCGAAATTATAAACATGTTAGTAATGCTTTTCAAATAAATATATCTATTATTTGAGAGATGAAAATTGTATTGGTATTTTAGTAGGAAGAATGTTTATTCTTAAGTGTAATAAGTACATTTTAGAAAATTGCTAATCGCATGGCTTAAAATGTAAAATAAATACAAATTAATACGTAATAAATCGAGCAATAGCAGAAACATCGACCTTTACGCCGCTATTTGTGGGAGGATAAATATGGGGTAAGGACCGACTACCACGGAAAAACTCCACAACCAACTGTCTCAATATTAACATGCATGACAAAAATGAAGGACGATGCACTAATCGGGGACAAAACAAGGAGAAGGGGAAAGTGAGGAAACGGTCTAGGGGTATCCGATTCTTAGGTTGTTTCGCCCACAGTTACTTCGTCCCTATACTTATTAAATTCACCCTCATCTAATCTGACCTTACCTGAATTACATGGTTAATAAATAGTAGCATACTGTAGTGCAACACAATTATAATCAATCCTAATTCAATCCCAATCTTAGCATAATTTAATATGCCCCAACATGACCTGGATAAGAGCAAAATTTAAAAAGAGCTCAGTCTGAAAGTAAGTTAGCTTGAGCTAACCTATAGATTAACTCAACTGAGCCACGCTTACTCACTCTTAACCTAATCTAACTTACAGTATGTTTAACATGAGCTAAACCTAACCTAATGCCCTGTCACATATTCATGAGCTATGATTGCGACCCGGCTAATCCGCCAGAGAGCAGATGCCCTTTACTTAATCTAAGCCTAACCTAACCTATCGTAACCAAACTGAACCGAACCAGACCGACGTCAAGGTGTAGAACAAACAAAAACCACAACTGAAATGTTAGCGAAAATACTTGTAGGTGAAATTACATAGAGAGGAAATAATGGATAACTAGGGTGGAGGGAAAGAACAGGACAGCGTCTGGGGTGTGTGGTGAAGTGTGTCAAGGACATGCTACAAGACCGTGTGTTGTAATTATGTGGGGCCGTGAGAAGCAAGCAACTGGACCAAGAGGGCTTCAGAAAAATGGTAAAAATTGTGATTTTCCTGCATATCTATGAAAAGAGGCTATAAACATGCTGATTTGCAATATGTAACAGTTTGAGTTAATAATAAACTTTGTTAGGTGAATGAGTTCCATAGCACTGTTCAATGTGTGATAGTTAACAAGATTCAACCATTTTTAGGAAAAATGGTAATAATCCTACATAAGATCATGTTATGAACGCCTTTCATTATTTAATTCAGACTATTAATATTATGCGATTGTATTCACTTTGGGAAGGACGTATCAGAGTACTATATATATATACATATAGTCCCACAGTGCAGAGACCATCCCCTAGCTAGCCTCTATAGAGTAGCTGAGCTCACCTGCCCTATAATAGAGTATCAAAAGCCCACCTTCCCCGTAGACTATCAGAGCTCACCTTCCCTATAGACTGAGTATCAGAGCCCACCTTCCCCGTAGACTATCAGAGCTCACCTTCCCTATAGACTGAGTATCAGAGCCCACCTTCCCCGTAGACTATCAGAGCTCACCTTCCCTATAGACTGAGTATCAGAGCCCACCTTCCCCGTAGACTATCAGAGCTCACCTTCCCTATAGACTGAGTATCAGAGCCCACCTTCCCCGTAGACTATCAGAGCTCACCTTCCCTATAGACTGAGTATCAGAGCCCACCTTTCCCGTAGACTATCGCTCACCTTCCCTATAGACTGAGTATCAGAGCCCACCTTCCCCGTAGACTATCAGAGCTCACCTTCCCTATAGACTGAGTATCAGAGCCCACCTTCCCCGTAGACTATCAGAGCTCACCTTCCCTATAGACTGAGTATCAGAGCCCACCTTCCCCGTAGACTATCAGAGCTCACCTTCCCTATAGACTGAGTATCAGAGCCCACCTTCCCCGTAGACTATCAGAGCTCACCTTCCCTATAGACTGAGTATCAGAGCCCACCTTCGTGTTAGCCAAGATTCCAGAGTTTCTCCACCGCTTCAGTGATCACGGTGCTGGAGGGAGGAGGAGAGGGAGAGTTGCTCAGCTTTTACCTACACCTTCCCTTTCCTAATATTCAGTCCACCAATAATACAGTGTCCTATCTTCCAGCTGACGGTAATTTGCCATGCTCCCATCTTGATTACTCGGCTATTACGAATATTTTGTAGAGAAACAAGTTAATTATGAAAACCTTGCAATAATAAGATATGAGACCTTTCAGTTTTATAATTTTCCTTATAGTATCAAAAAATCAGTTACTAAGGGATCCAATTTACCATCAGCTGAAGAAAAAAACTCAATAGCAAACTGACTTTACTGCTATTATTATTTTCGCTGTTACTAATTTACCTGCCTTACTACTATTTCTGCCACTCCGTCACTACTACTACTGATACTACTACTACTACTACTACTACTATGTCCATGACTAAGTTTCACCACCACAATCAATTTGACTATCACTATATTTATAACACTATAAATATCGGTAATATCACATATCACCAAAACTCTATGCATTGATCACTATTATATCCTCTCCAGTGACTCTACCCTATTATATTCAAAATTAGTTTAACTATATAATTATATAGTTTTGAGAAACGTTGAAACATATATTTTTTACTTTCTGGCTGTTACTAGATTAAATTATTCAGATTAGGAAGGGTAATTGGGCGTCAACAGGTTAATAGAGATGGGCTTTACCCTTTCAATTCCCACAGATCCTTCCTAAGATGTATGAAATCGACTAATGATAGCCAGAATAAACTGTCAAAGCTTGGCATAATCCTCAAGGGGATAAATATATGTATTAGTTAATTTTCACTAGCTTAATCTAACCAACGATTTCACCACCCCAACTCTCTACACTGAATCATATTGTACTTTACCATATCACTAAGTATCTTACCATCACCACTACCATCATTACCACCAACACCACAATAAAACTTCCACCAACACCACAATATCCAATACCATCATCACCACCAACACCAGAATAACCACTACCATCATTACCATCAACACCACATTGAGTTTACTGCTCAATAGGTGACGTTCTTAGAGTGAGGGTCTGAGTCTAGAGGGTGAGACAGTGAAGCACTTGAACGAAGCAACCAGCCGTTTCAGAGATGGAGCTGCTTCGAGCCATGAATGGATGCTTCACATGTCTCACTCCCCAGACTGGAACAAGACCTCACGAGCTTCACCGTGTTGAGCGGTGGAATGTACAGGCTCTCAGCCTATGCCCGAGAGGGTACAGTAGTTGGAAAAAAAAAAACAAAAAAAAACAAATATATATATATATTACCACCAGCACCACACTAACCACTACCATTACCACCAACAGCACAATCACCACTACCCCTACAGAGTAATTTGTTATCGTCCTATAGAGCTCCAAGTATCTCACCACCACCACAACACACTTTCCACCAACACTTATTTTTGGTGACCGAGATTCCCGCTCTTTCTCAGCCACCACCTATGTAAGTGACTGAAGAATCTGTATATGTATGTGAAAGCATAAATATACGTAATTATTTTAATATTCTAATGTAGTTACTGTAAAGATTGTAAATTGTAATGTAAACTTTGTATAATAGTATGTACTTTATCTACGAAAAACTCAAAAACAAAAATGGTTGGCTACCATTACCATTACCAACCTCCACTACTACAACTTTAACTATTACCACCTATCACTAATCACTATCAAGTCATTTTTCACTTTCTTAGAACACCAAATATCTCGCCAACAAAACCACAAAGCACTTTTCAACAACACCTATTTTTAACCACCACATTCCCACACCTCCATGACCGCTTCTACCTTCCTGCCGGCATTTCCTCCTTTCCTTGGTGATACTATTGTACTTGATGAAGGTTAGGAGGAACTGTTTCAAGGGTTGGACAGGAACAATGTACCAGACACTCCGGAAGACAGAGGTAGTAGTAGAAAATGGTATGTTTAAAGGTTATTTATTATGTATTTATTGTACATATTGTATTAATTTTTATTATATATATATATATATATATATATATATATATATATATATATATATAATGTATATATATATAATGTATATACATATAATTTTATATTGTTTATTTTATGTTTGCGACTAACTTACGATAGCATTAACTGGAAGTCAGTCAGTCAGTCTGTAGGAATCGAACCCATGTTGGAACATCACCCAAACTACTTTAAGGAACCTTGACCAATCAAAACATCCAATGAAGTCACCCCTTAATGTATTACTCAATGTTTCCTTCTCTTTCCTACTGACACTTACATCCAAGGATTTACCATAACCCCTTTAATGTGCCTCTGGGAGCATTTGGGAAGGCATAGTAAATTCAAGTTGGTTGGTGGACTGCGAAGGTCAGTTCTTGGGGTTGATGCTTTGCAGGGTTATGGGTAGAATGGTAACAGAAGGATAGGTTATTATACTCTACCTGGTAATTAAGTTAACTTGGAGTATTACATATCGTGGGAGGAGCATATGCTTTAATTATTTAATTTGGGGGTGATTGATGTTAAGAATGGAAATGTATGATGATTATTAGCTACCATACCTCACCCAGTCTTATGACTATAGTCTATTGTTTCTTAACTTCGCGAATTAAAGAGTTTTTCATCGAGCTGATTGGCTATGTTCTATTATATTCTTCTTACGGCTGTGTTTGTAACTGAGAGATGTTATTCGGATACAGTACGGACACAGGGGGGGTGGGGGGGGGGTGATGGGGTAGTATACGGTATGGGGTGGGGCTCAGGATGGTGAGGAAGGGGTGGTTTTCTGGGGGTTGGGCAGAGGAAGGGGAGGGGGTTGGATAGAGTTAGGAAGGGTTTGGCTAGAGGCTGGGTAAAGTCGGTAAGGGATAGGGTAGAGTCGGTAAGGTATTGGGTAGAGTCGGAAAGGTATTGGGTAGAGTCGGTAATGGATTGGGTAGAGAGAGTCGGTAAGGGATTGGGTATAGTCGGTAAGGGATTGGGTAGAGTCGGTAAGGGATTGGGTAGAGTCGGGAAGGAATTGGGTAGAGTCGGTAAGGGATTGGGTAGAGTCAGGAAGGGATTAGGTAGAGTCAGGAAGGGATTGGGAAGAGGAGGGGGTCAGGAAGGGATTGGGTAGAGTCAGGAAGGGATTGGGTAGAGTCGGGAAGGGATTGGGTAGAGTCGGGAAGAGATTGGGTAGAAGAGGATTGGGTAGAGTCAAGAAGAGGAGGTCGGTCGGGAAGAGATTGGGTAGAGTCGGGAAGAGGAGGGGGTCGGGGAGGAGAGTGGATTGAGGGTGAGATTGCAGGGGGGGGGGGGGGGAGGGATCAGTGTCTGGCACGTGTTGGGTTGGTTTCACTTTTGTTGGACTCGGTCACGCTTGTTGCTTGAGTGTGTGTGTGTGTGTGTGCTACGAACTGTAAGTGCATTTTCTGTTCTGTTCGAATATGCCGCGTGTGTGTGTCTGTATATATTGTCATTATGTGAATACATTTTCTGTTGCGTGCGTGTGAATATGTGTGTGTGTGAATGTATGTATATTTGTGTGTGTGTAAATTTGATGTATATGATCAACATGTGAGTAATTCTGTTGCCGCACGCTAATGTATGTGT
Organism: Paralithodes platypus; assembly: GCA_032716605.1. Lineage (NCBI taxonomy): Eukaryota > Metazoa > Arthropoda > Malacostraca > Decapoda > Lithodidae > Paralithodes > Paralithodes platypus. The sequence goes on along the minus strand of CM064543.1, from coordinate 29,499,252 downwards.
ATCTATGTGTGTGTGGTGCGTGAGTGTTTTATGTTATCAAAATGTGTGTGTGTGAGAGAGAGAGAGAGAGAGAGAGAGAGAGAGATGTACTGTACTGTAGCATACGATTGTTGGATGGCCTACGATCTTTAATAAAGGTAACTCTATTGGATAAGCATTAAGTTATATCATTTAGGCAGTGTAGTGTATCGGACTTCCTATTATTCAGTAGAGATAAATGGGTATATATATGGGAATTATGTATCTTAGGGACCTCCTTCTCCCTCATGTTTAGCCCTATTAGTTCTGGTATTTTAAGACTTTCGCCCCATTAGTGTGGCGATTTTAAGACCTTTTTAGTGTCGAATTGTTCCTGGCGAGTGATAGCAAGCCTGCAATTGAGGAGGTACCGAAGAATGCACAAATTTATCTCGAAGGAGGGTCTTGCGAGTATTTCTTATAACTTGATGGAGGTGTAAAGAGGAAACTAAAACAAACTAAAAGTATAATAGTAATATCATAAAGACTTACTTCTCCCCTTAGCCAAGAATTGCACTCCTGTAGATCTGTAGTAGAAAGGCTATGTACGTGATGTGTTTTAAGAATCATAACTTATGTATGGGAATAGGAAAGTTTGTGTTGAGATAGTACAGTTGGGTGGCATACACTAAACTGTGCATGGACGAGGCACTCATCTCCTTAACATTGCCCTTTGGAGTCTTTGTTATTGGAAGGCTTTACTAAATTGTCTATAGTAAGAATTATATGGTACTGAATAAATTTATTTTCTAATGAATATTTTTATTTCTTTAATAAAATCTGTTTTGTTTGTCATTGCTCTCAAACGTATTTTTGTTTTACCATGTTACGTAGTTTTATGGCTATCTTGCTTTTTTCAGCGTTCGTGCGCCCTTGTAGTATCAATAGTACGTCCAGTCATGAGCCATAATACCTGCGCATCCATTGAATCTGTATCGAACCCAAGAGAGACAATCCAATGTGCTCTCATATCCCAGAGGCTTCACAACTTGGCTTTACGGATTCAAAGATCCAAATAGGTGTGCAGGTATTATGGTTCATTACTGTACCGGACTGTATGGCGTGTATGTAGCAATAAAATGTAATGCTTGTGTTTAAGAGCAGAACGTGTCTCTAAATATTGGGGAAGTCAATATTCCACACTGCCTTATACAGTATATAGTTCTCTGTTGGTGTAATACATTTTTGGTGTTTATTAGAGGGTGGGGTTAGTTTGCTCCCTTAGACCTCCATCAAGCTTAAAAATACACCCCCCAGGAAAAAAACGACACCTGAATGGCACTAAAGGTCTTAATATTGATAAATAAACGGGGTGAAGGGTCTTAAAAATTCGGCAAACGTCTTGAAATTTTAAAACAAATGGGGCTAAACATGAAGAAGAAGGGGGTTCAGAAAAAAAATCATCACCTTAAAGATGTGGCCAAAACGATTATTTTGTTAAAACGCTTGATATACGACATTGATGACTTCACATAACGCTTGATATACGACATTGATGACTTCACATAACGCTAGATATACGACATTGATGACTTCACATAAAACGCTTGATATACGACATTGATGACTTCACATAACGCTTGATATACGACATTGATGACTTCACATAACGCTTGATATACGACATTGATGACTTCACATAACGCTTGATATACGACATTGATGACTTCACATAACGCTTGATATACGACATTGATGACTTCACATACTTCACATAATTCTTTCTTATCTTTTCTTCTCCTTTCTATAATTTTATATTCGTGTTTTCGCATATAGCTTTAGCTTTAGGGTAGGCTACAATTACATTTATCAATAAAACTGTTTGGGAGCTTAGCTATCTAGTTTTCGTTATATTCCCTAATAAAGTGTATTATTTGACAACACACTTAATAACCACCCTCTCTTCTTTCTGCAGGTATGTCGTGATGTCCCTGGATGTTCTTCTTCGCAGTCTCTGAACAGTGACGCAAGTATAATAATTGTTCTAAAAGTACAGTTGCTTACATAAATCAGTCCACAGTTGTCAGTAGGCCTCTTGTGTTATCCATGTTGATATGTAGTAGGAACTGCCAGATGTTTAACCCCTAGAGCAGTATGACGCGTTTTGACAGTTTATTCTGGCTCTCATTTAACGATCTTATACAGCTTAGGAAGGATCTATCGCAAATAAAGGGAATAAACTGCCTCTATTAACCCTCTGATTTCAATATGCCCTTCACAATCTGAATAAAATCGTATAATAAGAGCCAGACTAAACTATCAAAAACGTTTCATAATCATCAAGGGGTTAATAAGGTATGTAAACATAGAAAATGACTAGGTCGCAATAATACGCATATCATTCGATAATGTTTTTACTTTAGGTATATGTAAAAAGGTTTGTAAAATATTCCAATGAAAAACAATGTTTTTTTGTTTCTAGTCCATACACAAAGTTGTGGGTTGTGATGTAAGAAGTGAAGAGCTGTGAGTTGTCGCCAATAGGTTAATTCGCTTGCTCCTGATTGCTTTGTCTACACTAAGTCGGTTTAACTAGGTTAGGTTTATGTAGGTTTGGTTAGGTTAGATGTTAGGGTACATAAGGTTAGTGTAAAGGAGGGTTTAGGGATGTTGGGTTATTTTACGGATAGGGTAGGTCATTTTAAATTAGGGCTAAGATTAAATTATAAGAATAGGTTAGTGTAGGTTAGGATTAACGATATGTTTGGCTGTAAATGGTTAGCGTAGGTTTGATTTAAGGCATGGGTAAGATTTCGTTCGATGTTTGTTAGGTTAGCGTGATTTATGGTAGAAATAATGTGTGCCTGGTTGCGATTTTGGTTAGGCTTAAGATTGATTTTCATAGAGAAGATCAGTCTAGGTAGTCATTAGCTTAAGCGTAAATTTACGCTTGATTAGGGTAAAGTTTATACTAGTTTTGGTTAGATTAAGTTATTATTAGTTTGTGTTTACATTTGATCAGATTAAATGGGGATTATCGTCTCTGCATGAGGCAACAATACCTACAGATTAAACGCATTCTAGGCGAAAGGATCTGTGAGCGAAAATACTTATCTGCGAGATTACCTGTCTACGAAACTACTGTTGAAAGGAAGTGCTGGGCGTGGCGATGTGGGCGGATCTAGTGCAGCTGAGTGTCCTTGTGGGGGATCGCACACTAGTCCAGTATACCTGTTTGTGTCTCCAGTGAACACACCTACTGTATCGCTCTCTTGGCTCTGTAATACTATACTCTGTTCATACTGTGTGTTCAGTTGTAACGGAATGAAGTGCATGATAAGTGTTCTATTTGATAACATTCGCATTTTGAGTACTTACCCTACATATCTTATCAATAGTATGTACTGTACGTTAAGGGACATTGTCGTGGCCATAAATGTTCGAATCTATCTCGAATGGAATTGAAACTTCACATAATTGATTTACTTGGAATTTACATTGTGTGGGTTTATTTAAGCAGTTTGAAGATTCAGAAACAGCCATGACTTATGTTCTAGAGTGTACAGCCGTTACCCAATGATAATATCGAGTCTGTGAACAATATCGAGTGAATCCCAGCAATCTTGGCCAAGCAGTTTACCGAAATTGTTCGTCAGTGTATCAAAATTATGCCCCCTAAAATTGCCCACGAATTCCTGTCCCCGACTGGACACATTTTGTGTTACAGCTGAAACTAATATAAAGTACTTGCTAGTGTTGTCTTTACTAACTGATTGACGAGAAAATAATGTCACGTTTGTCCTCTAATGTCGGTCTCGAATATTTAGAATTACACTCACTGCTTTATTTTTCTAGAACAAGTATTTCCCCTTCATTCTTATATTTTATATTGGTGTGGAATATTCTTCTCTGTGTTTCTATAAACTCCCCCGTGCAGTCTTAATTATCTATTTTTCCATTAAGTGAAGCTAGTCACTTCCTAATAGTTAACTGTTCGGTGTAATTGTGACAAGTGTTTGTGAGGCCAACTCGACTCGAATACCTTTGATTACTCCTTCCTTGTGACCTTAAGCATTATTTTCACAAAGCATGTTAGTTATTATTGGATAGTATTTTAGATATACATTGAACCCTTTAGAAACAGTCTTATTCTTTTGTCCGCGCTTATTGCTTTATTGCGAAAATATATATGATCCTAATTATAACTTGATATATCGTTCCTTTAAGTGTGACGTAAAGTTAAGTACCCAACATTGTTGCTGTTAAGTGTTCAAATTGTGACCATTTTAATTCATACAAGAAAATAATAAAAAAGTAAATATATAAATAGAATAAGGAAACATTCGGAAATTTCATTGTTGATATATCCACAGATTGGTCACATTCAGAGAAAGTTAGTCACAAATTAGTCTGGAATGTGTGACAAAACTTAACAATAAGATGAAATAAGACGTTACTTGGCAAATTAGTGGTTTTGTGCTTTCATATCTCCTGCCCTCAGTGTAGTGTATTACAAGCAGTGGTGAAAGTGTCCTAATTTTTCTCTTTGCTTTACAATTATTCCCTACTGTTGTCTTTCCAAACACTCGGGCTGGCTTCAGGATAATAGTGACAAGTGTTTTCGTACCGACTTTCCCTTCTTGGAAAGTCATAATAAGAAAAAAGACATCACAGATGACAAGACCGTGTTCGTAACTTTTGATGAACAGGTAAGACGATTTTTGTCTCATTTGTATTATTAATTATTATTATTATTAGTAGTAGTAGGATAGTAGTTGTTGTTGTTGTTGTTGTTGTATCAGTTGTACATAAAAAGGTAAAACAAAACAAACGGTTTCATGTTTACACTATTGATATATTTTTGGATATACAATAATGTAAGTAATGATAATTTGTCTGCAAATCTAGAAATAGTAGTTTATACTTATTTATTAAGTTTGTTGGTACAATCAGTATGAAGTTTATTCAAGGTTGTAATTGCGTCTTGGGAAATTGATGCAATGATGAAAGACAAGCAAATCATCGCAGAGCAGATGGTTAAACAAAGTTCTTGTGAAATAGATGAAGATTCGGCAAACCATGCAGGAACATTCATTGTAAATACAAATTAGATTTCATAAATAGTAATGTTACCTCATCCCCACTGCAATGGCGTTTCATCAGAAATCGTGTATGTTTCTATTCATGTTTGAATTATCTGAATGTAAATTACCTAAATTATTTGTTGCTATTCGATGTAAAAGGCTATGAGTTCAGCCGTATTAAATACAGTATGTAAGATGTTACACCTGTAATTGCAGTACGTATTCGTATCGTCTAATATAATATTATTTCTACCTTAGCATTTAGTGCATCCATTTTGAGGAACTTCTAGCCATTCCACATTTACATTGGCCGTTATTAGGCATTTATGTATGGACATTTTCACATATTCGACTCCTAGTTATAATAGATACAAAGCTGTTTTTCTACATATCTTTATCTCTCATTTCCTGCTTTTATTTGTCTTATTAGGCTAATCATTCTCCCATTATAATGACTGACCATAAGGTGACTAAATTCCCTATTTTGTTCTTTATCCTAGACATTGTTTATATATTATATCCATATTCTGGTATTCCCTTAATCGTCCTGTATCCCGTTTCTCTCCTGTTCTTCTCCTTACTCCTCCACCTTTTCCCCGGTCCCCTCGCTTCCTCTTTTTCTGTTTTCTTTTTCTTTTTCTTTGTCTTCGCCTTCTTCGCGCACGTTCTATTTTTTTCATCGTCTTTCTTTTTTCTCACTCTCCTTCTATCCTCCCTGTCTTATCTCCTTCCTTCTCCCTTTATCGCACACATTCTTTCCTCCCTTATTGTCATCCCTCCCCATCTTTCCTTTCCTTCCTTCTCTCCCCATTTGCTCCCTACTTCTCCCCCCACCTCTTGTTACCTATAATGTCATCCCTTCTCTCTCCACTGTCATCCTCACTCATCTGACTCCTTCGCGTCCACCTCTCCTTTCTTTCTTCCTTCCTTCTTATTCTTTATATTTTGTCTTTCCTACACCCGTTCCTTCATTCCTCCCATACCCTTTTCCTCCTCTTCTTCTGCTTTATCGTGTCATCTTTTCATTCTTCCCTGCACATTACCATTCCTTCCTCACCCTCCTTGATCCCTCATTTTCTCATTCCATCTCCCTCCCCCCCTCTTCCTTCCTCCCCCCCTCTTCCTTCCTCCCCCCTCCTATTCCTCCTATCTTTCTGTCTCTCCGGTATTCCTCCTCCCTATCTTCCCCCCTCTCCTCCATCCTCTGTCTCCGTCTCCTCCATCCACTTCCTCCCTCTCTTCCATCCTCTTCCTTCCTCTGCTCCATCCTTTTCCTCCCTCTCTTGCATCCTCTTCCTCCCTCTCCTCCATCCTTTTCCTCCCTCTCTTGCATCCTCTTCCTCCCTCTCCTCCATCCTTTTCCTCCCTCTCCTCCATCCTTTTCCTCCCTCTCTTCCATCCTCTTTCTCCCTCTCCTCCATCCTCTTTCTCCCTCTCCTTTACTCGTTTCCACCTTACCTTCCCCTCCCCTCACCCCAGCTACCCTATTCCTCCCTCTCTTCCATCTCCTCCATCCTCTTCCTCCCTCTCCTCCATCATCTTCCTCCCTCTCCTCCATCCTCTTCCTCCCTCTCTTCCATTCTCTTCCTCCCTCTCCTCCATCCTCTTCCTCCCTCTCCTTTACTCGTTTCCACTTTACCTTCCCCTCCCCTCACCCCAGCTACCCTATTCCTCCCCCTTCCTGCCTGACGCCCCACTGCTGACGTCCTTGAACCCCGCCCATGCACGCTCTGGTTTGACCCCACGACAGACACCGCCCCACCTGACCTCCCTGATGTACCACAATTGCTTGCCCTAACGGTAAACATCGGTACAGTTGCTTTCAGTAGTATAGAGTAGACTGATGAAAGACCGTAGTCACATCATACAGCGACTACAACAGTACAGAAGCATTCAACGTGCACTTTACACGATACACACATTCAACGTGCACTTCACACGATATACACATTCAACGTGCACTTCACACGATACACACAATACACACATTCAACGTGCACTTTACACGATACACACATTCAACGTGTACTTTACACGATACACACATTCAACGTGCACTTTACACGATACACACAACAACACGATACACACATTCAACGTGCACTTCACACGATATACACATTCAACGTGCACTTCACATGATATACACATTCAACGTGCACTTCACACGATACACACAATACACACATTCAACATGCACTTTACACGATACACACACCAACACGATACACACATTCAACGTGCACTTTACACGATACACACAACAACACGATACACACATTCAACGTGCACTTCACACGATACACACAACACGAGAATCTGTTGCTTAAGTCTTTATCCCGACATTTGTTAACCCTTTCGGTACCGGTGACGTTCTTTTCGTTAGATGCTGGTAACTATTAGACGATTGTATTCACCTTAGGAAGGACCTCTAACAAATATAAGGCTACATACTACCTCAATTAATCCTCTTAGCTACCATATATCCTTCCTAATCTGAATAAAATCGTCTAATAGTTTGCCAGAATATGATGAAATTACGTCCTCGGTAAAACAGTGCGGTTTTAGGAGGGGAAGAGGGTACGTGGATCAGATGTTTGCAGTAAGACAGTTATGTGAGAAGTATTTAGAGAAGCATAAGGAGATATTTTGGGCTTTTATGGACTTGGAAAAAGCGTATGATCGTGTGGACCGTGAAGCAATGTGGAAGGTGTTAAGGATTTATGAAATAGGAGGAAATTTGTTAGAAGCAGTTAAGAGTTTTTATGAAGGGAGCAGAGCATGTGTGAGAGTAGGAAATGGTGAGTTAAGTGAATGGTTTGAGGTAAAGGTAGGTTTGCGACAGGGTTGTGTAATGTCACCATGGCTGTTTAATATGTTTATGGATGGTGTGGTGAGGGAGGTGAAAAGGAGAACTATGGGGAGAGGATTGGGTTTAGTAGGAAAGAATGGTAGAGATTGGGAGTTGAATCAGTTGCTGTTCGCTGATGACACAGTACTGGTGGCGGATTCTGATGAGAAACTGCAGCGGGTAGTCAAAGAGTTTGGTGTGGTTTGTGGAAGGAGGAAACTGAAGGTGAAAGTCAATAAAAGTAAAGTAATGGTGTGTAATAGGGCAGAGCATAGGGTGAATCTAGATGTGAGGCTGGATGGGGAAATATTGGAACAAGTAGAGTGTTTTAAATATCTAGGAGGAACAATAAGCAGGAGTGGAGGTATGGAAGTGGAGGTAAAACAGAGAGTGTGTGAAGGAAGGAAGGTTTTCGGAGCAATGGGAAGTATGTGGAAGACGAGAAATCTCTGAGTGAAAGTAAAAAGTGAACTGTATCAAGGAATTATTGTGCCAACAGTGATGTATGGGGCTGAGACATGGGCTCTGAAGAAAAAGGAGAAAAGAGGGCTGGATGTGATGGAGATGAGCTGCTTGAGGAGTATGTGTGGAGTTACTCGTAGAGACAGATTGAGGAATGAAGAGATACGTAGGAGAGTGGGCAGCAGGAACATTTGTCAGCCAGAGTGGACAGAAGGGTGCTGAGCTGGTATGGTCATGTTGAACGAATGGGAGATGAAAGGCTTACAAAGAGCATATAGTGAGTCAGGTACAAGGGGAGATAGAAGGGCAGGAAGACCCCCATTGAGATGGAGAGACTGTGTAAGAAAGGCTTTGGATGATAGAGGAATGACTATAGATCAGGCAGGGGAAGTGGTGGTGGACAGGAGTGAATGGAGAATGCTTGTGAATAGTTGAGTGAACACGTGGTCATTTGGAGTAAGGGGTCGGGCGCAAGTTGGACTAGATAATAGTCCATGAGGCGCCTGGCCCGGGGAGACGATTAATATGAAGGGTGTGCATGGAAGTATGGTGGGAGGGCTTGTGGCTTTGGCTCCGCTGCATGTCTGCCTGCCGAGATCGGAACCTCTCCGGGTGGTCAGGGGCCGGGGGAGTGCAGGAGCGACCTTGGTAACCCTGGTCTCTGGGTCTTCTTCTGGGTGACCTGGATGTGTGAGAGCTTGTGTTTTTTATCTGTGTTTATTTTTTGTTTTATGTTGTTTTTGTGTTTTCCCTGTTCTTGCTCTGTCTTGAGTCGGCTACCCCCAAAATGGGGATTGGGTCTGAGCATATAGATAGATAGATAGACGTCCCCGGTACTGAATGGGTTAAAGTAGAGACAAATCCCACTATGAAACCTATGTTTCCTTTATGTCTTCTTTCCCGACACTCCTCACCCATTTGTTTAACTGTATAGAACGGCTTAGTTACATTCAATAATCACTGAACCGTCCTGAAACTTATGGAACTGTATTGTATTGTTTGTGAATAATCTCGACTAATTATACTTATTATACTTTTGTTCAATAGTCATAATATTTTTCTGTAACCTGTGTGAGTTATGTCCCTTTTCTTTTCTCAATTCTCCACACTCACTTACCTAACTGTAGGGAACTGAACATATACATTGACAAACATATTTTTAAATAAATATATGTTGCAATAAAACCTTTTTGGTGAAGTCTCTTTGAAATATATATCGCATTTATTTACATAATATTCTGAAGGCAGACAAACAAATATAGTTGACTTTATTGTGTTTATATTCAACGGGCAATAGATTGCAATGTCCTCACCTTAACCCTTCCAGTACCGGTGTCGTTCTTTTAGATATATTTTGTCTATTATTATACTATATTTATTCAGTTTCAAAAGAGTCTCCAGCAATTATCAGGCTTCGAACTATCTTACGCTACCCTTTTAATTACCACACCTCCTTAAACTGCACAAAAACCTCTAAATATAGCTAGCACAAAATTATAAAGACGTCGTCGGTACAGAATGGGTTAAGTACTCTGTTATTATGAAGATTTTGAAGCGAAGAATGTTGTTAATAATGAAAACTTTGCATTATTCTAACGCAGAGAGAGAGAGTAGTTTCATATTTGTATAAACCCCTACTGTACCGGCGACGCCTTTTTTTATTTCATTATAAATATATATAGTCGATTTTGTGCAGCTTAAGAAGGATCCGTGGTAGTAAAAGAGGCTAAGTGAGATATTTCGAATTATGTTAATTGCTGGAGGCTCTTTACACTGAATAAAATATGTTAATAGTAGTCAGAATAAAGTTGAAAGGACGTTACTGGTACTGAATGGGTTAAGTATCTAGACATCAGTGTGTAAGGGATCGTATCAACCGTCAGCTGAGAACAAACCGACTATAGTGAAGACATCACATCCTTCCAGTTACGATGGGAAGGTAACCTTTTGGTGACCTTCTTTCTCGTCATCTTGCGTAACTCCCCTGCTACAAGCCTGTCAACAACATTGATAAACCAGTTTTTAGATTGGCTCTCCAATAGACTAAATCATAACCTTGTTTCCATCATGGTAAACTGATAATGCATAATACTTTCATGTCTAGTCTGGTTCTAGTTAATCGAGCCCAGATGGTATAGTGCAGCATAATTTACTGGTTTGGCTCAATGGTTTAAGGAGGGAGTTTAGTTTGCTCTCTAAACCTCTATCAAGCTTTAAAAAACACCCACAAGACCCCCCTTCGATATAAATTTGTAGTTTTTCGGTAGAAAAATGCCCCGGCCGAAGGCCGATTCCTCTTCAAATACAGGCTTGCTATCGGTCGCCAGGAAAAAAATAGACCCCTAAATGGCACGAAAGGTCTTAATATTGGCAAAGCAATGGGGCAAAAGGTCTGAACATCGCCAAACTAATGGGACGAATGTTTTGAAATGGCATAACTAATAGGGCTAAACATGAGGGAGGAGGAAGACTCTAAAAAACAACTGCCTCCCTTTAACTCAGCCAGTAGACCATTTCAACCAGTAGATCTTAGCCAGTGCCAAATCGACCATGGTCATCTACATAAGTGCCAAAGTAAACTCCTGACCAAACGTAAGCTAACCTAATGTAATACAAAGTAAACTCCTGACCAAACGTAAGCTAACCTAATGTAATACAAAGTAAACTCCTGACCAAACGTAAGCTAACCTAATGTAATACAAAGTAAACTCCTGACCAAACGTAAGCTAACCTAATGTAATACAAAGTAAACTCCTGACCAAACGTAAGCTAACCTAATGTAATACAAAGTAAACTCCTGACCAAACGTAAGCTAACCTAATGTAATACAAAGTAAACTCCTGACCAAACGTAAGCTAACCTAATGTAATAAAATTGGTTGGGTTGGACTGATTGACAGTTATGGGTGGGGCTAAGCATGAGGGAGGAGGGGGTCCATACAAATCCACTACCTCCCCCTTAATCCCCCATTGTTCCAGCTGGTATGGGTAACTGTCAGACCTCTAATTACTCTCATATCTACCCCCTGATGGCCCAGTGCTATGGAAGTAAGTCAATGCTGAGTTAAGGGGGTAGTGGTTAATCTTTGGTCTATTTATATAATTATTTCATAGTAATCTCGCTAGACCTTCATCAAGCTTAAAAGAACACCCCCAAGTTCCCCCCTCAAAAAATATGTTAAATTTGTCAACAGAAACATTTCCTGGCCAAAGGCCGGTTCCTCTTAAATTACAGGCTTGTTACCGCTCGCCAGGAAAATAATAACCTAAATGGCACAACAGGTCTTAATATTGACAACAAATGGAGCAAGAGGTATTAATATCGACACAATAATGGGCCGAATGTCTTAAAATCTGAAACCTATTGGGGCTAATCATGAGGGAGAAGTGGGTCAAGAAAACCCCACTACTTCCCCCTTAACCCCACATTGCCAGACCTCTATTACTCTCCTATCTACCCGTGATGGCCCAGTGCAATGGAAGTAAGTCAAGGGTGAGTTATTAAGGTTGAGAAAGTGAAAAGCCTCCACACCAAGAAGACCTCGCCAGCACCCCCACCACCTCTGCTTCTTGACCATATTGTTCTCACCTCAAGAACAAACATATTAGTGTGTGCTTTGTGGTGCGGGTGGGGTGGGGTGGGGGTGTTGGTGGTGCGGGTGGGGAGGAGGTGGAATGGGTAAGCGTGAGTATGTGGGGTGGTAGGTGTGTTTGTAGAGGGAGGGGGGGGGGGGAGGGGTGAGGTTCAGGGATTCGTGCGTGTGTATGTGTGTGTGTGAGGTAAGTGATTGTGTGTGTAGGAAGAGGGGGGGGGTGATATCTGTCTGACCCAAATATTAATCAGTTAGCCTACGGTATACGCGTTTTGTTTACTGAGCTATTGTTGTTGAGTGTTTGTTTACCGAGAGTCTAGTGTAGGTACAATACCAAATAAGGCATGATTACGAATCATTACAAAGGCAAACAAGTAGTTTACTTAGCCTCATTTGGTTAGTTGTAAAATAGTGTAAGGAAGGAATGCCACAACAAACTTTAGGAAATCTCTCCTAAGCTGAATTAATTTTATAAACAAATTGAAAGAGTGTTCTCTTACTGGAAAGGCTAACCGAGTATGTTGTCTTAATGTACAAAATAAAAATAAAAATAAAATAAATCAAGCTTTGTGGTAAAGTACAAGGAATTTGATAATTGACTGTACAGATATCTATGTCACATTACTCAGTAGAACACAGATGAGCGTGAGTGGTGACTGAATCCCACTGACTGTCACTAAGAGTTTGGTAAATAATGTGTAATTTTATACGAAAAGTTCTAGTAACTACAGTACCGGTATATATAGGCTATAATAGACTAATGTGGATTGTAAAGTCATGAGCGTATGTAAGGTTACACCAATACAAAAAAAGTTCTGAATCACCTGGGTCATAATAGAGTATAGTATTGTCTGGTTTACATTCGATACTTAAATAAATGAGTGTGTCGCTATATATGTGTATGACTGTACATTTGGAGAACATTAGTTAAGCAAGCCGTGGATATATATCTAGAAGCAATAAAACTTGAAATGAGGCTTACCCTACTTTACCCCCATGAATACAACGATAACTAGGATAGTGTTTTCCTTAATGATATATAACTTACGGGAAAAAGTGTAGCTCAAACCTTTGGCCACAAATACACCGACGGGTTCGAGATTTGTGTAAAACCTTCACATTGACTTAAATTTCCTCGACATATATTACGCGTTTACTACACAAAACACCTGCACACAATACGTTAATAGTCAAGTTATTTCAGCTTTATTAAAAAATGCACCCAAAATCAATGACTCGCTTAACAGATTAATGGTAATGGGGATATCTAGAGAGAATGGTCCTTAATGCTACATTTCAACGACTAGAACCACGTATTTATTTTTCTTTGCATTAGTATAACACCTGGGAGGAAATGTAAAGTTGAAGTTGTTAAAATATATTAATTACTGTCAATCCCGCAAGTACAAGTGCATGACCAATTTGCAGGTACATTACTTTAGAATACACGTGTGACAGCAACAATTGATTGAATGACAACACTGACTCATTGACATGTCAGAATCATTAACCCCTTCTGTACCGGTGACGTCTTTTTTGTTTTATAATAGCTTTACTTAGACGATTGTGTGCAGTTTAAGCAGGATTTGTGGTAGTAAAGTGGGTTTAATGAGAATACTGTTTAGCTTATTAATGATTAATTATTTATGAATACATTATTAATAAATAGTATGTGAAGAAAGTTAGCATATACTGTCAATTACTAGAGGCCCTTTTAAAGCTGAATATACTCGTATAACAGTATCCAGAATAAAGTAAAAGGACGGCGCCGGTACAAAGGACGGCGCCGGTACAAAGGACGGCGCCGGTATAAATGACGGCGCCGGTACAAAGGACGGCGCCGGTACAAAGGACGGCGCCGGTACAAAATGGGTTAAACAACTTGAATACCGGTTATCACTCCAGGTAAGTGTACAGTCCCTTACATAAATGAGTGACTTCTTTGAGATATTATGTATGGAAGTTAAGTTAGCATAATTGAATTATGAATGCAGTTTGTTATAAACCTGTGACTAATCATATGCATTACCAACTGCGCTCGCAATACAATCATACACATTTGTCTTCTACGCATATCATCACGAAGGGCAGAATTTATTAAGGGGACTGTTGATTGTATTTGCCTAGGAGAGAGTGTTCTGAGGAGTGTGGGTAATTGTTGAGACTAGGTTAGAGTGGAACAGTTATGAAGCAGCTCGGGCGTGACTGGGTTCGAGGCCGCACAATGCAACACCGCAACAGTTTTACTGCTATTGTGATCGTGCGGTTTGACGTGCGCAGAATTGCGTGTTTTGTGTGTGTGTATGTGTGTGTGTTTGTGAGCGCGCCTTCCTGCATTTTTCTGTGTATATAACAAAAAGTACAGTAAGTTTGATTGTAAGGGTGGTGGAGGGAAAGCAAGAGTGTGTAAGTTATGAGTGTGTACTTCGGTTGTTGTGTACAGAGGAGAGAGTGTGTGTGGTGTTGGTGGCTGTTGATATATATAATAATTGTTAGATGGCTATATAGATAAAGTGTGTGTGTGTGTGTGTGTGTGTGTGTGTGTGTGTGTGTGTGTGTGTGTGTGTGTGTGTTTTATGGTAGAACACACAATGCACTAAATATAGGAAGGTAAGGGTGGTGGAAGAACAGTGAGTGTCAGAGGTGTAAACTGAGGTATTGTATTTCCCTGTTGCTGGGTGTGTAAAGAAGAGCGTGTGTGTGTGTGTGTGTGTGTGTGTGTGTGTGTAGAGGTGGTGGCTGCTTGATTGGAAGACAGATAGACACGTGAGTAGTATCTGAGAGTGTAACGTGAGGTGTTGTAGTTATTGTAGGTTGGTGTGTAAAGAAGAGAGAGTGTGTGTGTGTGTGTGTAGAGGTGGTGGCTGCTTGATTGGAAGACAGATAGACACGTGAGTAGTATCTGAGAGTGTAACGGGAGGTGTTGTAGTTATTGTAGGTTGATGGGTAAAGAAGAGAGAGTGTGTGTGTGTGTGTGTGTAGGTGGTGGCTGCTTGATTGGAAGACAGATAGACACGTGAGTAGTATCTGAGAGTGTAACGTGAGGTGTTGTAGTTATTGTAGGTTGGTGGGTAAAGAAGAGAGAGAGAGTGTGTGTGTGCGGAGTAGGTGGTTGTCCGATGTATTGAGTGGTTGCTAGATAGATAGATAAATAGGTAGATACATTGAGAACACATCTGGTTTAGTAATAGAGATGTATTTATTAATATAATTAATTAAATTATAATGTGATAAATATAGATAGACCGACGTTATAGATAAATAGTAAAAATGATATGTATGATGATAACAGTGGTTACTGATATAGCGTTATTTACTAGTTATATATGATTAGAGTGAGTGAGTGTAAACATTTCCAGATGCCACCCCTGATTATCGTTGCAAAGGGCGAGCGTATCTTAATTGATCTAGATTAGAAGGTCCGTTTATTGACTGCGAGATGCGGTGATAACAGAGTACACAGGCTATGGCACTTAAAGTGTTATTTATACATAGATAAGTGAAGACAATAATATACATAAATCGCTGATGGCAGTAAGGGGTACTCTTGGGGACCTAAAAGCCTAGACATGTACTAATTTATAATAAATAATCAGCATTAAAACCAAATTGGATAACATGGAAAACGAATAAGAATAGACATTTGTATTTATAGTATTTTACCCTGGGAATGCAAGCGACATAGTTTAAGTTAATTTCTTAAACGGGGCCGTGGTTACTAAAGCAATAAGTAATGATGGACAATTACTCAGGACATCCACGAGACATCATATTACTCACATCATTAATTCCTGATGGCTCATTTATCCGAAGGCTGACAATATGGCCAGACTCTATATATAGTAAGGCCAACCACATAGGCCTAAGCTTATTGTTCGTGTCCAATGGCAGGACAGTCACGGAGTCTGGGTCTGGAACTTTCCCTTTGTAATACTTCATATCCGATTGTAACTCGCTTACATCAAATTATAAAACTTATCACAATTACAGAAAATCAGAAAAATATATAAAACAATTTGTCCTTTTATGCCAAACTATTTATACTGTACATTCTCTGATGTTAGATGTAACCCCCAATTCTACATAATTTAAATCAGAGTGTTTTCACATTACGAGATAACATAGGTAACCCAGAGTCGTATCTAACATTGTACGTTCGCCGACAGATACAGTATAGGTGGCCCACATTTTCTGGAACAATTTTTACACGCTGTCGAAAGATTTTAAACTAGCCTTTGAATACATGCCCAAGCCATTGTTTTCCCTGAATCAATATTCACAATTTCATTATATACTATTATAAGAGTGTACCAGCTATAAGAGTTCCGCTCATATATTCGTGGTACGCTTTGTGTCGAGCGGCGCAGAAATGGAGACATAATGGTCAATAATAATTACTACACCATAAAGAACAAATCGGTGAGTTTTGTGAAATCAATGAATTATGTGAATCGTTGGATATAGCATTACGAACACCTGGCCTCAAATATACGTATGAGTGTACTATATGCTGCAGTGATAATCAGTTGAGAATTAATTGATTAATGTTGACACTATAATTGATTAATGTTGACACTATAATCTATTGTAATATTGTTATGCAAGTAATTTAATCCATCGCAAAAGTAAGTGTTTTTTCTGTAATTAATGTTCATTATCTAATACATATCTTAAAGTAGCGTACCAGCTACGTGTATGTGTGAATGTAACTGATGGTTAGCCCTTTCGCTATTAGGTCGTATTTTATATATTTTTCTAGCTACCATCAGACGATTTTAATTAGTATTGGAAGGTTCTTCTGGAATCGAAGAAGTAGAAGGTATACCTACTACGTAAGCAATTTATTATCGTCTAAGTGTATCCCAAGCAAGGAAAACTAATGCGTCCACAAATACTGAAGGGGTTAAGTATAAACGACATGTATACTTGAGAGCCATTCGCACACAAGAACATGAAAAGTCACTGCCATTTGTTGTGCGTTAATTAGCGGTTATGTGCGGCACCAGCTTGGTAGAACAGCTGAGCCGAATATAAATTAATGTTGATCATCATTTACGACTTAAATATGGTCTCGTTAGTTAAGGTATTTATTACATAACTGGAATTCTGTCAAAGCAATAGATATTAAGTTTCGCATAAATGTCATGGTATTTCGCATGTCCACCACAATTTGTATTTCGTTCTTCTCCTAGATGATGATAGTTCTTAAATGTATTTATATTTTATATTTTAATTTTGTATTGTTGAACATTTGTTTGAATTGGAAGGTATGCACTGATGGTAAACAACAATACTATGTATATTAACTGTTCATAGTTAATTATTTTATACCTGATTAATGGTGTAAAGGGTATTACTTTTCATGACGAACAACTGATATTCAAAATATAAATGATATAGTAAGATATAATATAAGCGATCAATTTGGATAGTAATGGCAGCAAACTCAGGCCAGCGATTTACTACATCACTCATCCTCATAGCTGTGTCCGTTGGAGTCTGTGGTAGCGGAGGTGGTGTTGGTGGTGTAATGGTTTAGATGCTTATGTTCTGGGTGTGGTGTCCCGAGTTCGAATCCCGGGAGGACCATATGCTTTCATTAGTTTATTCAAGTGCATTGAGGTTTGTAATTGATGATACATGTTAAGAACGGGGTGTTACTTAATTGTTAGTTTAGTATTCCATGGTCTGCCTGCAGCCTTATCAGTTACCGATTACCTTTACTATATGTAGCATACAAACTGAGGTATCTACAACTTGTTCGTGTTAAGGGGAGTCACCTGTTTTTTTGTTATCTTTCTCTCTGTTCCTCTCTTTCCCTGGCTTGTATCCATTCGGCCCCATTCAGTTAACTGTTTTAAGACGTTTATCCCCTTACAGGTGTCGATGTTTTCCTGGCGAGCGATAGCGAGCCAGCATTGTATGGAGAAATCCGGCTTGTCCGGAGAAATGTTTCTATCGAAAAATGTACAAATTTAGTTTGCTGTTAAAACAAAAATATATACAGTATATGCTGGCTCGCTACCGCTCGCCAGAAAAATATTGACACCTGGATGGGGGTAAACGTCTTTAAACAGTAGGCTGAATGGGGTCGAATGGATACAACCCAGAGAGAGAGTGAAAAAGGGGAAACAACAGAGGTGGGCCCCCTTACCCCCTTCAGAATCGGTGCCATCCTGTTAGCTTTATTCTGACTACTATTAGACTATTGTATTCAGTTTAAATAGGGCCTTCACCAATAAACAGGCTTCGAACTATCTCACTTAACCATTTTGTGCTACCACAGATCCTTCTAAAATTCAACAAAATCGTCTAAATATAGCAAGAATAAAATATAAAATGCGTCACCGATTCAGAAGGGGTTAATATAAGGGTAGTCCTAAGATCCACTATGATAATACATTACTGAGATGACGCACATATCTATTCTGGGACCCCCTGAGTACCCCATCATAAGGTGTACCAACTACACTTCTGGAGACTCATATTTAATCCTTTCAGTACTGGTGATGCCCTTTTAATTTTATTCTGACTGTTATATAGATTGGTTAAATTTACAAAGGACCTTTACGATCAAAACTATCTAAATTCACCCTTACAGCTACCACAGATTCTTCCTCAGCTACATAAAACCGTCTAAATATTGCTAGAATAAAACCTTGAGCGATTAAAACTATCTAAATCAACCCTTACAGCTACCACAGAACCTTCCTATGCTGCATAAAATCCTCCAAATATTGCTAGAATAAAATAGAAAAGACAGCGCCCGTATTGAAGGAGTTAAACAACAATAATGGCGTTTGTCAAGTTAGTCTAATAGAGCTGTCATCGGATATAGTAGGAACAAAAACATAAAATAAAAATAAAAATAAACAGTACAGGCCGGAATCAGAGAGCAGTGGTTCATGTGAGGTTGAAGGTGTGCCGGTGTGGTTATACCTTGACTTGATCCTTTCCTCTCTCTCCCACTATGAACTAGAATCAGCAAACCGTACCTTGATCATACGACACCTATTTTAGAATCCCTAGAATCATACCTTATCTGTTCGTATGGCGTTGTTAACCAAGAGTTCCTCCGGCCAAATGACAGTCAGGTATTTTCAAATGAAATCATCATCGGATCGAACATGAATACAACCCGAGTGATAATAGTAGCCTATACCGGAATGAGGAAGCAGTGGTTGATGTGGGGTCGAGGGAGAATGTGCCGGTATTGCAACCTGACACACCTGACAATTTGATGCACTCTACGCGGCGTGTGCGTGTGTGTTTGTGTGGGGGGGGGGGGGGGGGTGCGGGTAGGTGTGTGTGTGCGGGGATGGTGGGGGGGGGGGGGGATAGGTGAGTATGAGGGGAGGGGAGGTTCAAATGTGTGGGGGGGGGGGGGACTAGGTTTTTAATTTTAAGCCTACCGATATGGGATAACTCTTGTATTAGGTGCACTAATATTCGTTTGATTAACTTCTTCCTACAAATACACATTCATGCACAAGCTCACGTAAATACGTGCATGCATACTGTAGAACTTTATTGTTTCTCTTGTTATTAACTTGTTCATTTTATGTGAATCATTGAGTATTTTATACTACATACATACTAAAAATATTGGCATGATATAATTAACTTGTTCGTCTGTGTGTGAGGGGAAGGGAGGAGGGAGAACAACAAATGTGAAGATAAAGTTGGTGATGCTTTTGAAATAATTATTTTTATGATATCACAGCATCAAGTCAACACATGTGATGTAATTTGGCCAATTTCTCAGTAATTGTAAACAGACGCGACACACCAAGTATCATAGTATCTATAATAATTACCACGATGTTCTATGTATTCTACATTTTGATTAAGTGTTCGCATTTTGATAGTTAACATTTCTCATGAAATTGCACGTTTATGCGGGAATATTCATGGTGACATTAATACCAATATAAACAGATATCCCCCCCATAGTAATACTTATGATATTTTAATGAAATTATAAGGTTAAAAAAGTCTAAACTATCATATGTTCCCATTAATCATTGTTTACGCTATTTGAATGTTGTTTACCTAATTAAGCTTTTACTTACTCCATAGTGTGCAGGTACGCATAATGTACATCCAACACTCCAGTACCGGTTATTGACCTTTACCCGTATGATGTTTTGTAATAGGAAACAATAGACCAAGAAATCTGAATATCACTCATACTTCTTAGTGATCGTAGTGAAAACAATACCAAGGGGTATAATACAAAAACATATAATAATTTCGTTGGTTGAATTATGCAACCTTTCAAATACACAGATGGGTAAATTGTAAAAGGGTAGACGTAATGCAGGAATTACAAGTCATTTAGCGTAATAATTATATCCTCGTTGGTATATATAGAAATTATCACACATTAGCAGTAATATATCAACACAAAAATACTCGGAAAATATAGATGAAAATATATTAAGAAGGTATGAAAAAAAGACTTAAGCAATACCAAAATGTAATTAACCACTTTTCCCAAACATGTAACAGACACAAATAGCTAATAGTATAGAAATGCCCAGCTTACCACACAATGCAAAATACGCCATGGATCACTACTTGTTCCCTCATATAGATCACCACGAAACACCCCATATATAACAGACACAAATAGCTAATAGTATAGAAATGCCAAGCTTACCACACAATACAAAATACACCATGGATCACTACTTGTTCCCTCATACAGATCACCACGAAACACCCCATATATAACAGACACAAATAGCTAATAGTATAGAAATGCCAAGCTTACCACACAATACAAAATACGCCATGGATCACTACTTGTTCCTTCATACAGATCACCACGAAACACCCCATATATAACAGACACAAATAGCTAATAGTATAGAAATGCCAAGCTTACCACACAATACAAAATACACCATGGATCACTACTTGTTCCCTCATACAGATCACCACGAAACACCCAATATATAACAGACACAAATAGCTAATAGTATAGAAATGCCAAGCTTACCACACAATACAAAATACGCCATGGATCACTACTTGTTCCTTCATACAGATCACCACGAAACACCCCATATATAACAGACACAAATAGCTAATAGTATAGAAATGCCAAGCTTACCACACAATACAAAATACGCCATGGATCACTACTTGTTCCCTCATACAGATCACCACGAAACACCCCATATAATTATAACAGACACAAATAGCTAATAGTATAGAAATGCCAAGCTTACCACACAATACAAAATACGCCATGGATCACTACTTGTTCCCTCATACAGATCACCACGAAACACCCCATATAATTATAACAGACACAAATAGCTAATAGTATAGAAATGCCAAGCTTACCACACAATACAAAATACGCCATGGATCACTACTTGTTCCCTCATACAGATCACCACGAAACACCCCATATATAATTAACATGTTGAGGTTCTCCATCCATACGAACACTGACCACACTGCTCGACTTTCACCTTCCATTGCTACACCCGTGGACAGGTTAACACTATCTGGTGCAGGGCGGGTCGCTTTGAAACTGCCCTCTTTCACTCCATTGCTTTAGAGATGTAATAACGTTTCAACTCATTAGTTTGACGATGATAAGACACTTCACCCCATTCAGGTGTCGGTTTTTTTCTGGGCAAGCGGTAGCTAGCCTACAATTTAGGAGAAGTCGGCCTTTGGCCGGGTCATTTTTCTACTGAAAAATTTACACATTAACCTTGAAGATGGTTTGGATGGCGTTTTGTTTTTGTTTTTTGTTTTTTTAAGTTTGAAGGGGGTCTGGGAAGACGTTGTTCGTAGTCTAGGGTGAAACTAGAAATACATTGATCGAAAAAGGCAACAGCAATCAAACCCTCAATATTCATATGACACAATATCATAACACCGGAGACGTTACACCAGATAGTGTTAAACAGATGCACTTTTTGTCGAGGGCGGACTTTATTTGATCACCAATTACTGCATGGTGAACTAATTATTATACCTACTTCTAGCGCTAGTCAAACATGGATAAGCTCATTTAATTACTGTCAAACTATAACAATAATTCGTAATCAATTATATCTAGCCACATTTTCACCACACAGGCCTTAGTTTTCATTTAGAGGTAATTGATGTTAAGAATGAACATTAATTAATTATTTATCAAACGAGTGTACTTTATCTGCCACTGAAATCCATATTCCACAAACGTTGTGGGCTTAGCTGGCGTTACACAAGCTATTTTGTTGACGGTTTTGATCGGAATCGCTTAATTTCCGTGATTTGTCTCGATTGAAAATTTCGAAATTTGTTTATATACATTTGTTTGTTGGTGTTATTGAATATGGGATTTGGTTTGTACGATTGTTTTAACTTATATTATTTCAGTCTCCGGAAAAGGATATTTTTTAGCCTTTAATTGTGTAAGGTTCTAAAGGCTGTGTGGTCCAAAACGTGAAGCTAGAAAACTCGTATACTATGATATATCAGATATATGTCCATATAAACTCGTATACTATGATATATCAGATATATGTCCATAAAACTCGTATACTATGATATATCAGATATATGTCCATAAAACTCGTATACTATGATATATCAGATATATGTCCATAAAACTCGTATACTATGATATATCAGATATATGTCCATAAAACTCGTATACTATGAAATATCAGATATATGTCCATAAAACTCGTATACTATGATATATCAGATATATGTCCATAAAACTCGTATACTATGATATATCAGATATATGTCCATAAAACTCGTATACTATGATATATCAGATATATGTCCATAAAACTCGTATACTATGATATATCAGATATATGTCCATAACTCGTATACTATGATATATCAGATATATGTCCATATAATTATAGACATTATCAATCTATCGTACTATATATAATAAAGATTAACTAATTAAGATCATATTAAATTAACCATCGCCAGTTCCTAGGAACAACTTGCCGACATTGATTATTACTGCATGGTGCATTTAAATCACCGTATTATTCAGCATATAGCAAGGCGTATGTGCCATGAAGCTTATGTAGAATTACATTCAACAATACAGTTTTGTGATGATATTAACAAATAATATAAACTAGGTTAACAATTATTCCGTACTGCTTATTATCATAAGGTAAGAACCAAGCGGATAATAATATATAACTGAAACTTCCTACGCTACATTTCTAAAAAAAGACAGAAAAAACAATAATATTGAGTGCCGAATGATATGTATATTGTAGATTACTTTTATATTACATCCCAAAGTATAGAATATATATAGTTTCGCAAATCACCGATAAAAATTCAACCAATTAGAACCATATGATGCATTTAATATTAACAAATTTCTTGGTATTAAAGCCAAGACCAATTCGATGATGGGTGAAATTAATACATTGTGATGAATATAAGCGTGTAATAAAGTAAACAAGTACTCTGCATTTTACAAGCGTTTTTCAAGACAATCGGGAAATCCAACTTTATGACAGCGTATTAATATCACGTAATTGGTATTTATGCCCTTAAAATGTATAAGTTTCATAATAATAAACAGACACTAATGGTTTGGAATAGTATATATCACTAAGTGTTCTAAAAGTAACATTATCTTACAATTTGAAATAGTAAAAAGTCTACGTCGAGAATTATTGTGCTATATTTTGGACACTGGCATCGTTGCTTACTTGAACCGTTGTATAATTGGAAATCATAAAAGTTATGATTGTATAACTTTACAATCCGTGGAAGACCTTGGTGAGGAACTGATGGCATATTTCGTAATTTGTATTAGAATCTTATTGGCATTTACTGTACAGTTACCCACATGAATTTTATACACCGTGATTTCATGTATGCAATGCAAAATAATGTGATTGAAATAGACATTGAAATAGTAATGCAATAGTTAATTAATGTGACCAATTAATGATTTTCTATTGTACAGTCTATGTAAGTCAATTACAATGTTCTACCATGCATAAAATACTGGAGTGTATCCTAATTCATGTGGCCAACTGCACATCTAGTAACAATAATAGGCATCGTAAACTGTTCAACTATGGGAAGTGAAGGGACATTATTTCCGTTCTTGCATACCATATTTCAAGTGGCAATAGCAATAGGAATTTATAGTAGGTGATTAACAGGCCTATAGGCAGTGGGTGGTAGGGCTCTTTAACCCCTTCAGTACAATGACCATTTGTTTACCCTTTAATTCTGGCTAACATTAGACGATATTATGCAACCTGAGAAGGTTCTGTCTTGTTCAGATTGTTTATTGGGATAGTATTCACGCCTTTAAGTCAGAAATACATTATAAGATCAAGAGAAGTGTGTATGGTAACCAGAATAAGACTAAAATTACGTATTCGTGATTAAAGGGTTATATGGACATTTTCTTTGTCAACAATTTCCAGAAGGCATTGGTAATTATAATGTAAAATTTTCAAAATAAACAAACCAAAACTGGGACGACACAAGATAAATGCAAACAAACTAATTAAAATCACTGTGGAAACAACGCGGGTCGTATATACAGTATCACTGAATTTAATGCCGGAGATATCTGATCATTTAAGCCTGAACTATAGCATAGCCTTTTCACTATAATTAAGCCAGCATTGTTTCCAGTATCCTCTATATCTACAAAGAAGGTATAACAAATGGGCTGTACATAATCACGCTTATTCCCTGATTGACTTTTCCTAAATTATAGTAATATTAGCTCCTCGATTACTCTAGTCTTATCTTTTATTTTTACAGGCCAGTGGTCAAGATTTTAGGCCTAAATATAAAACAATATACTTTAGTTCACTGCAGAACAAAGTCATTTTCAAAACTGTTCCATTATAATCGTTTACATGGTAGCTTGTTCCATCTTATCCTGGGAAGCTTGTTTGTATATCTTCCCTCCAGCTTGGTCTTACCCCTGTATAATAACCCTCTGAGGATCCAAGACGCACTTCTTTTCTTTTTTCTGCTATTATTAGAAGACTTTATTCAGATTAGGAGTGGTATATGTAAGTCAGCTTAATTGAGAAAGTCTTTACCCTTTCAATTCCCACAAGCCCCTTCTAAGCTGTATAAATCTTGTAATGATAACCAGAATAATCTGCTAAAACCCGTCATATTTTCAAGGGGTTAAAACCACGCTGCCCTAAACCTTCATAGACGATATAAGCAGAAATAAATCGTGATCTTTCTGAAACTGAATTATATTTAGCCCTTTATAAAAAATCAGCACTCAGTTGTATTATCTTCGTTCGATATAGGGTAAGGGCATGTGGTTCTATAATACTGGGGTTAGGCCATAGGTTAGCCACACACATATATTCTTCATCCTTTATGGTGTTAACCCTTTCAGTATACCATGATGCATTTTTATCTTCTGACGATTATATTAGAAATCGTATGATTGGTTAGTGATATAATCAATACATATATTGTTTGCTTATTTGCTTGCCAATTTGCCATATGTTCTTCCTAAGGAAATATAATCAACTTTCGCCAGCTAGATTGTAAAGAAAGAGCTTCACCATATACTGAAGGAGTTAAGGTATATACTGAAGGAGTTAAGCTATATAATACATCAAACCAAAATACTGGAAAGTCATGAGTCCTGTCACAGTGACCAATGTGAAAGACATCAAACCCAGCCTAGAGATGAGTGAATAATATTATTGGCTGTACAGTCGTGAGCATATACTGTATAAGGTTACACCTATTCGAGTTTGTAAACTATA
Organism: Paralithodes platypus; assembly: GCA_032716605.1. Taxonomy (NCBI): domain Eukaryota; kingdom Metazoa; phylum Arthropoda; class Malacostraca; order Decapoda; family Lithodidae; genus Paralithodes; species Paralithodes platypus. The sequence continues at coordinate 29,473,539 of CM064543.1, read as the reverse complement.
ATGCCAAGTTCCGAAACATTTCGGCTATAATAAAGCATTGTGTTGTCTCGTTTCCTTTCGAGTCTGATTCAAATGGGTGTTGTTCATTTATGCTCTTGACTGTACAATCGCCTGCAAGGTCAAGAGTTGAACATAATAATTATTTTTACAAACTTATAAATATTTTGAAACAGTCTATAGAACCTACTACATCAGTGTTTTCCACAATCACTGTTCAACATGTCAAGTTGATCTTATTGTTGTGTATTGTTGTGTACACAGTCATGTGCAGCTGATATTACATCAACATCGCTATCTCTAGGTTCCCACTCGATTACTTTAGTAGTATCTATAATCATCTCTTTGAATTGTGTGGCCTACTCAAGATAATTTCCTCTTATACATATTATCTATAATGTTTGCTATAGTCTAATAAATCTGTCAATTATAGTTAACTCTTAATATAAGATATACAAGATCAACTAGGACAGGAAGACTAAATATTAAACAATCGTGTCAGGATTCTTCTGCCTAGGAAAAGTCTATAATACATCAAGGTCATTATGGGATGAATACAACTATAATACATCAAGGTCATTATGGGATGAATACAACTATAATACATCAAGGTCATTATGGGATGAATACAACTATAATACATCAAGGTCATTATGGGATGAATACAACTATAATACATCAAGGTCATTATGGGATGAATACAACTATAATACATCAAGGTCATTATGGGATGAATACAACTATAATACATCAAGGTCATTATGGGATGAATACAACTATAATACATCAAGGTCATTATGGGATGAATACAACTATAATACATCAAGGTCATTATGGGATGAATACAACTATAATACATCAAGGTCATTATGGGATGAATACAACTATAATACATCAAGGTCATTATGGGATGAATACAACTATAATTTCAAAATTAATCACATGATGAGTACCGGATGCCTACACTGAAAATCCACGAGCCACAGATCCACAAGAATAATACCCCTGCATTATATATGCGTGACAGTTCATTCATCCGAAGGTTATTATTATGGCTTGTGACTCCTAGGCCTAATTGCTCTTGTCCGTGTCCATTGAAAGATGTCACGGAGTCTGACCCTGAGCAATTTCATTTGTAAGCCTCAATCACAGGAGCACTTTTAACGAAGGACATCATTGTAGGCATCGAATCAGAATATACAAATATGTATATTCTATTCTCTAGTGAAATATATTATGTGAACTCTCCTGTGGCAGAATTTATAACTTTAAGCTTACAATAATGGATAACCGGTTTAAAACGAAAATGAATACTGAAAATCTCTCAAAAGATGTTGATATCGCAAGGAATGTTATAGAGTCTGTTGTAAATTTGAGGCTACCGACTTTATCGTCACCCATCCGATTGGAATGCATGCATGTAGTGTATGGGGTACCCCGCATTGATTATCAGTCATTGGAATGCATGCATGTAGTGTATGGGGTACCCCGCATTGATTATCAGTCATTGGAATGCATGCATGTAGTGTATGGGGTACCCCGCATTGATTATCAGTCATTGGAATGCATGCATGTAGTGTATGGGGTACCCCGCATTGATTATCAGTCATTGGAATGCATGCATGTAGTGTATGGGGTACCCCGCATTGATTAGCAGTCATTTCACTCACAAGTTAGATTCCCTCTAAGTTTTTTTCCCCCTGTTTAAGGTACTTCATTCAGTACTTAAAGGTTAGGTTAGGCTTGGCTTGGATGGTTTAGATAAGGTTGTTATCGTATCTAATATTAGGATATGGTAGGTTAAGTTTAGTTAGTTTAATTAGGACGTATCAAATTAAGATTGTTGTGGATTCATTGTGGGCAATATTGCTTACGAGGAACACTTCATAAACCTTGTACTGTCGTGGCGAACAGTTGTTTCGTATGATAATCTGTATCAAAAAAATACAATACAGAATGCCTCCCTGCAAAGCTATCCACATAACACTAGAGAAACTGGACAACGCACATGACTGAACAATCTCTCCTCCACAACGCAGAGTATCTGTTTTTCACAACTATTTTCCGAATCACATATTATATATGTATTCCTTCCTCTGAAGTTTTCTCCTTAGCTTCAAAATACAAATGTGTAAAACCGTGTAATACAAATATTTAGTTGCGGAATACATTATAAAAAAGTTAAACTTCTAAATATACTATATATATATATATATATATATATATATATATATATATATATATATATATATATATATACGGTATATAATCCTTTATTTTCTTAGAATTGAGAAATTGTGAATAGTTCTAGTTTTTTGTTTGCGCATTCCATAAGCAGAGCATCGCTGATTGCTATTTCGATTGTTTTAACTCGTTTACTACTGTCCATTTAACCTGGAGACAACGATTAACTTTTCCCGAATTAAATCACATTGATTAGCAGTAGATATGAAGGAGACGAGTGACTGCAGCTATAACTATGCTGTTTATGGCAGAATACAAATGATAAGAATCGATAATATGCAGTCAGTGAATACTCACTTAGCTAAGATTGGTAGTAAATATTTTTGGAAGTCCGGAAGTACTTTATTTATGGAAAGGTAATGTACATATTGATGCAATAAGTTTTCGTTTTCATTGTAAGCATGATGAAAGAAAGATGAAGTTTACTAGAGTTCACCGAAGGTCTAAAGAATATCGAAATAGTAGTATTATACATATTACTTATTTGTTGTACTAGTATATTATCTAGTAATATTTGTTGTACTAGTATGATACCAGTATATATTTGTTGTACTAGTATATTATCTAGTAATATTTGTTGTACTAGTATATTATCTAGTAATATTTGTTGTACTAGTATATTATCTAGTAATATTTGTTGTACTAGTATATTATCTAGTAATATTTGTTGTACTAGTATATTATCTAGTAATATTTGTTGTACTAGTATATATCTAGTAATATTTGTTGTACTAGTATTTATCTAGTAATATTTGTTGTACTAGTATATTATCTAGTAATATTTGTTGTACTAGTATATTATCTAGTAATATTTGTTGTACTAGTATATTATCTAGTAATATTTGTTGTACTAGTATATTATCTAGTAATATTGTTGTACTAGTATATTATCTAGTAATATTTGTTGTACTAGTATATTATCTAGTAATATTTGTTGTACTAGTATATTATCTAGTAATATTTGTTGTACTAGTATATTATCTAGTAATATTTGTTGTACTAGTATATACCAGTATATATTTGTTGTACTAGTATATTATCTAGTAATATTTGTTGTACTAGTATATTATCTAGTAATATTTGTTGTACTAGTATATTATCTAGTAATATTTGTTGTACTAGTATATTATCTAGTAATATTTGTTGTACTAGTATATAATCTAGTAATATTTGTTGTACTAGTATATAATCTAGTAATATTTGTTGTACTAGTATATTATCTAGTAATATTTGTTGTACTAGTATATTATCTAGTAATATTTGTTGTACTAGTATATAATCTAGTAATATTTGTTGTACTAGTATATTATCTAGTAATATTTGTTGTACTAGTATATTATCTAGTAATATTTGTTGTACTAGTATATTATCTAGTAATATTTGTTGTACTAGTATATTATCTAGTAATATTTGTTGTACTAGTATATTATCTAGTACTATTTGTTGTACTAGTATATTATCTAGTAATATTTGTTGTACTAGTATATTATCTAGTAATATTTGTTGTACTAGTATATTTATCTAGTAATATTTGTTGTACTAGTATATTATCTAGTAATATTTGTTGTACTAGTATATTATCTAGTAATATTTGTTGTACTAGTATATTATCTAGTAATATTGTTGTACTAGTATATTATCTAGTAATATTTGTTGTACTAGTATATTATCTAGTAATATTTGTTGTACTAGTATATTATCTAGTAATATTTGTTGTACTAGTATTTATCTAGTAATATTTGTTGTACTAGTATATTATCTAGTAATATTTGTTGTACTAGTATATAATCTAGTAATATTTGTTGTACTAGTATATTATCTAGTAATATTTGTTGTACTAGTATATAATCTAGTAATATTTGTTGTACTAGTATATTATCTAGTAATAGTTGTTGTACTAGTATATTATCTAGTAATATTTGTTGTACTAGTATATTATCTAGTAATATTTGTTGTACTAGTATATTATCTAGTAATATTTTGTTGTACTAGTATATTATCTAGTAATATTTGTTGTACTAGTATATTATCTAGTAATATTTGTTGTACTAGTATATTATCTAGTAATATTTGTTGTACTAGTATATTATCTAGTAATATTTGTTGTACTAGTATATAATCTAGTAATATTTGTTGTACTAGTATATTATCTAGTAATATTTGTTGTACTAGTATAATCTAGTAATATTTGTTGTACTAGTATATTATCTAGTAATATTTGTTGTACTAGTATATTATCTAGTAATATTTGTTGTACTAGTATATTATCTAGTAATATTTGTTGTACTAGTATATTATCTAGTAATATTTGTTGTACTAGTATATTATCTAGTAATATTTGTTGTACTAGTATATTATCTAGTAATATTTGTTGTACTAGTATATAATCTAGTAATATTTGTTGTACTAGTATATTATCTAGTAATATTTGTTGTACTAGTATATTATCTAGTAATATTTGTTGTACTAGTATATATTCTAGTAATATTTGTTGTACTAGTATATTATCTAGTAATATTTGTTGTACTAGTATATTATCTAGTAATATTTGTTGTACTAGTATATTATCTAGTAATATTTGTTGTACTAGTATATTATCTAGTAATATTTGTTGTACTAGTATATTATCTAGTAATATTTTGTTGTACTAGTATATTATCTAGTAATATTTGTTTGTACTAGTATATTATCTAGTAATATTTGTTGTACTAGTATATTATCTAGTAATATTTGTTGTACTAGTATATTATCTAGTAATATTTGTTGTACTAGTATATTATCTAGTAATATTTGTTGTACTAGTATATAATCTAGTAATATTTGTTGTACTAGTATATTATCTAGTAATATTTGTTGTACTAGTATATTATCTAGTAATATTTGTTGTACTAGTATATTATCTAGTAATATTTGTTGTACTAGTATATTATCTAGTAAGATTTGTTGTACTAGTATATTATCTAGTAATATTTGTTGTACTAGTATATTATCTAGTAATATTTGTTGTACTAGTATATTATCTAGTAATATTTGTTGTACTAGTATATTATCTAGTAATATTTGTTGTACTAGTATATTATCTAGTAATATTTGTTGTACTAGTATATTATCTAGTAATATTTGTTGTACTAGTATATTATCTAGTAATATTTGTTGTACTAGTATAGTATCTAGTAATATTTGTTGTACTAGTATATATCTAGTAATATTTGTTGTACTAGTATATATCTAGTAATATTTGTTGTACTAGTATATTATCTAGTAATATTTGTTGTACTAGTATATTATCTAGTAATATTTGTTGTACTAGTATATTATCTAGTAATATTTGTTGTACTAGTATATTATCTAGTAATATTGTTGTACTAGTATATTATCTAGTAATATTTGTTGTACTAGTATATTATCTAGTAATATTTGTTGTACTAGTATATATATCTAGTAATATTTGTTGTACTAGTATATTATCTAGTAATATTTGTTGTACTAGTATATTATCTAGTAATATTGTTGTACTAGTATATTATCTAGTAATATTTGTTGTACTAGTATATTATCTAGTAATATTTGTTGTACTAGTATATTATCTAGTAATATTGTTGTACTAGTATATTATCTAGTAATATTTGTTGTACTAGTATATTATCTAGTAATATTTGTTGTACTAGTATATTATCTAGTATATATTTGTTGTACTAGTATGATACCAGTATATATTTGTTGTACTAGTATGATACCAGTATATATTTGTTGTACTAGTATGTTATCTAGTAATATTTGTGTACCAGTATATTATCTAGTAATATTTGTTGTACTAGTATATTATCTAGTAATATTTGTTGTACTAGTATATTATCTAGTAATATTTGTTGTACTAGTATATTATCTAGTAATAATTGTCTATATTATCTAGTAATATTTGTTGTACTAGTATATTATCTAGTAATAATTCGAAAATCACGATAATTGCTTAATTCCTTTGGCAAAATTTGAAGTCAATAAAGAACAATTTGCAACTAAACCCGCTTCAATTAAGAACTTTACCTACCACATACTTCGTTACTGATATGAGACTCTAAACACAATGCTGGGAGAAAGTTGTTTGCCATAGTATAATTACGGAGATACTTAATGTATACTCTTCACTCCCCCCCCCCCCCCGGTATTCTGCTACACCGACCTAATTACATCATTACATTTAATTAACGTAAGAGTTCCTGGTTTATGCTCCCCCTAGAGAGTCCAAGGTCCGTATCCTCAAAAGTAGATCGTCCACATTCCTAAACCCTACCACAATTAAACCTTTCGTCTTGACCCTTATTGAGGATCATGACTCGTTTTAACAGTATAGTCTGGCTATCATTAGACGATGTTGTATAGCTTATGAAGAATCTGGGAATTAAATGGGTAAAGACTATCTCAATTAACCGCGTGACTTCCATATACCCTTCCTAATCTGAAAATAATCGTCTATAAATAGCCAGAATAAGCTGTCAAAATGCGTCATAAACCTCAAGGGGTTAATGAGTGTGTTACGCAGAAGTACATGATATTAAGTGATATTAAATGTATTTTTGTTTCATTAATGAGTGGAGAAGACCTCCTCATAAATATTTAATAGTTAACAATTTAAATAAGTAGTATGAAGAAAATACATTCAAATTTTTCTACAACAAACAGACTTTTCCTAATATTCAAAATATTGCAAATTTGACTATTTTTTTCAGTTCAAATAACTTACTGTGTGTGTGTGTGTATGTGTGTGCGCGTGAGCGAGCACCTATACCCGTAGAAACGCAATAGGAAGCTCAGAGTGATCAAATTCCTATAAAATATTGCAACTCTCTTTTCCTCAAATGTTATTGTTGGCTTTTGTATGTTAACTCGTCAAGCAAGTTCCAAAGGGGAATGGATGAAGACGAGAATGGCGTGAATACATATTACATATTATATATTATTGATATATTTAATCGAACATTTAACAATATTACATAAATTATAAATTACCATTGGTTTAGCGGACGTCGAGTATGTCATTCAGTCACCAAACAACTGTATATTGTATGTTCTGAACTATTACTATATGATTCTAATAATAGTATATTAGGTACGATGCCTTGTTGTCAAGTTTTCTAAAAATGTCTTCGTCTAACTCTCCCAGCAATATGCTATGTATTTTATTGGATCCCAATTACTATTTGGAAATGTTATGTGTTTCAATGATTATCTTATTCACGTTATTATAATGAGTGTTTCTTTGCTCACTAGAACAGTTATATCATAGCTTTAATGTTCGTAATTGTAAAGTAATAAGAAAGTTAATGACTTCCTAAGTGTGTGTCATTTTAAGTCACTATTATAATTTACTAGACGATTTAATATGGCAATACCAATTACATGAATAGTATACATAATTCTACGTTTTACTAACAATAATTCTGAATATTAAAGATATGGATGGTATATTTCATGAATGGAAAATCGTAGTTCAGTGATAATTAAGGTTGATAATTAATACATCAAAATATACGTTTACCAGACGTTATGTAATCATTTATGACGAGCATTGTCATACGTGAATTACATTGCACATTTTCAGCAACTAACGATTAACATAGTAATATGTTTCATAAGTGAATAATGAATATACAACATAACCAATACTATTCTTGGAGACACATATGACCAAAAACATAAATGAAATCAGTATGAGAAATCGAATATGCTACAGAAAGTCAAAGGACCCAAAAGTAAAACTAAATGTGGGCTGAGTAAATTGAAGTGATTAGAGTGAGAGTCTGGGGCGATAAATGAGGAATTGTTAAAGTGAGAGAGAAAGTTCTGCGGTTGAGGAGGAAAGTTGACCCCTGGGGTTTGGGGTCTTTTCCCCGGGGTATTTCATCTTTTCGGTTGTAATTTCGCTCTTAGTTGAGTCGCTCAATTTTAGAGTTAATTTTGCTATATATAACCTAAGCTAATTCATACCTATACATAACCTAGCTAAATTATTCTACTCCAATTCAACCTAATTTAATATTACCTATCTTAACCCTTTGAGGATTATAACACGTTTTGACAGTAACTTCTGGCTATCATTATGCAAGTGCACACAGCTTAGGATGGATCTGTAAGAGTTGAAAGGGGAAAGACTCGCCCAATGGACACTCTAACCTCCATATACCCTTCCTGAGTAAGATCGTCCAATAATAGCCAGACAACAGAAAAGAAAGGCGTAACTGCATCTTGAAAGGGTTAACCTATACTAACCTGACCTAACTAACGTAACCCAAACATAACTCAACCAAACCGAATATTGTTTAGCTTAAAGGGGAATGGTTGGTTGTTCTGACCCCTTTTCTCCCTCATGTTTAGCCCCATTAGTTTTCAGATTTTCAGACGTTCATTCCATTAGTTTGGGGAGCTTAAGACCTTTCACCCCATTTATGGGTACCTGAATTGCACGACAGGTTTTAAAATTGACAAATGGAGCAAAATATTTTAAAATCGCCAAAATAATGGACCGAACGTCTTAAAATCTCTGAACTAATAAGGCATAAACATGATGGAGAAAGGGGACCACAACAAACCCTCCAAAGAAGCTAGGTGAATCCAAAGAAAACAAACTGAAAGCTATATTAAATTAAGCTACTCCTATTCAACCAATCAATGGGGCCATACACCGTGACAGCGCACAGCCGCACCTACTCCCCACACCACTTCTCAATACGTGTAGCACAAGTCGAGTGAACAAAAATATACCATGGGCAAAACAGTCAAAATCCTTCTGTTCTTCTGTGCAACCAGCTTGCGGTTGGAGATTCTGCTCGTTTTTATTGGTGGAAAACTTTCTAAAACTAATTTATTTTTAAGAGTGTGGTGTGGCTTTTTTTGCCTGTGGAAACGGTTGATTTGAGATATTTAGCTACCCCCAAAATGGGGATTGGGCCTGAGCATATAGATAGATAGATAGAACTATTGATAAATAAGAGAGTCCTAGATTTAACACACACACACACACACACACACACACAGCCCGTAGCCTAGTAGGTAGAGCTCTCGTCTCACACACGAGGGGTCGGGGGTTCAATCCCAGACCGGGCGGAGACAAATTGGGCTTGTCTCCTTTCATGTGTTAGCCTCAGTTCACCTAGCTGTAAATAGGTACCTGGAATAAGTGGACGACGTTGTGACGTCCCATCTGGGGTTGGCAAAAATGGTACAAGGCGAGATGGGTATCATATGGTTCACCTAAGCTGATGGCTACCTAAGCCTTCGGGCGAGACGGTACAGTCTATAGTGAGAATGGTACCATACAGATCCACCCTAAGCCTTCGTTTCCAATGTCGCCAATTGGCTAAATACAGACTACACACACATCCACAGCCATTCCAACAGTACATAAAACACTTAACATGCATTTCACGCAATACATTCCCAGTTAAGGAGGCGCGATAATAATGAGCTTAGCTCGCATTGCGTGGATTCCCCTTGACGAACAAGTAACTGAGTAACTGAGTAACACACACACACACACACACACATACACATACACACACACACACACACCTCTATTAAATAATGTCATGTTTAAATAATATATTTAATTACTACTGAGTAGCTACATTATCGATCTCTAGAATCGAAATGATTGTGTTATATACAGTATGTATAATATGTTTGTTAGGGTAAAGACTTAATACAGAGGGTAAATGTCCTCTGACGTTTATATCCCCTTCTTAATCTTAATCTATCTATCTATTGTCTGACGCCGTGATCCCCGAAGGGGTGGCCAAGAACGAACCACCCCCATGCACCTCTGTCCCCAGTCAGTCGACGCCTCTCCCCCCAACCAGCACCGCCTTCGTTCATGTACTTCCTCACTCCATCCTTCCACCTCTCATTCGGTCTAATTTCCCTCTCTGTCCCTCCACCTCGCTCTCGTACACGTTCTTAGTCATTCTCTCGCTTTCCATACGTTCCATATGGCCGAACCATCTCAAGTTGTTCCTTTTCACACTTTTCAGCACATCTACCTCCACACCACACCTCCTTCTTACTTCCTCATTAGTCGGTCTATCCCTCCATGTAACTCCGCACGCACTCCTTAAGTAATTCATTTCCACTGCTCTCACTCTTGGTCTGAGTCTCTCAACCATCGTCCATGCTTCGCTTCCGTAAGTCAGTGTCAGGATTACCACACTGTCATGCAAGGACTTTTTCACTTCCATACTGACCACCCTATTTCTTGTTACTGCTTTTAGCGTTCTTACAACCCTCTTCCCCTGTTGTACCCTCGCCCGCACTTCTTCATCCATAGTCCCATCTTTACTCAACACACTGCCCAGATACTTAAAAGAGTTGACGATCTCCATAGCCTGACCGTTCAGCTTCACCTCACACTCTGTGACTTCACCCCTTTCGAAGACCATAACCTTGCTCTTCCCCGCATTTACCTTCAAATTCCGTTTTTCGCACACTGTTCCAAACTCATTTACCAGACCCTGCAACTCCCATTCATTATCACTCATCAGAACTGTATCATCCGCAAACAGCAGTATAGGTAGCTTCCACTCAATTCCCTCCCTTTTCAGCGATGCACCAACATCCACTGCTCTTGATGGTATTTCTTTCATGACTCCATCCATATATACAGTAAACAACCATGGGGACATCACACACCCCTGTTTCAAACCAACATTCAGGTCAAAGAACTCGCTCTGCTCACTCTCCACACGTACTGCCGCCTTTGCACCCTCATACATGCTCTTCACTGCTTTCAGTAAACTTGCCCTCTACTCCGTATATTCTAAGTACTTTCCACAAACCTTCTCTATCCACTCTGTCATAGGCCTTTTCCAAGTCCATAAAGGCAACATACACTTTTTGTTTCTTCTCCAGATACTTCTCCCCAACACAATTCAGGGTAAAAATCTGATCTACACATCCTCTTCCCTTCCTAAAACCTCCCTGCTCGTCGCCTATCCATTTCTCCGTTCTCACTCTCTCAATCACTACCCTACTGTATACCTTCCCTACTACGCTTAGAAGACATATTCCTCGGTGGTTACCACACACTCCTCTTTCCCCTTTGACCTTATATAGGGGGACTATTATGCCAGTCTTCCAGTCATCAGGAGCACTCCCCTTCTCCCATGCTAGTTTGCAGATTTTCCATACCCATTCTATCACTATCTCACCACCATACCTCAACATTTCCCCACACACTCCATCTGTTCCTGGTGCTTTCCCCAACTTCACTCTTTCCATGGCTTCCCACACTTCTGACCTCCTGATCCCCACCTCCTCCTCCACTACTTCTCTTCTTTTCCCTCCCATACCATATCCAGCTATGTTTGCTGGCTCTTCATTCCTTACATTTAGCAACTCACTGAAGTACTCTCTCCATCTTTCGACTCTCTCTTGCTTAATGATATCGTCTAATAATAGCCAGAAAACAGAAAAGTAATGCATAATCGTATCTTCTAGTGATAAGTAAGGAATAACCCAGACTAATTATATGTTCTATGACCATGAATAAGGACCACGCGAGAATGTTGTCTGTAACGAGTGCTCATGGTGGCGATTATATAGCCGAAAACAAAAGCCCTTTACGTCCAAGATGGTGTATTTAAAATTCCCAGAAAGGGAACTTTCCCCATCGATGACTCGGCTACTTTCGCCTGTTGCTCAACGTGACAAACAGCGGTGACAAACTCGACAAATTTCCGGCCGTTTAACTGTATCCAAGCCAGTGTGGCCTTTTGAGGCCTCCCTGTTTTGCATTTAAATACATTTTGCCTCATTAGTATGCAAATTATAAGACACTTCGACCCTTCCGGTCTCGATTTTTTTTCTGGTGAGCGCTAGCGAACCTCCACATTAGGAAAATCAGGCCAGAACATTGTTATACCGAACCATTTACAAATTCAGCTTGAAGTGGGGTCTGGGAAAGGTTATTATTATTATTATTATTATTATTATTATTATTATTTATTATTATTATTATTATTATTTATTATTATTATTATTATTATTGCTATTATTATTATTATTATATATATATATATATTTTAAAGAGACTTTTGGGTAAGGTTTTATAAAGCTTGGAATGGGGTCTGTGTTTTTTTGTGAGTGAGAAAATCTTGAAGTGGGCTTTGGAGAAGCGTTTTTTCCTTTTAAGGCGCTAACTTTCCCCATAGAAGACTGAACCACTTTCGCCTGTTTCCCAACGTGACAAACCCGGCAACTTCCAGATATAAACGCGGGCCATTACGTCACCAGAACCAGGCGTAAAGTGGGCGGTGCACGGCCACTTATTACGGGGCTGTTGTTGATAATTTGAGTCGGTTGGTTTCGTAACTAACCCTTTGACTGAAATACACTTCTTTTGAGCTTGGTGATATCTATCTTCTAATGCTACGTTTAATTGTACGTTTAAACAGTGTTAGTTTGTTTCTCTATTTAATTAACAAGACGCAAAGGATTGACATACCTACTGGTATATGTATTGTTTGCTACAATTAAGCATTCACCATTTACAGTGTATTAATATACAAGAACATGAGGATCATAATACTGAAGTTGTTGTTGTTGTTGTTGTTGTTGTTCCCCAAGCTGCCTGGCCGAACAGCCCCAAGGCCCCGAGCAATTCCAAGGCCACAACCGAGCGCCCCCACAGAACCCTCCCCGCCGACCACAATAAAGCCTGGGTGACCGAAGCCACTCCATGGCGGGGGCTGAGGAGGGTGCGGAAACGCCCGAGAAACCAAAGCCCCACCCAGGGCCCTGTGCCCCTCAGCAATTATGAAGAGAAAGTTGAGGGGCAAGGGAAAAATGTGACGCTTTGGCTTCCAATCTTGGTAGATTGGGAGGTCAATCCACGGAAGAGACGCCGTCACTTGAGATCTAGAAAATATATAAGTTAAAGGAAAAGTCAGAGTAAGCTATGGGTATGGCAGAGAGCGCTTAGTTCTCACTCTGATAGACCAGCCCATCACCACATGACTAGAACCCAATCCTCTCAGCATCAGCTAGAAAAGGCCCTAGAAAGCCGCCTTTGGAAAACAATGTCACCAGAGCCTTGCGTACAGTGGATGGCACATCAGCAATTTTTCCAATAATTTTTCGGAAATTCTGGTGTGTTAGGTAGCTATAAATATATACGTATAGAAAATACGTTACGTGATTGAAAGGGTTAAGTTACTCGTGCGTCGCCAGGCCTGAGATCAAAGGGTTAAAGAGGCCACCTGCTGACCTCCGACCTCTACCCTGATCTCTTTAACCGGGGCTATTAGGGGGAGGGGGGGGGGGTGAATGTCAGCGAAGAGGGGTGGGGCGGAGAGAGAGAGAGAGAGAGACAGAGAGGATGATAATGTTGATTTACATGTTGTTGGTGGTATATTGTAAAAAGCAAACAAATGATCTGTGTGTCGATCTAAAGGCCAATTACGCCAGAGAGAGAGAGAGAGAGAGAGAGAGAGCAAGAGAGAGAGAGAGTTTAATGACACGTATGAGCAGGAAGGAAAGTGAAAACCGTGGAGCCAGCCCTATAGTACTGTTATTTGGGGTGTGAAGAAGAAATCCACATGAGGGTATCTAGGTTATTGTAAGGTCGTATTCTTAATCTTCTTCGTATGATGATGATTATTATTTATCACATAGCCATCTTTAGACGCTTTTATTTAGCTTTTATTATCTTTGAGAGAAAGACAATCCATAACTTCGTAAATGTATCTAATGTTAGAATGTATTTATAACTACCTATGCACCATTGTACTGAAGGAGATAACCAAATTTGAAGAATATTGGGTGTCATACTCCAGGAAGAATATATAACTGAACGCTAATTATTGAACGAGAACTCAATATTACCTATATATATATATATATATATATATATATATATATATTGTATACATATACATAATTTCATTAATATGACTATTATATACTAACTCCAAAATCGTCTCTCGAAATAATATATTTCCAATACAAGTATATCATATGGGGCTTATTAGCGAGAATACTGATGCAACCACTAATTGTCAGGTAGGCCACGGAGCTGCACTTTAACATCACGAACACCTATAATATTCACAGGTGCTACATGGTAATTACTGGCAGGGAAAATGAACCACCAATTACTGCGAGAAATTGGACCACTTTAAACACAAGAACCAAAAATTATCAACCGAGTCTCTGGGGAAGTTTTTTTTTTTTTAAAGATATGATTTTCTTTGGGTGGTTATATACCTGACTGTAATCAAGTACATTACAATATTGTTGTTGTATATTATTTATGACAACATATCATATTACTATCTGTCTTTTATCTGAGCTCGAGTAAAGCAATAACAATATATAACTACAATAAATATATATATACTACACTACTACTGTTGATAATTATGATAAAACAAAAATAATTATATTTCTAAAAATTCAGTTGTATTATTATTCAATATTATTATTATAAAATGTATTATTATTATTATTATTATTATTATTTGTATTGTTGTTCATGTCATTCCTTAAGGATATATATATACAGTATATATATATACTCCTAACGATACAAATAATATTTATAATTATATTATGTTCATTGTTCTGACAACTGCTTTATAAATTGACATATAACGTATGGGAATATTATTTTATAGTTAATACAAGCTTAAGGTAAGTATTTCAAACAAACTCGTTACGATTATTACGTGCCCATTCTTAGCTAAACATACCAACAAAAACTTTATTTAATTATAAATGTTTGCTTAAGGGGGCCCACCTCGCTTTTTTTTTCTCTCACCCTCTCTCTTTCGCTTGTATCCTTTCGGCCCCATTCAGCCAACTGTTTTAAGACGTTTACCACCATCCAGGTGTCAATATTTTCCTGGCAAGCGGTACCTAGCCAGCATATACTGTATATATTTTTGTTTTACAGCAAGCTAAATTTTTAAATTTTTCGATAGAAAAATTTCTCCGGCGAAGTCGAATTTCTCCATACAATGCTTGCTCGTTATTGCTCGCCAGGAAGAAATCGACACCTGGATGGGGATAAACGTCTTAAAACAGTTGGCTGAATGGGGCCGAATGGATACAAGCCAGGGAGAGAGAGAAAAGGAGAGAAAGATAAAACAAAGCCGGTGACCCCCGTTAACACATTCGATCAGTACTGGTGCCATACTTTTCATTATATTCTGGTAACTATTCAGTGGTTTATGTACCTTAGGAACGATGTCTACCCATTAAATTATACCAGTCTATCTCAATCATTTTAGCTACCATATATTATTCCTAAACTTCATAAAATTGTCTAAATGCAGCTGAAATAAGAACAACAAGACGTCGACGGTATTGTAAGGGTTAAAGCACTTCTAATTGGATATAATAAAAGACGTCGACGGTATTGTAAGGGTTAAAGCACTTCTAATTGGATATAATAAAAGACGTCGACGGTATTGTAAGGGTTAAAGCACTTCTAATTGGATATAATAAAAGACGTCGACGGTATTGTAAGGGTTAAAGCACTTCTAATTGGATATAATAAAAGACGTCGACGGTATTGTAAGGGTTAAAGCACTTCTAATTGGATATAATAAAAGACGTCGACGGTATTGTAAGGGTTAAAGCACTTCTAATTGGATATAATAAAAGACGTCGACAGTATTGTAAGGGTTAAAGCACTTCTAATTGGATATAATAAAAGACGTCGACGGTATTGTAAGGGTTAAAGCACTTCTAATTGGATATAATAAAAGACGTCGACGGTATTGTAAGGGTTAAAGCACTTCTAATTGGATATAATAAAAGACGTCGACGGTATTGTAAGGGTTAAAGCACTTCTAATTGGATATAATAAAAGACGTCGACAGTATTGTAAGGGTTAAAGCACTTCTAATTGGATATAATAAAAGACGTCGACGGTATTGTAAGGGTTAAAGCACTTCTAATTGGATATAATAAAAGACGTCGACGGTATTGTAAGGGTTAAAGCACTTCTAATTGGATATAATAAAAGACGTCGACGGTATTGTAAGGGTTAAAGCACTTCTAATTGGATATAATAAAAGACGTCGACGGTATTGTAAGGGTTAAAGCACTTATAATTGGATATAATAAAATGAAGTAATCTACAGTGTATGTTAAAAGACATAAATCCGTTTCTAAATCTATGCTTGCATGAAGATAACTAGGAGGGATCCAAGATCTTTTTTGTATCACTGTACATAATCTGTGAAGGGTTGTAGTGTAGCTATTTCATGTAGTTTCACCTATTGTTTAACATTAGTAATTTCTGAATACAAATATAAAATAAAACAATAAAATATAGAAATACATGCGTAGACTCGTATTCAAACTATAAATACACTTGTGAGAGCATTAACACTTCCAGGATCATGACGCATTTTGACTATATCCTGGCTAACCTTAGACGATTTGTTGCAGCTTAGGAAGGGTAAATGGGAGTAAAATGGGTAAATACAGTCCCCATTAACCCTCTGACTTCCCTTGCTAATCTTCCAAAAGTCGTCTAGTAATAGCCAGAATAAACTACTAAAACGCGTCCAGATCCTCCTGGGGTAACTACCACATGTACAGTCAATATTAATTGTTCAGTGAACACCTTGATGATAATTAGCGTGACATTGAGAGACACATCAACCCCTTGAGGATTATGACATGATTTGACAGTTTCTTCTAGCTATTATTAGACAAGTTTATGCAGTTTAGAAAGCACCTCTAGGAATCCAAAGGGGCATATTACGCCACTTGACTCTATAGATCCTTACTAAGCTTGATACAATCGTCTAATGCTAGCCAGAATAGACTGTCAGAACGCATCATAATGCTGAAGGGGTAAACTTGATATTTCTATGGCGCGAAGTGTACAGTATAGTGTTAAGGTGGTGTCACACGAGCGCTTTTTCGGTCAATTTTTACGAGCAATTGCAGTCTGGCCGCTTTGAAATCTCAGTGATATCAGAATTCAGCCACCTTATATAATCCACCCTTAGTCTAATTTCCCATTCCAATGTGATAAAGCCTTAAACCATTACGGGAAATAACTTGCTCATCGAAAATTACCGGAAAAAGCGTTCGTGTGACGCCGGCTTAAATCCTGGCCTACTAGAAACATTTGGGGACTCGCAAGTAAAACAGAGTTCCCGGTAACTTTATATTGCACAGTTTATGAGCAACACTGTCACTGAACTATTGGTTTGGATTGTACATAAGCAGATTCATCAGTATTCAACTGTATTTAGACACTCGCATTAAATTGATTAACTGCCACACACACACTGGCTACACCAATACTCTTCTTGTAAGATGTATACAGGTTTTTATTTGGAATATAAAGGACTTGAGCGTATTTTAATGATAGGGTGAAAGTGATGCCAACTATAAAGAGCAGTCTCTCTCTCTCTCTCTCTCTCTCTCTCTCTCTCTCTCTCTCTCTCTCTCTCTCTCTCTCTCTCTCTCTCTCTCTCTCTCTCTCTCTCTCTCTCTCTCGCTAGTTTTTTTCGTGTCCAACCACTAATTAATTCAACTTCATAACGTCAAGGCCATTTGTAAATTTCATATTATAAACTGTATTGGTTAATAACGGAGTATAATGAGGTGTACTACTCCTTGGAACACACAGGCACGCACACGCGCATGTGCGTGCGGGTAAATTAAGCAATTGTGCTAATCAGATTGAAGTGATTAGTTGTTATATGTAAGCATAGATAAATATATAAAATATAAGTTATATCATTGGTCGTTTCTGAATAATCAAAATATTTGTATTACTTGTATCTAAATAACTAATATGCTTTTTTTGTTTTACTAATATTGGGGTAAATTTTAGTGCAGTATATTAATCAGTGGGAATGGTGACAATATTGTAAATAGCTGTGTATGTTTTCATAATTAGTCCATCATATAATTATATACTGTATATTTTTTTCCGAAAAGTTGCTTGTATATAAGTTATTGTATGAACTTAGTCAAATATAGCATAGCCTATATCTGGGGTAACGAGGAAACTGCAGAAATATGTTTTAAGTAATGGTCTCACTTAAGGAAATGTAAAAGCTATGAAAGTTGAAATTCTACACCAAAATCGAAAATTGGAAAGTAATGGGACCGAAAACAAGGCTCGTGTGACTCGGACCTATCTTTTCTCGGTAAAACATGACCCATTTCCAATTGAATTATGGCTATTATTAGACGATTGTCCTAACATCTGTAGAATTGGTATGTTGGTGTTAAAGGATTAATTTAGATAGATTTGACGTCTTTGATTGCTAGAGATACTGCGTAAGCTGTATAAAATCGCCTGCAGTGTTAGCAAAGATACATTTTTAAAATACGTAATTTCGTCCAAAGGGTTAACCCATTCAGTAGCATGACATCGTTTTAATTTTGTGTTCTTGCTAACCATAGGCAATGTTATATAGCATGCGAAAGACACCTGGCAATCATAAGGGGACAAACCATCTCAATGTTATATAGCATGCGAAAGACACCTGGCAATCATAAGGGGACAAACCATCTCAATGTTATATAGCATGCGAAAGACACCTGGCAATCATAAGGGGACAAACCATCTCAATGTTATATAGCATGCGAAAGACACCTGGCAATCATAAGGAGACAAACCATCTCAATGTTATATAGCATGCGAAAGACACCTGGCAATCATAAGGAGACAAACCATCTCAATGTTATAGCATGCGAAAGACACCTGGCAATCATAAGGGGCCAAACCATCTCAATGTTATATAGCATGCGAAAGACACCTGGCAATCATAAGGGGACAAACAATCTCAATGTTATATAGCATGCGAAAGACACCTGGCAATCATAAGGGGACAAACCATCTCAATGTTATATAGCATGCGAAAGACACCTGGCAATCATAAGGGGACAAACCATCTCAATGTTATATAGCATGCGAAAGACACCTGGCAATCATAAGGGGCCAAACCATCTCAATGTTATATAGCATGCGAAAGACACCTGGCAATCATAAGGGGACAAACAATCTCAATGTTATATAGCATGCGAAAGACACCTGGCAATCATAAGGGGACAAACCATCTCAATTTACTGAAACTTGCCACATATCCTTCCCAAGCTCAGTATAATCGTATAATGTTATCAAGAACAATTAACAGTAACACAAGACTCCGTGTTAGTGAAAGGGTTAAGGGTCTGTGTGCCTGGCTATAGTGAAAGTGGCCACGGGTGTGAGTATCGTGGGTGGTCACTACTTAAAACAAACATTACTTTGACCATTTTAAAACGCTTCAACGCAGTACTTTGACAGCTATAAGACGTTTTGCTCCATTCATGTGGCGATTAGTTCTGGCGAGCGATAGCAAACCTAAACAGTAGGGATATGAAATTTTTCTATTAAAACAAAAACAAAACACAAACAAACAAAGCACTTATGTTAAAGGTGGGTCAAGGGGGAGAGGGAGTGGCGGGGAGGGGGGGGGTTTAATGTGGAAGCTTGGAAGGGAATCCGGAATCCGATTATATGTTTTCTTAACATGAATGGTATCTAGAGGGCCGACCTATACAATATATAGGCCTATATATATATCTATACTCGAAAGTTACAAGTAAGAATCAAAGCCATCAATAATAGTAAAACAAACAAATCAATATAACACACAAGCTCACCAAATCGTGGTGGGCGTGCCTGGCTATAGTGAAAGTGGTCACGGGTGTGAGTAGCGTGGTTGGTGGACACTTTTAAAAAAACCTAGAGCAGTTACCCCGCTCATATCCTGAGCCCATTGTTGGTTGTTGTTTTAGCAATCCTTCCCTAACGTGAAGCCTTTCCTAGTTTTAGTTTGGCTAACAATATACGATTACATTGGGATTAGGAAGGAGTTGTGTGAGATAGATGATTAGTTGAGGCAGCTTTCATCACCATTCAATCCCTAGAATCCCTATTTAAACCTTATAGCATCTAATTATAGCCATAACATAATGGAGAGAGGCAACGTCGAGTGCTGAGTGTGGAGTATCCCACGAAGCAGGTCATTGATTGTTAGAAGGGATATACACACTAGACCCCCTTCTCCCTCATGTTTAGTCATGTCAGTTTTGACATTTTAAGACATTCGCTTTTAACAAGTGTCCCCCCCCCCCGCACCCCTCTTAAAGTTAACAGAGTTAAGAAGTAATTTAGATGTGTTTGAAAGAAGTGTGGTGTGCTTGTGTAGTTAAATATACATAGGAAGAGAAGGTGTTTTATGAGAGTTAGCTGGATTACTTTCTGTGTAGGTGAGGCCCAAATAAAAACAGTAGGGGAAGCCAGGTAAATCAAACAGGAATTCCAGCTACTCCTTATCATATGCGTATGTGACCTCCCCTGGGTACTGCTCTTCTCGAGTTTGGCGTTTTTAACACCATTTTTGCCATTTAGGTGCCGATTGTTACCTGGCGAGTGATAGCGAAAATTGCCGGAAATACTGCTCGTGTGACATCGACTTAACTTATCACTTGTTCTAGCCGACGTTAGACTGCCTTGTCCGTTTCCGAATTGCTCACGTATTACAATGTTTTATATAGCCATATATAGTGTTAATTATGAACCCGTAGATCAATAGGATGCACAGCTATAGCAGTTTTGTATTTCTCCATTAAGGGGAGGTTTTTGTTTGTTTATGGACCCCCTTCTCCCTCATGTTCAGTCCCGTTAGTGTTGAGATTTTAGATGAAAGGTCCTAAAATCGCCAAACTAATAAGGGGAACGTCTTATAATCTTAGAATTAATGGGGATAAACATGAGGGAGACTGGTACCCAGAAAAAAAAGACTCTTTTATGTATATTGAGACCAAGATTGGACCTCAGGTAATCCATGCGGCGTAGTCAAACAAACGGTTTCGGCGTTGTAGGCCGCAAATTATATTATGACAATTTATGCAATCAAAATTGTGTAAGATTACTGCCACCAAAATAATTCTGCTTAAGACAGATGTTGCCGATATCAAAGTATAACAGATCTAAAGTTTAATCAAGCTATCCTGGCGGAAATTGATAACGCTGCCTGTTACACATTTATATATTTTTCAGTTGTATGTACAGTATAGGCGGCGTCACTTGAGCAATTTAGAAAGGATACGGAAGTATAGAAAGGTAGCGTTACCCATTTATGCCAGGTTAGTTTGAACACACTTTAATTGTTGCAACACAAATATATATCCTCGAATATTGGCAGAACAAAACTCGCCTCTTAATTGCTACTCTAGTTAGTCATGTTTGGATAAATGGTTTTCAACATTCCAGAAGTAAACGTTAGTAGCGCCAGTGGATAGAATTCTGATGAGCTGGGAGGTTAGGATGTGCAGGTGAAAAATAGTTTTTTGTTTTGTTTTTAAATTACATTTTACAATATAGCTGTCACAAAACTAAGATATTACACTATTCCTACTACTCTATATCATGCAACTTCAATCCAGTCACATCCTGATGCGATGAGAGGAGAGATAGTTGTTGTTTGTGTTACGTCAGATTAATAGTGGGGTTGGCCTGGGAATGGTAATTTTCCTGGGTGGTTCATCGTGCGTCTCTTTATCATACACGTAATAACTGTGGGAGGTACAGTCACGATCCATAACTTCATTACCCTCTTGGCTCGAGGGAAGTCTAAGTCAGGCTTGACAAAACTTCAGGTGAGCGAATACGGTTAGTTAACCCCTTCAGTACTGAGAATGTACATCATAGTCTGGTTACCATTATACCATTTGCTTTATCGTATAAGCTACATCAAGGACTCATATGGTTAATTACGATCTCAATAAACCCTCTGAATAACATAGGTCCTTCTTAAACTGCATACAATCGTCTAATCCTAGCCAGAATCATAGGTAAATAGGCGTCATTGGGGTGAATGGGTTAAGGAGTGATTCACGATGATGGAAAGAGTGTTTCACATATACCACATATACATAGGCATGAAATTTAATCATCATTAAATGCAATAAAGTGACATAAAATGCATTTTTACCACTTCATACACATTTTGAATGCTTTCAGTATGGGTTTCCCATACATACAGTATTGTGAAACCATTCCCTATGCGAAATAGTTTGTCTTGGGTATTCACAATACTCACGAAACATCGAACTAATTTCAAAGCAGTGATTCTGTTTGTTCATTATACCCGGTCATTTGTTCTTCCTCACTTTCTATTTGAAAAATGATTTGGGTTCCCAAACTTGTTAAGCCAAACTATAACGAAAGGTCCTATTATTTACAAACATATGGAGCGAACTGTCCTAAAATCACCAAACAAATTTAGCGAACGATTCAAAACGGCATAACTAATGGCCCTAAGCATGAGGGAGAAGGGGATACAGAAAGAACAAACAAATCCCCATAAAGCCAAGGCACAAGGACACTTAATTTATTTATTTTGGAATAACTTCTCAATTTCTAGTAACAATGTCAGAATATGTACATAGATTTCAGTAGATTTACTATTCTATTTCGGCCAAAGGTCCGTTTCCCCTAAACTGCAGGCTCGCTCTCCCTCGCCAGAAAAAATAAATAAATAAATAATTGGCTCAAAAGGTCTTAACATCGCTGAACTAGTGGGGCGAATGTCTTAAAATTTCAAAAATAAAGGTGCTGAACATGAGGGAAAAGGGGGGCCCTCCCCCCACCCTCAATTTACCCGTGTGAAATGAGCTAAAATTGTCTCTGGCGTATGAAAAACTAACCACCATCTCTTGCTCCCCCCCCCCCCTCCCCCCTTCATTATCATCCCCGCACCACGGCTCGTCTATCAACCTGTGCTATTATAGCTTAGGGACTATAATTTTGGAAGATTTGTGTTGTTTAGCATTTCACCATCGGCATCACCACCATCAACGTTGTCAACAACATCATTATTAACAGTCTCTCTCTTTCGTTCTTGTTCACTCTCTCACTCTAAATTTGAAAGATTTGTGTGTGTGTGTTTATTTATTTGTCAGTACCATTAACAACATTCTCTCTCTCTCTCTCTCTCTCTCTCTCTCTCTCTCTCTCTCTCTCTCTCTCTCTCTCTCTCTCTCTCTCTCTCTCTCTCTCTCTCTCTCTCTCTCTCTCTCTCTCTCTCTCTCTCTCTCTCTCTCCTTACTACAACTCATCCATTCACCAGTGTTATTAACATGTAGGTCTATAATTGGCAATAGATAGATAGATAGATAGTCTATAATTTCCCCTTCCGGGCGGGGAATGTATTAAAGCGATCCAGTGAAGGGGGTTGTACACCGAGTCGCTTACAGGGTTGTGTCAGCATGCTTACAGTAATGGGCGCGTTGGTTACTTCATTTACTCTCTGGCTCTTGTGTGGATATATACTATATATATATATAGTTTTAGTCAACCTAGACATAATTCATTTACCTTTTCCAAATATTAATTACAGTATTAGTATTAATGCTAATGAAAACAAGTAATGGAAGCAAAAGACATGGACACAGGGATGAATACACAGAGAGAGAGAGAGAGAGAGAGAGAGAGAGAGAGAGAGAGAGAGAGAGAGAGAGAGAGAGAGAGAGAGAGAGATATTATAGAGTTACGTCAACATGTTTACAGTGACAGGCGTGTTGGTTACTACATTTCTCCTACAGTCACCCGTAGAAATTCGTGAACATCTCTTGCTGTACAGTATTATCTCTGGGATATACTTACATGAAGAATTCTATGTACATTAAATAATGAATCCTATATATAACTGAATACATACAAACGTGTGATATATTTGCGTAATGGAAATCACAAATGGTCCCCCAACGTGTGTGAGTTACTGCAATAACTCACATCAATTCGCTGCATCTTGCGTTATTAAATTAGGCAATAAAACTATAAATATTATATTATATAAATATTTTGATATTTAGCCGTTAGTTTATTAGGTAAGCGAACTACTGCTTCTCATTTCAAACTCGTGAACCAATATTATTTTCAGACTTTCCATAAATTAATTCACGGATTAAAATGAACTAACGTGGATAACTGTACACAAATACCTGTAAGTGTTAAAATCTGCAAAAGGCTGCTCAAACTGGGCAGATCTCCTTTACACCAACCCATATCTCCAATGTTACTTTAATTTTAGTTTGAATGTCTCCATTGTTATTAGTTTCATCGTAATATGTTAATATCTTGAGTTCTGATACCATACAATTGATTACTTTTAATACTTATCCAATGTATTTATAATTGTGACCTGTATAATATGGAATAATGTTCAAGAGTTCTTTCACTGTACAATAGTTGTTGCAAAGTATGATCTTAAATTTGTATCACTAGTGTCATCATATTTTTTAGCCATTATTCATAGTTGAATGTTGCAACAATTTGTGTGTGCGTGCGTGCCTGTACGTGTATTGTGCATGCGTTTGTTGTGTATGTGCATTCATTACAATTTCATTTTTCATACTGTTGTTGTCATGTATTTCTACTTCCTTATGCTAATGATATCTTTTTTTTCTTTTCTTCCCCAGGTAACTAGCCATAAATCTACCTGTGTACTGCCGTGTGGGTAATCAAAGGTGTACTGTGAAGTGAGTATGTAATAATATTGTAAGTAATGGCAAGTAGGTCAAAACGGCCACTCTCTTAAACGGCCACTCTCCTAAACGGCCACACTCATAAACGGCCACTCTCCTATCCAGCCACACTCCGATACGGCCACACTCCTAAACGGCCGCACTACTAAACGGACACTCTCCTATCCGGCCACTCTCCTATCCGGCCACACTCCGATACGGCCACAATCCTAAACGGCCACACTCCTAAACGGCCACTCTCCTATGCAGCCACACTCCGATACGGCCACACTCCTAAACGGCCACACTCCTAAACAGCCACACTCCTAAACGGTCACACTCCTAAACGGCCCCACCCCTAAACGGCCACACTTCTAAACGGCCACACTTCTAAACGGACACACTCCTAACGGCCATACTGCTAAACGACCACACTCCTAAACGGCCATAATCCAAAACATCAGCACCCAAATGCTTACAATCCTAAGTAGCCCAAGTTAGGGTAGGTACGGCTAGGTGTATTAGACTAGATTACAATAGGTTAGGTAAGGTTACAGTATATTTCGTTAGACGATACTAGGTTGGGTTAGGTTATAGTTGATTAATTTTAAGTTACTCTAGGCACTCTATATACTGTATATATATAAAAAAAAAAAAAAAAAAAAAAAAAAATATATAACTGTGTTGACCCTAGACAGAGACTGGACAATTTGTTACTTTGTGTTTATCGGTATGAAATCTCTTAACAGTACCTTGTTAAAACTACAGTATATGTCTTGAAGATAAATGTAAATTAATTATCGAAACCTATTTACGCCATAATGTATCTGCAAAGTTAACAGTAAACACCTAATTCACTGCTATGGTCACTTATCCGACATTCTAATTATAATATGTGGACCTCAAATATCTACTACTGTACTAATATCTACTACTGTACTAATATTAGTTCCCGTAGATACAATGAACCCTCTGAAGATTGTGACGCATATGTACAGTTTATTCTGGCTATTATTAGACGATTTTATGCAGTTTAGAATGTATATGAGGTAATTATAAGGGTAATTACCCTCAATAAGCCCTCTGACTTACATAATTAATTATACCCTTCCTAATCTGCATAAATCTGTCTAATGATAGCCAGAATATACTGTCAAAATGCGTCATGATCCTCAATGGGTTAAGGCCGTTGAAAATATTAGGTAGACAAAAATAAAACACATCCTTCAACCCCAAAGTCTTTCTAACTGTGTAGATGGCCTGTATTGGTTATCAAAAACTTGTTTGCTACGTTTTGCAGTTTCAAAAGCACGAAAGGGGTGAACAAGTTTCAATTTTTATATATTAAAAATGAATTTACGTTATTGAACATTTGTTTATTAAAATTATTTCGGCAACACTGACGTGTAGTTTCTAAGATATATTTCTTTAAGAATTAAGGGAGATTTTAACTTATAAAGTTTAGTGTCTGAAACCCCTTCTCCCTCACGTTTAGCCGGATTTGTTTTGAGATTTCAAGACGTTCGCCCCATTTGTTTGTAGATTTTAAGGCATTTCACTCCATTTCTGTAAATTTTAAGACTTTCGTGTCATTAGTTGTCGATTTATTCCTGGCGAGCGACAGCAAGCCTGTTATGTAGGAGGAATCGGCCTTAGGCCGGTACATTTTTCTACCGAAAAATTTACACATCTACCTCGAAGGCGGGTCTTGGGGGTATTTTCTTAAGCTTGATTTAGGTCTAGAGAGAAAAAAAAAAAATATGACACCTAAAATAATTTAACTTTAGTCTAGTTACATATACCAGTACACAAGAGTCTTGAAATGTTGCCTGAAGGAGGTTTCTGATAAATATTTACCAGAAGAATCCCTGCTGTAAAGCCGCCCTAAGTGATATAGCCTATACTGTAGTAGTTCCGAGGTTATAAGGCGACCGCAGTTAACCCTACAGGTCGATTAATTTAAAGGGGTATGGTTTATTTATTGGTCGGTTTATTAATGCATTTAATATGTTTTTAGATTCCTCGCTAGGCCTCCATCAAGCTGAAAAAATCATCGCCATGATCCCCCTTTTAAATTAATTAGTATATCTTTTGGTACAAAAAT
The DNA here is from genome assembly GCA_032716605.1 of Paralithodes platypus. Taxonomy (NCBI): domain Eukaryota; kingdom Metazoa; phylum Arthropoda; class Malacostraca; order Decapoda; family Lithodidae; genus Paralithodes; species Paralithodes platypus. Next base: position 29,446,652 of record CM064543.1, on the reverse strand, counting down.
TATCCAGTGGAAGGCCAGTTCCTCCTCAATTACTCTCGCTATCGCTCGTCAGGAAAAAAATCGACACCTAAATGGCCCGAAAGGTCTTAATATTGACAAAGAAATGGGATGAAAGATCTTAAATTAACCAAACAAATGTGCTAAATGTTCTAGAATCTGAAAACTAATGAGGTTAAACATGAGGGAAAAAACTAACTATCTCCCCTTAAACCTAGGGTACAGTTAGTTCCGGGAGGAACAAGTCAGATAAATGAAGACAGAAACGGTGAATACATGTTTTGAAAAGAGATAACCAGATTCGGTAGCCAGCAAGATACACGCCACCTTAACCCCTGCACCACCATTACGGAAATCACATTCTGGTTACCGTTAGACGATTTTCTTTAGTTTGTAATCTACCTATGCAACTCAAAAGGGTAAATTGGGTCTCAATAAACACTCTTAGAAAAATAAGTCTTTCTTAAACTGCCTAAAATCATCTAGTGTTAGCCAGAATCAAAGGTACCAAGGTGTCATGATGCTGAAGGGGTTAACTCCAGTACACGACGGCTTCATTCTAGGTTATTTATGACTATTAATAGGCGAGCTTGGAAAAATTATCTGGGATTCACCGGCAAAATTGATCTCCTGCAACCTTCGATTCTCACAGGCCCTTCCAAAATTGAATGACATCGTCTAATAATAGCCAAACTATGGAGAAAGGCATTCTCAAATACTGAAAGGGTTAAGAGATATGTATTAGTTAAGTTAGGTTAGGTTTGGGAAGGTTAGGTTAGGTAAGTACTATACGTTGACACTGATTTAGTTGTCCCGCTTAATATGGCAATAGTTGAGATCTAATGGTTGAAATGCCATTTAGGTTGACTTGTCGGGGAACATTAAAGAGAAAATGTCACTTAATGTGGGGGGGGGGGGGGGTTTTCCGGACCCCACCTTCTCTCTTGTGTTTAGCCCCATTAAGCTTCAGAACTTCTGCACCCCTTCTCTCTTGTGTTTAGCCCCATTAAGCTTCAGAACTTCTGCACCCCTTCTCTCTTGTGTTTAGTCCCATTGTGTTTGAGATTTTAAGGTGTTCGCCTCGTTAGTTTGGCGCCCTATTGTTTCCATTTAATGCCTTTCGTGCTATTTAGGTGTCGATCTCTCTTGGCCAGTGGTAGCAAACTAAAAGATCTCCCCTTAACCAAAAAGTATTGGATGAGTTGGCATTATTTGAGAGTCACTAGTTGCTATGATGTACGGGTGGAGTTGGCATTATTTGAGAGTCACTGGTTGCTATGATGTACGGGTGGAGTTGGCATTATTTTAAAGTCACTGGTTGCTATGATGTACGGGTGGAGTTGGCATTATTTGAGAGTCACTGGTTGCTATGATGTACGGGTGGAGTTGGCATTATTTGAGAGTCACTGGTTGCTATGATATACGGGTGGAGTTGGCATTATTTGAAAGTCACTGGTTGCTATGATGTACGGGTGGAGTTGGCATTATTTGAAAGTCACTGGTTGCTATGATCTACGGGTGGAGTTGGCATTATTTGAGAGTCACTGGTTGCTATGATGTACGGGTGGAGTTGGCATTATTTGAGAGTCACTGGTTGCTATGATGTACGGGTGGAGTTGGCATTATTTGAGAGTCACTGGTTGCTATGATATACGGGTGGAGTTGGCATTATTTGAAAGTCACTGGTTGCTATGATGTACGGGTGGAGTTGGCATTATTTGAGAGTCACTGGTTGCTATGATGTACGGGTGGAGTTGTCTGGGGTTATGAGAGGACCGGGTGACTTGGCTACCTGCACTACAAGGCTATATGTGCAGATTCATACCATTCTGGCTAACACATAAGCGATCGTTTGCAGCTTAGGAAGGAACACTAGTCAAAGTTTGATGTCTAATATCCCTTTAACACGCACAGGCCTCCCCTAACCTGAATAAAATCGTCCAATGATTGCTAACATAATAAAATTAATAATAAAGCAATGTGCCATCGTATATTGAAAATATTAAGTAATATGCAAAATAATCAGGTTATAATAATGTTTATAAAATCATAGGGTATATTGATGGGGTTTTACCTATCCATCCTCATATTAGAGGGGTTAATTACTACCAATTAATACACTTGTTTTAAGTGTAAATTATTATGGACACTTTCATTACCTTTTTCATACCTTTTTTAAACCCCTTATGTAGGTAGGTATGAGTTTACAGGAGGCCTCTGGTATGCCCTCCACACAAGGCTATATGCAGATGATCAGTCTACGTATAAGGTAGACTCTTTATTACTCTGTCAAGGTGGAGTGTAAACTTGGTGGTAGTCCCAGCTGGTGATGGGTCGGCTGTTAAGATGTGATCCTTGAGGAATGCCCAGACTAGGCATACATTAATAGATATGAATAGAATTGTCTGTGTTTATGTCATAGTTGCAATGAAGAGGTTATGTTTTGATGGCTGTATATAGTATGTGTGTGTGTGTGTGTGTCTGTATATTGGAGAATGTGTTTGTAAGTTATTTATCAATCTTTCTGTGTCTATCTATATGCATCTACAAGATATTTCAGTGTTGCAAATGAATGAATAATAATTTGGTAATGGCTACATATTAGAAGAGTCTCACCTCACCTCACCCCCCCCCCCCCTCCCTCGGAATAATATACCCTAGCTTCTTGTTCTACGTACCCCCAAATTTATATTCCGTACTAAAATACCTCAGACTGGGTTACTAAGAGTTTATAATGGATAAATAGCTTAGTCAATGTTCAGAAGATTAATGAGAGAGAGAGAGAGAGAGAGAGAGAGAGAGAGAGACAGAGAGAGAGAGTATGTGTTTGAGAGTGAAAGTGTGTGTAAGAGAGTGAGAGTGAGTTTTTCGTTTACTCAACACCCCCCCCCCCCGCCTCACACCCTGACCTGCATTTACCAACGAGAGAGAGAGAGAGAGAGTGTCTTATTCTTTGTTTTTGCCTCACCCCTCTGCATACCCTCACCTATGTTGATCAACCGCAGCACAGAACCCATATAAGGAGCGCCCATAATACCCCCCCCCCCATTCCTCCCCTAAGCCCCTAATTACATACAGCTAGTTGTCCCTGAAGCAATTATTACTACCCAAAGATCATTTCCGGGGCTAGCTAGGGCTGGTGGGGTGGGTAGGGGGTAGTTACAAGCAGGGGTAACTTTTGAGTGATGGGTTCGAGGCATGCAAGCAGTACGGAGGTCAATTTATGTCAAGTGTAATGTGAAAGTGGCTGGCGAGTGTGTTTGTGTACGTTCGTTTGTATAAGTGTGTTTGAGTGCTGGAGTGTGCTGTGTTGGGTTTAAATCTCTCTCTCTCTCTCCCTCCCCACCCCACCCCATCTTCCTCTCCTCTCTCTCTCTCTCTCTCTCTCTCTCTCTCTCTCTCTCTCTCTCTCTCTCTCTCTCTCTCTCTCTCTCTCTCTCTCTCTCTCTCTCATTATACTATTGAATGATTTGCTGTGCTTTGTTATTATTACGGAAGTGACAGTTTTCCTGTTTGATCTTAATTCTAGCATCCTAGTAAGTGATTTAATTACTAACATTACCACGTACAAAGGTATATCATATCTTGTCACCTATAAACCAACATGTGATAAATATAGACAAGTAAAATAAGTTAGTGTAAAGATCAGGTAATAAGTAAAGCTACGGCATGAGCTAAGTAAACTAATGCAGCGCAACATATAATACTGATTAAGGAAAGCCACTGGGGTACCTTATCAATGTCATTCAATATTACTTCCTGATCATATTGCTTGCCTATAGCCAGATCAAGTCTATGCAGGTAGTGTGCAATGGTTACAATAGTCCGTTATTTATACAGTCACACGACAGGCAGTAATATTGCCAACATAATAGCAATTATTTAGGTCTCTATTGTATGGGTATTTTGTAGTTAGACTAAAGGTAGATTATTCAAGGTGGCTGATATCTTTAAATCGCTTACAAAACTGGGAGGCCAAAAATATTAAAGAACATGCCGGGATAAGTTAACCGTGTGACTGTGTTGACTAAAGAAAGAAAAATTAACCCCTTCTGTACCGACGACGTCTTTGTAATTTTATTCTAGCTACATTGTTGACGATTTTGTGAAATTTAAGAAGGGTTTGTGGTAGTAAAAAGGGATAAGTGAGATAGTTCGAAGCCTGTTAATTGCTGGAGGGCCTCTATTTAAGTTAAATACAATTGTCTAATAGTAGCCAGAACAATGTTAATAGGACGGTGCCAGTACTGATGGGTAAATAAAGTATATATTATGAAACAACACATAACAAGATCATGATAGCAAAATAACGAAGTAGATATTAGAGAAGACCAGTCGCAAAATTCCTAGAGGGTTATGTTTGGCGGCACTGCTTTGATGACCTTGGCTCAAAATACTCCTGTCATGTTTGATTGAGGCAATTTGTGCTTGCAGGGGTACAGTCAGTCATAAAATTGCGAGGACCAATTATGTTCTTCTGTAGGGTATTATATCCACTGCGAGTTATTTGTTGATTGATGTTACCGCACATTCAATCCTTCGCATGTCATTGTATATAATCAGATTAACCCCTTCAGCACCATGGCGCCTTCTTACCTTTGATTCTGGCCATACTTAGACGATTGTATGCAGCTTAAGAAGGCCCTATGTTATTAAGAGGGTTTATTGAGATCAGATTTACCCCATTTGAGTCATACACAATAATTGTCTAATGGTAACCAGAATATGATGAAAATTAAGTAATGGTGGTGAAGGGGTTAAACATTAAAATATACACTGATCCAAGCACTTCTATTTATGAACACGGTAAGTCCCGGAACTTTTGTGAGAGACTGTACGAGAAGGTGGATTAAGATAATCGCTTAATTAATCTTGTTAGCGGTGACTTTCATGAACGACATTGAGTGAACTTCTTCTTAAAGGGGGATGGGCGTATTTATTTGCTTACATATTCATCTCTTTATTTAAAGCAAACAAATCCTCCCTAGACCTCCATCAAGCTTAAGAAAACATCCTCAAGCTCCCCCTTCGAGATAAATGCGTACTTTTTCGGTAAACAAGGTTCCTCCTAAATTACAGGCTTGCTATCGATCGCCAGGATAAAATCGACACCTAAATGGCACGAATGGTCTTAATTTTGACAAATTAATGGAGTGAAAAGTCTTAACATCGCTAAACCTTAACCTAGCCCTTGCAGTGCATTGACGACTTTTCATAATTTATTTCTAGCATTTGGCGATCATATATGGTTTTGGAAAGACCTGTTGAAGACCAAAAGTTATGGAACTATTATCTACTCCACTAGTTGCTGGAGGCTATTCCTAATACGCATAACATCGTCAAGGCATAGCCCAAATATTATGAATTTGGTAGTGAAAGGAATATACCTCTTAGTACGATGACGCGTTTTTTTTTGTTATCCATCTTAACCCTCTCACGACCACATGACGCAGAGGTTGCCAGATTAGCAATAAGAAATAGAGTTCTCTCACTCTGATAATGACCTCTCCAAAATTAGTTTTCTGCCCACAGCTAACTCAAAGACAACTGCAGAGGTTAAAGTAACTAAACTAAAGGTTTCTAAATAACCCTGATGGTAACAAACGATTTAAAATATCCCTAATAGGCTCAAAATTGCGTCAAGAACGTGAGAGGGTTAAGAATTAACTGCGGTGTCGGAAATTGTTTGTTATCTAAAAAATGAATAAGTTTAGTGTTAACCAGAATGAAATGATAATAATAGCACCACAATGAAGGGACTATATAGAAATTATGTTAATTATAATAATAGCACCACAATGAAGGGACTATATAGAAATTATGTTAATTATAATAATAGCACCACAATGAAGGGACTATATAGAAATTATGTTAATTATAATAATAGCACCACAATGAAGGGACTATATAGAAATTATGTTAATTATAAAAATAGCACCACAATGAAGGGACTATATAGAAATTATGTTAATTATAATAATAGCACCACAATGAAGGGACTATATAGAAATTATGTTTTCTTTTCTGTTTTATCTACGTAGATTAGTTTGTACTCTTTTGGCTAAGAAATATTTGTGTAAGTAGTATTTATGTTATGATTGACATTAATTATAGCACGCCAAACATATATTGTAAGACATCAACTGACAACAGTAACTTGATTACATTAATTATAGCACGCCAAACATATATTGTAAGACATCAACTGACAACAGTAACTTGATTACATTAATTATAGCACGCCAAACATATATTGTAAGACATCAACTGACAACAGTAACTTGATTACATTTTAATGGATGTTTTATTACTGACATCGTTTAATTGGTCATGCAACATTCCAAATATAGTTTAATTTATCACTAAGTAAAATTTCCCCAAACAATGTTTATCTATTCCCAGGCATTATATGCTCATATATGCTCATCAGGATAATTTGATAATTAAATAGTGACACTTTTTGTTAAGGTAATTCAGGGATGAGTTCCTTTGCAAGTATCGATACGAATATGATTATATAATTATTTATAGTTCAGATACATTTGTTCGATGATCCTTTGTTCCGAGAGTCTTGAGGGATAATTTATTAAACCTAAATAGCCTATAATACAATACTTGATCACATAAGGTCTTGATACATTTGCATATTATATGCGGAATATGCCAAAACACCTCCATTTCCATTACTTCATGTGTTTCTCAATTTGATGGATTATGATGTGACGAGTAAATACTCAAATCTCTTATAACCGATATTGGTTTATGTAAAAATATAATATTTATCAAAGGTAGAACTCCTTTGATAATATAAGTACGACATCATTAATTAACGTAACTTAGTCTACTGCATTAATTAAAGAACTAAGGTTTATAGTGACTAAAGTTAGGTGTCTATAATATCCCTGCTAATATCACACTTGTGTTTACCAAATTAACTATGTATGTATTGTGTACGATGCATATTAACTACCGAAACACATACATAGCTAAAAGATAAACTTCTTCTTCTTCTTTTATTTTTATTTTTATTTTTATTTTTATCTTTTTATTTTGTTTTTCTTTGTCTTTCAGTTTCTTTTTCTGTTTTTCCTTTTTCTCTGTTTTTTTTCTGTAGGCCTATGTATGTATGTATTATATATATATATATATATATATATATATATATATATATATATATATATATATATATATAGGCCTATATATATATATATTATATATATAATTTTTTTTTTTTTTGCAAGTTCATCCTAAACGGCAGATATAGTGTCATATCACTATTTCGATCACTGGTCAGTGACCTGATGTTTATATTAACCAAATAATGTCAATTATGAGCACACATTATTAACATGCAGTAGATATGTAGTAGTTTCATATTTAGAAGTTAATAGTCATGGAATTGGCTGCTGAGATGAATAGGGGCCAGATTCAAAATTACAAAGCACAAATTAAGTGTATTTTTAGGGCTAGACTGTATACACTATGCTACAATACCTAACATGACTCAGCTTTTTCCACTGTAAGGAGAAGGTGAGCAAGAATGTGTTTTGGTATTTGCATATAGGAGACTCACTTCTTTAATAACTCTTCCTTGTTGTTATTGTTGCTGCTTTTGTTGTTGGTAGTGTTGGTGTGAGTCCATGTGTGTGTGTGTGTGTGTATGTGCGTGTGTGTGTGTGCATAGGTTTATGAATGTTTTTCTGTACATAGATGATGTGTGTGTATTTGTTTATGAATGGTAACTCGCCTGCTTTTTCTTTCAACAATATGAAGTTTCGGGATAATGACATCCAAACTTATACACACCACAACTCCTAATACACCTGCATGAATATTGCAGATTTCGAATATAGTGACATATATTGTTGTGAATATTTGTTTGTAAATGGGGCGAGGATTTCTTATTCATATCGACGTAACTCGAATATTTTAGATCGCTTTATAGCTTTAAATGTTTAATGTTTATAATTTGTCCTTCTAACTACACAGTTGGTAGACCAACTGTGGAGAAGTCAACCAACTGGGAAACACTAACATGTTTATGGTGTTGTTGGCCATATTGAAGACTAAAGGTAAGAAGTGGTTAGGTTGTACCCTGCAGGCGTCCCCTTCCCCTGTGGCACCTGCCAAGGCCAGGAAGACACTGCACACACACACCCTGCATTACCACCTGCCACCACTGTAGAGGACCTGTGGGGGAAAGATGTATTTTACTGGCCTCTTTATGAGTTCGTTAAACCTTCGGAAGGTTTTGGATGATGCTTGACGATTATTGGTGCTTGGAGACATATAGTTGGGGCTTGGGGTATCAATGTTTGGGTTTGACAAGCTTATCTATTGTACGTAGACTTTAACATATAAAGCCTGTCATAAATAACGTCATAAATCCTGTTCACTCGAAGAGCAAAACAAACCTCCGAAATTTAAATGTGTGGCAAACAAAATAATGAGAAGATTCGATTCAGTTCGTGATAGCTGTGAAAATGGACCCATCTCCCTCATGTTTAGCCCATTAGTTTTGACATTTAAAGACGTTCGCTCCATTAGTTTGGCGATTTTAAGACCTTTTGGACCATTTTTTCCAATAATAGATGTACAAATTTTTTCAAAGGGGGTGTTTTGTCTTTAAAGTTTGATAGAGTTCAAGGGAGCAAACTTAAGGGACTGGTAATTGATGTATGAACACACAATTTGATTGCTCGCCCTTTCATTCCAATTCCACTTGTATCTCCTATTTTTTTTGTTTAAATATGTTATCTTTATTTGTAAGTTTTATTAACATGGCCATATTTATTAATCTCCTTCCAAATGTGGTTATTACCTTTAGAATAGTTCAGATAATGTATAATAATTGGTTCCCGGAGTTGTGGCTGCGTGTTGGGGTATCAAGTTCAGGGTTCGATATGTATGAAGGATCATATAGAAACTCATTCTATAGACACACATACACAAACGCCCATGTCCAAATAGAATGCAAAATAATTCTGAAAAATGTCACACTCACACACACACACGCACACTCACTGTATATTTTTGTCTTGATAGATAAGACAGATACGTACCGGAACCTAATGCTGAACATAGGATAAGGTTTACTGTTGCCCCGGGTTGGAATATACTACACACTCTATGAATCATCAACGTTGTCCTAAGTACTGGGATTGTAACTTACACTGGCCGCTACAGTCACTGGGTACAGGTACAGTCACTTATGAAAACTCGTGGACCCCCTATGTTTTTCTTTATGTAATTATAACTATCTGGATTGATATTTGGATGGAATTTGCTTTTCGATAAATGGCATATATATTTATTGTAGTTGATGTATACACAATTATATTCATAGATTCGTTTCCATAGATATACTTCTATAATTAGAAATAGGTGAGGTCCAAACATTTTAATGAGTGACTGTAGACCCAGGCACCACATGTGTCTTTCCTCATGAGTTTTTGTTCTTGAAAACTGTTTGTTGTAATCATAGTCAAACAAAACAAATACAAGCTATTCTCTAGTTTCTGACGGTTTATATGTTTTGCTTTAACAATTTCAAGAACACCTTTTAATCTAGATGTTGTTTTGTTTTGTTCTGGTTGTAACAGTTTGCAGACATTAGGTATTATGTTTAATATTCTGCAGCAGCTTATTAGTAGCATTTGTGACACGTGTTATGATAATGAAGGGATGTGTTATGATATATAAGGATATAATTTGCTCTGCACTTGTAATCGATTACATAATAGGTAACGGACGATGAATAGTAATATAGATTATATCAGATTCTGCTACGGATAAAACACCCCAGCATATCATGAAGGGGAGATAGGTCATTTTCTAGAACTCCTTCTCCTTCGTGTTTAGCCCAATTAATTTTGAGGTTTTAAGACGATCGACCCATTAGTTTAGCTATTATAACGCCTTTCTCCCCATTTCGTTGTTAATTTTAAGACCTTTCGTGTAATTTATGCGTCAATTGTGTTCCTGGCGAGCGAGAGCCAGCCTGTTATTTTAAAAGAATCTTACCTTCGGCCGAAGTAATGAACAAATTCATCTTCAAGGGGGTCTATGGGGTGTTTTCTTAAGCTTGATGGAGGTCTAGCGAGGAAACTAAAAACTATTTGAATGCATAACAAATAGACCACAAAATAACATGTATATACCCCCTTAAAAAACAACTCACCCCAGACAGACTTGCATGGCCTGTTTCACCCTCCGCCACAACACTGCACCGCCATTTATCAACATAGACCAAGACTTTTATTGCAATCCGGCTAATGGTTGCAGGAGTATTAGCCCATAAAATATAGTAGGGGCCGCAAGGACTGGGGGTCAATCGCCGAGTGTCATGTCGGGTGGTCCGGTGAGTTTGTTTACGGGTGTTATGTGCGTGGGGGCTAGTAGCTGTTTATTATGTGTACTGGAGAGAGAGAGCTACATAGAGCTACATAGATACACAGACCACACAGACCTCAAGGTCCTTACTAGGCAGTCTGTCCTTACAAACTATATATACTGTATATATATATATATATATATATATATATATATATATATATATATATATATATATATATATATATATATATATATAATTATATATACATATACACACATATATACACATATACACATACATACATACACACATATATATACATAATATATATACATGCTGTACAGTGCATACACATACATACATTTTTTTTTTTTTTTTTTTTTTTTTTTTTCATATCACCCCCGCCCTCTGCAGATAGAGGTCAATCCTTCCCTTGAAAGCGTTTATTGTGTCGCTCTCCACCACTCTCGCTGGTAGTTTATTCCATTCTGTCGCCACACTGTAGGTGAAGAAACTCTTTGTGACATCTAGGTTTCCTTTTTTGGTTTTTAGTTTCATTCCATTTCCGCGAGTTTGATTAGTATTGTTTAATGTGAATAGTGCATTTACATCGACTTTGTCGAAACCTTTTAGTATCTTAAAGCACTCAATAAGCTGACCCCTCAACCTCCTCTTTTTTAATGATAACAGGTTCAATCGTTTAAGTCTTTCTTCATATGATTTATTTCTTAATGAGGGTATCATCTTCGTCGCTCTACGCTGTGCTGACTCGAGTCTTACAATGTCCTTGATCAGATAAGGTGACCAGAACTGCACACCATATTCAAGGTGGGGCCTCACCATACTTTTGAACAGTAGCACTATTACGTTCTCATGTTTATATGTACATTTTCGTTTAATAAAGCCCAATGCTATGTTTGCCTTATTTGCAGCTGCTATACATTGGTCGGAAGTTTTTAGGTTTTCAGATATTAGTATCCCTAGGTCTTTTACTACCGTTGCGGTTTTTATTTGTTTGCCATTCATTTCGTATTTGTATTTCATATTTCTGCTACCAACCTGCAGCACCTGACATTTATCAACATTGAAGGGCATCTGCCATTTTTTCGACCACTCTGATATCTTGTTTAAATCAGATTGCAACGCATTTCTATCATCTTCGTTCAGGACTGTATTTCCTATTTTTGTATCGTCGGCGAATTTGGAAATCAATATCGTTAATGTAAATGAGAAACAGGACCGGTCCAAGGACTGAACCCTGTGGAACTCCACTAGTGACAGGCTCCCACTCCGATTCCACTCCATTTATCACCACTCTCTGTCTTCTGCCTGTAAGCCAATTTTTTATCCAAGAATGAATTTCACCTTTGATACCTATCCTCTCCAGTTTAGCCAATAGTTTTCGGTGAGGCACCTTGTCGAAAGCTTTTTGAAAGTCCAAGAAGATTATATCTAGCGATTTCGTCATGTCGTTATATGTGAATAGTTTGTTATAAAATTCAATCAAATTTGTTAGACATGACTTATTTGATCTAAAGCCGTGTTGACTATTTTTTATTAGGTTGTTTGATTCGAGGTAATCTACTATCTTATCTCTAAGGATTTTTTCCATGATTTTTCCTACAATTGAAGTTAGACTAATTGGTCTGTAATTACTCGCTTTGGCCTTGCTACCCTTCTTGCATATCGGCGTAATGTTCGCATCTTTCCAATCACTCGGTACAATCCCCTGTAGTAATGATAAGTTAAATAGTTGTGTCAGGGGTTTTGCTATTTCGTCCTTAACATTCTTAATTATTTTCGGGTGGAGCATGTCGGGTCCCGGGGTCTTATTTACATTTAAATTACTCAATTTGCTTTGTACTTCGCTAACACTGATGGTGAAATCTCCTATCACATGAGTTGAGGTGTTATTTTCAGGGGTATGATCGATAACTTCTGTGAAAACTGAGCCAAAATATTTGTTGAGCATATTTGCCGTGTTTGTGTCACCTGTTATTGTCTGGCCATCTTATATTAGCGGTCCGATTCCGGTTTTGATCTGTTTAGAGGTTTAGAGAGAGAGAGAGAAAGAGAGAGAGAGATCAGAATAAGAAATTTATTTCCATATATACAATGGTTATTCTTTACAACTTAAAAATACAAAAAATTATTTTATACAATAGTATTATGATAAACAAATAGTTACACACATATATGTTGTCAAAGGTTAATTGAGTAAAAATGCGGTAACATATATATAAACTTAGTGATTAAACTGACTGTTTAAAAGAATGGAGTTTCAGTTTTTTAAAGACAATATAGAATTAGAGACTGTAACTTGAAAAAATAGAGGAGGAGGAGGAAGGGGGAGAGAGTGAGAAAGGCCACCTACCTACTGACCTGTTGATATTTAGTACATTCGTTTAATGGGAGTATTGAGTTTGTGATTGGTGGCGGCATATTACAGTACGTGCGTAGGGTGTATGTACTTATGGACTGGAGAGAGAGAGAGAGAGAGAGAGAGAGAGAGAGAGAGAGAGAGAGAGAGAGAGAGAGAGAGAGAGAGAGAGAGAGAGAGAGAGAGAGAGAGAGAGAGAGATGCATAAATTACAGTATATATTACAGTACGTGCGTAGGGTGTATGTACTTATGGACTGGAGAGAGAGAGAGAGAGAGAGAGAGAGAGAGAGGGAGAGGGAGAGGGAGAGGGGGAGAGAGAGAGAGATGGAGAGAGAGAGAGAGATAGATGGAGAGAGAGAGAGAGAGAGATGCATAAATTACAGTATATATTTTACATAAAAGGGTATTACATAAGGCGCTGGTTTATGAAATATGTATCTCATGTGTTTAATGGATAGTGCAGTCAGTGAAAAGTGTCACGCTTAATCTTACGTTATGTGCACCAATATTTACTTTTCACTATTGTAATGTTGTACCGCTGTCACCCACAAGAGATTCACATACAGTATATATTTCCTATTTTGTCCGTGATTAGAAGAAGTTATGATTGTAAAGTACTTAAAGAGTGGTATGTGTGGAACTTAATTAATTTACATTACTAATAAATTAAGTTAAAGTCCGTTCAGTATTTGTACGCGGAAAATATAAAAAAAAACATGGGTTTTAAGAAGAAGATAGCTATAGTATTTTGTTCCTGTCATGAAATAATACAAAATCAGCTAGACAAAGGAGGATAGATATTCCCTTTCTTAAATGACAGGAGAAACTCTTCCTTGATATTGTACAGTCAGATTCAATATGAGCATTAGTTTTTTTAAAGTGTTCAGGATTCTGATAGACCCTTAGTACCGGTAGTAGTATTTCGTTTCAAGTAGTAGAAATATCCATTTAAAGGGAGATATTTAGTTATTTTCATACACCTCCATCAAGCTTAAAATTACACCCCCTATACACCCTTTCAAGATAAATGTGTATATTTTTCGGTAGGAAAATGTTCCTGCCAAAGGCCTGTTCCTCTAAAATTACAGGCTCCCTATCGCTCGTCAGGAAAAGATCGACACCTAAATGGCACGAAAGCTCTTAAAATTGCCAGATATGGGGCAAAAGTTCTTAAAATCGCCAACTAATGGGGCGAACGTCTTAAAATTTCAAAAGTAATGGGGATAAAGGGGTCCAGAAAAAAAAACCTCAAGTGGAAATATCCCCTTATTGGCCCTGGCATTAAACATAAAAATTAATGAACTATCAGAGTTTTCGGCTCACTATTGTTTATGTTTACAGTGACATACTTTTTGAGGTGATGCTGGAGAACGACCTTGTAGAAGTGTCTCAGGCTTGTTGCGTCGAGGGGGAGGTCGAAGGGCTGGGAAACTACGGACAAAATAACACATACTCTCTCACCTTTGTTTGGCCTTTAGGGGCTAGAGGAACACACGGGCGACAATTGTACCTGTTGGCTGATTCATATTGGAATTGAAGCTTTCAACATGTCAAATATAGTTCTCTTTTTCGTAGTATATTATTTTAATTAACCACAAGATTGCATAATGTTTGATGAATTATAAGTTACCTTGGAATTGTATGTTTTACAGTGCACGATTATGTTTGATAAAGATTAATCCAGAAAATATGATGTGTAAACGGGAATCACTAGCAAATTCACATGTTGCAGAGGCTGGATCGTTTGGCTAAGAGCAAACATTATTTGATAATAATAAAAATTAAACAATGAGATTACACACTTCTAAAACATCAACACAATTTAGCATCCTCCATATATTTACCATCAAGGACCTAAACATAGCCTATATGTGAGGACAATTATTATAATGAACTTGTAAAGACCTTTTTTCACGGTCAGGAGCATAAAACTCCTTGACCAAATTACCTTTCCTTACATCTAATGACTCTTTCTTGACTTCTAGCTGCCACCAGACTATTATATTCAACTCGCAAAAGCTTCTCATAGATAGAGGATTAAACTCAGTAATTCCTCCTCTGCTCATGTATCTGTTTCATTATGTCCACGGCTATACGAACACAATATTATGTGTGTTTTTACGAGATGCTTCTCTGCCTCGTCAAATAATACAGGGCCTTTAAGCAAATCTTTAAGTGTTACCAAATAGGCCCCTTTCTAACCACACTGGCCTCTTCTGTATGGTCTCTACGGCCTTCCTTCAGGCCTGTAACCAACCAACCAAACCGGCCCTCAAATCATAACTGCATACTCTTTATCGTATCTGTTTACGAATATACGTGTAAAGCAAATACATAGTATATTAATATACAAATAGGCTATCATGGGCAAATTGGTTATTGAAACATTGATCTAAAAACTCATCAATATAATGTAAGCCATCACAATAGGTAATTGCAGGATAAATGTTGGCTGCACATAATCCAGTTAAGTCGGCCAACATTCCCGCTGAGCCAGGGCTTCTTATAGTTATGATATTATAGATAAAGTAGAGTAACGGCAGACATTTTATGATATTATAGATAAAGTAGAGTAACGGCAGACATTTTATGATATTATAGATAAAGTAGAGTAACGGCAGACATTTTATGATATTATAGATAAAGTAGAGTAACGGCAGACATTTTTCTATCGAAAAATGTACAAATTAACTTACTGTCAAAACAAAACTACATATATGCTGGCTCGCTACCGCTCGCCAGGAAAATATTGACACCTGGATGGGGGTAAAAGTCTTAAAACAGTAGGCTAAATGGGGTCGAATGGATGCAAGCCAAAGAGAGAGGGAGAGAAAGAGAAAAAACCGAGGTGGGCTCCCTTAAATACCGTAAGTTCACGAAGCCCTGAGCCAGCTGGAATATTGGCGGACTGTACATACATGTCACCACCTTTCATGGACGGAGTGCTATTTCCCAGTGGCAGCATACTAGTTTCAGTTGACGAATACTCCTTCAATAATAGGCTATTCGATACAATTAGGCCCAACATCTTGACAACTAACCTCTATAACTCAGAATAGACTAGATTAATCGAGCGAATATTACTACAATTTAGAGAGGGTCAGCCAGAGACTATGTGTGGAGACGTACAGCCCATTTGTTCTAGCCGTGTTTAGGTTATAGAGGTTAGGGGTCACGATTTCTGGCCTACCTATAACGAACGGACTACAGTGACTTAGAAGCAGGAGGGGTATGGTCAGGGTATCTCTGTGGACTTTTGCTATACTGTATATATGAGACAACAGTACTGCACATTTTGATTCCAAATAGTATCTTCTCATGGATAAATGCACTGAATTTCGGTGTGAACATCCTAGGTTCGAATCCCTGGACTGCCACATGTATTTGTTGATTTCATTCATTGAGTTTAGAAGTAAAGTCGGTTGGTGGAGGGAACATAATATGTAAATTCAAACCTGTGATGTTGTTCGTGATAGTCCAGTCATATAAACACTTGGGCACCACAATATCTTAATTTGTTTTATTAGTTTGCTCCCATAACCTCTCTCAAACTTAAGGCAACACCCCCAAGACCCACTTTGAAATCAATTTGTTAACATTTCGGTAAAAAGAATGTCCCGGCTGAAGGCCGGTTCCTCTTATAAGTACAAGCTTGCTATCGCTCACCAGGACAAAATAAGACACCTACATGGCAAGAAAGATCTTAATATTGACACATAAATAGGGCGAAAGGTTTTAATATCACCATGGTAATAGAGCGAACGTCTTAACATTTCAAAACTAATGGGGCAACTAATGAGGCAGAGCGGGGTCCATATTTATAACAAAAACCTCCCTTAATGTACAGTATCTGCTTTACGGATCATAGCTACAGTCACTTATATAACTATTTTGGGCCCATCACATTTTACATCATGGAAGTATATCTATGCAATAACGATCTTACTATACATAGAAGGCATGTTTTCCCCATCAATTAGTTGCATTTACATATAAACATTAGATGTTTACCAACTTTTACATGTGACTTTAGGTTGTCCAAATCGTTTGTACGGTGAAAATCGGCAAAGTTCTCAAGAGCGAGTTGCAATTTCACACTCGAGCGCAAGATCTCACAATTATGTTATTTAATTTGCTTCCTCGACCTCTATCAAACTTAGAACAAATAAAATAACAAAATATACTTCTGAGATCTCTCTTTTCATTTTCCGGTAGAACACATCCTGGCTAAAGGCCGGTTTTATTCATCTGATTGAAAGGTTTATGTAAGTTGTAAATTCGGCCACGAAGCTACGCAGCCACTTTCATGGAAATTTCTCTCTGGTAAAATATGCAGCTCCCCCGACCTTGTAGTTTTAGGGCCCTATAGCTTTACGTTATGTGGCACCCCGCGGTGGCGTAATATGCGCCAGCTTACACGGGTTGGTGCTTCTAGTGCGCAGTCTGGGGGCGCGCAGTCACGGCATCTGAAGGGGGAGTCACACCACCACATTTTCGGATATAGTTTTTCTGATAACTCTACCTCCAGAAATATATCCTTCTGAATCCTCCCTTCCTCGCGAAGACAGAGTTCACCTGGCCAGGCTGAGATGTGGGCACCGTCCAGCTCTTCTGAGCTATCAGAAGAGACTGGATGGCTCCGTCGACGACACCTGCCCGGGATGTAACACAGCACCCCATACCATTAAACACATCGTAAAAAAAATGCATTTCACACAATCATTTACGCCAACAACATAATCTACACTCCTTGAGAGCCCTGTGGGAAAGCCCGACCGTAGCCATTACCTTCCTTAGGGACTCGATCGGGGCTTTTCGGCCAGGCAGCTTAGGGAACGACAACAACAACAACAACAATTCAGAATAGTAGACACAATTAATATAAACACCATATGAGGAGGAGCACTTTATTGACTATATACTGTACATGAGGTTAATAAAGAGTTCCTCCTCAATGGTGTTTATATTATCTAAATCAACTCATAAACACATATTTAATATAAAAACAAAACTAAAATGGTTATGTATACCTAAAATATACTTAATTAACACAATTAATATTTTGAAGAAAAACTGGTGTAGGGAAATTGGTGCATACAATTGTATTAAATGTTATTACCTATAACAGACGATTGATAATTTACTTTCATCTTTTCTGTAAAATTGATTAAGCAAGGTAGAGTTTACTTAATATTTTGTTCATTTTTACATAATGATTGTGTGCGCGTGTGTGACTGTGATTGAGAGTGAGAGTGAGAGTGAGAGCTAGTTAGTGAAGGTACCGTCCCCCTTCACCCATGTTATACACACACATTATACTGATAAGACGTGATATACATACAACACATTTACTACCATCAAATTACCCGACACACATATCCACGCCCAGACGCCAACGATGATGAGGAACACTTTAGTATAGAAAACACCTACAACTTTTAGGTTTTTGTTGTGGCTCATTCTAAAGACTGAAACTGGTATCGCACGAGGGACTTTTGCTTTAACTTTTATTGGCAACTCGTGCCTGGCAACTGATGAGATACTTGTTATTATAATTCTGTCACTTAAGTTCATTGCCCTTTAATTAAGTTACCGATACAATCGCATATTATATTTGTTAGAATTCTGATATATAAATGTGTTTACGTGTTGTTTACTTTCCGTTACTAATGTAAAAGTGTAATTGGAAATGGTCATCAAAGATAAAATTAAATGTCTCTTTGAACAAAGTACCCAATCATCAAAACTTACTAATCACCGAAACAGCCGATGACTAGATTATCCAGACCATTGTGCAATTTAACTAAATCTCACACCACTTACATGTACAGTCAAATTTAAACATTCCTGGACCCCTTATTTATTCTTTTCCAAATACATCCACCGGGATTAATGTATGAATTAAATTTGATTTACAGTAATTGATTATATATATATATATATATATATATATATATATATATATATATATATATATATATATATATATATATATATATATATATATATATATATATATATATAAGTTTTACATACACGTACTGTCAAATGTTGTTAGTGCATGTGCCCTCAAACTGCCCGTTATAGACTGACAGACAAATTGAGTTACTCAAAGGTCTTACCCCAAATTTACCGAAGGTCCCGCTGAGGTTCTTGTCAGGCGGCCGCGGTGAACAATTACAAGTTCCTAATTGTGGGAAGACTCGCTCTGACACAAGATTTATGGTTGCAGCCGGGGAATGTCCCTCCTTGGGTGGCGTTAGGAGAAGATGGTAATGTGTTGGGGTTCTCGTGATCTACTGGGTAACATAAACCTATACTCTGTTTATTATTGTTAATCCTCTATCACCATCTGTGTGACGTTTTTAAATATAAGTGCTGTTATCTCGAGTGACCAAACACAAATGAAACAGCCTAAATGCCTAAAGATCCATTCACTGATTTTGGGTTGTGGTATGAAGCACAGGCTATATATATATATAATGAAAACTAATAAATAAATATATACATCGTGAATACCTAAATCGTAACAATAAAAAGGCTAGAGCAAACGGGATGTATTTTCCTACACCTATTTCCTGATCGATTCTTCCCGTACAGATTACATATCAGATTGATTTTTCAAGTGTATTTTTTGTATTTATTGTTTTATTATAACACCACCACCTCTGTGGTGGAGGGGTGAGAAATTTCCACCACCGCTTTTCTCCGGCGAGACGTAGAAGTCGGCTAAAGGGGATCGGGGGCGGGGGGCCTGGTATCCTTCTCCCCTTAAATAAATCTACCAAAAAAACGAGACAGAGATAGGGGAGAGGGAACGCGTTCGTGGTCCCGGACCCTAAGAATAGGAGCTTTGAATGTGCGTGGATGTAGTACGAATGAGAAGCGAGAGGATATTGGAAGGTTATTTGAAAGAAGGATGTATGATGTCCTTGCACTGAATGAAACAAAGATGAAAGGAGAGGGAGAAGTGGATTTTGAAAACGTGATAGGTAGAAAGTCTGGAGTAGACGAGGGAGTCAGGGGGAAAGAAGGAGTGGCTATTATTGTGAAGGAGGAGTTGAGAGAGTTTATAAAAGAGTGGAAAGAGGTGTCATCAAGGCTAATGTGGGTGAGAATGCGGTTTAAGGGTGAAAGGTGGGTTTTTGTAAGTGCGTATGGACCAGGAAGTGAAAGAGAGTTAGATGAGGTAGAGGGTTTCTGGGAGGATTTGAGAGATTGTCTACAAGGGTTTGATGAAAATGAAAATGTTATAGTTTTAGGGGACCTAAATGCTAGGGTAGGAAATGAGCCTGTTGAGGGAGTCATCGGTAGTTTTGGTGTGGATGGTGTAAACGAGAGTGGAGAAAGACTGAAAAATGTATGTGAAGAGTGTAGATTGAGTGTAGGTAATACGTTCTTCAAAAAAAGGCGTATACACAAGTACACCTGGCATAGACTTGTGAGGGGAGAGATTGTAGAGAGGGCATTGATGGATTATGTGCTGGTGACAAGGGAAAGATTGTGTTGACTGCTGGATGTGAATGTGATGAGAGGTGAGGCGGAGGGTATGTCAGATCATTACCTGGTGGAGGGAAAGCTAAGAGTTAAGAGTTACAGGAGAATAAGAGACAAGCGTGAAGTAAGAGAGGTAATAAAAGTTAGTGAGTTAGAGAAGAGTGAAAAAGAGAGGGAGTACAAGGAAAGACTAAATGAAAAGTGGATGGAAGTGAGAGAGATGGAAGAGAGAGAAGTAGAGGTTGAATGGCAACAGTTTAAGGAAGGAGTGAAAGCAAGTGCAGAGGTAGTATGCGGCAAAAGGAAAGTAGGAGGCAGAGGTATCAGGAAAGGAAGCGAGTGGTGGAATGATACGGTCAGAAAGGCAGTTGAGGAGAAGAGACAGTGTTTTGAGAGGGTTTTACAGGATGGTAGTGTTGAGGTATGGGAGAGGTACAAGGAGAAAAGGAGAGAGGCAAAACGGAAAATTAGAGAAGCGAAAAAAGATGCAAACGAAAGGTGGGGCCAAAGACTGAGTGAGAATTTTGAAGAACGAAAGAAGAGGTTCTGGAAGGAGGTAAATAAAGTAAGGAAAGGAGGACAAAAGAGGGAAGAGTCAGTGAAAGATGAAAATGGAGAATTACTAGTGGAACCAGTTGAAGTGAGGAAAAGATATGCCGAGTATTTTGAATCTTTGTTAAATACAAGAGATGGAAGAGAAACAGTGATTGAAGCAGAGGTGGATGGAGATAGGTTACCCAGGCCACCCAGGTGGCAGGGAATGAATGGAAGGATTGAGGAAAATGAGGTGAAAGAAGCAGTGAAACAAATGAGAGTGGGAAAAGCAGAAGGTTTGGATGGTATTGCTGTGGAGTGTATAAAGAAGGGTGGAGATGTGATAATAGATTGGTTGGTGACACTTTTCAATGTGTGCTTTGTTGTGTCAATGGTACCAATAGACTGGAAGAGTGCATGTATTGTGCCGTTGTACAAGGGGAAGGGAGATCGGCAGGAGTGTTCAAGTTATAGAGGTATTAGTTTATTGTCAGTGGTTGGAAAGCTGTATGGCAGGGTGTTGATAGAGGATAATAAAGTGTACGGAAGTTGCAATAGGAGAAGAACAGTGTGGTTTTAGGAGGGGAAGAGGGTGCGTGGATCAGATGTTTGCAGTAAGACAGTTATGCGAGAAGTATTTAGAGAAGCATAAGGAGATATTTTGGGCTTTTATGGACTTGGAAAAAGCGTATGATCGTGTGGACCGTGAAGCAATGTGGAAGGTGTTAAGGATTTATGAAATAGGAGGAAATTTGTTAGAAGCAGTTAAGAGTTTTTATGAAGGGAGCAGAGCATGTGTGAGAGTAGGAAATGGCGAGTTGAGTGAATGGTTTGAGGTAAAGGTAGGTTTGCGACAGGGTTGTGTAATGTCACCATGGCTGTTTAATATGTTTATGGACGGTGTGGTGTGGGAGGTGAAAAGGAGAACTATGGGAAGAGGATTGGGTTTAGTAGGAAAGAATGGTAGAGATTGGGAGTTGAATCAGTTGCTGTTCGCTGATGACACAGCATTGGTGGCGGATTCTGGTGAGAAACTGCGGCGGGTAGTCAAAGAGTTTGGTGTGGTTTGTGGAAGGAGGAAACTGAAGGTGAACGTCAATAAAAGGAAAGTAATGGTGTGTAATAGGGGAGAGCATAGGGTGAATCTAGATGTGAGGCTGGATGGGGAAATATTGGAACAAGTAGAGTGTTTTAAATATCTAGGAGGAACGATAAGCAGGAGTGGAGGTATGGAAGTGGAGGTAAAACAGAGAGTGTGTGAAGGAAGGAAGGTTTTCGGAGCAATGGGAAGTATGTGGAAGACGAGAAATCTCGGAGTGAAAGTAAAAAGTGCACTGTATCAAGGAATTGTTGTGCCAACAGTGATGTATGGGGCTGAGACATGGGCTCTGAAGAAAAAGGAGAAAAGAGGGCTGGATGTGATGGAGATGAGATGCTTGAGGAGTATGTGTGGAGTTATTCGTAGAGACAGATTGAGGAATGAAGAGATACGTAGGAGAGTGGGGCAGCAGGAACATTTGTCAGCCAGAGTGGACAGAAGGGTGCTGAGCTGGTATGGTCATGTTGAACGAATGGGAGATGAAAGGCTTACAAAGAGAATATGTGAGTCAGGTACAAGGGGAGATAGAAGGGCAGGAAGACCCCCATTGAGATGGAGAGACTGTGTAAGAAAGGCTTTGGATGATAGAGGAATGAATATAGATCAGGCAGGGGAAGTGGTGGGGGACAGGAGTGAATGGAGAATGCTTGTGAATAGTTGAGTGAACACGTGGTCATTTGGAGTAAGGGGTCGGGCGCAAGTTCGACTAGATAATAGTCCATCAGGCGCCTGGCCCGGGGGGACGATTAATATGAAGGGTGTGCCTGGAAGTGTGGTGGGAGGGCTTGTGGCTTTGGCTCCGCTGCATGTCTGCCTGCCGAGATCGGAACCTCTCCGGGTGGTCAGGGGCCGGGGGAGTGCTGGAGCGACCTTGGTAACCCTGGTCTCTGGGTCTTCTCCTGGGTGACCTGGATGTGTGTGAGTTTGTGTTTTTTATCTGTGTTTATTTTTTGTTTTATGTTGTTTTTGTGTTTTCCCTGTTCTTGCTCTGTCTTGAGTCGGCTACCCCCAAAATGGGGATTGGGCCTGAGCATATAGAATAGAATAGAATATAATAGAATTATAAGATGCTAGTCGTCACTATATCTGCCCTACTTATAACCGGCCTTCGGCCAGGGAGTTTTTCTACCGAATAATGCAAACATTTATCTTTAAGGAGGATTTTGTGGGTATTTTTTAAAGCTTGATGGAGGTCTAGGAAGGAAATTAAAACATATATAAATACTAAATAGAAACCCCCCTCCCACCCCATAACATGCCATAAAATAATGATATACCCCATGTTGTTGCCAATGGAGTGTTAATCTGTGGGTATCTGTAAAAACTATATCTAATACAATCGGTGTCAATACAGGCATACCTACAGTATATAGCCTCGTTAAATGTTGAAACAGTTGATAACTATAATATATTAAACTGTGTGCTAAGCCCCCCCACCCCAACACACCTCCCTCTCTCTCTCTCTCTCTCTCTCTCTCTCTCTCTCTCTCTCTCTCTCTCTCTCACACACACATATGAAAGAGACAAACACCCAAATCGAATTAATCGCTCGTGAGGTGTGAATTAAAGTAGAACGCCCATGACTCAGTGTTGGGCGGCGATTGACGGGCAGGTCTAATGGGCGTTTGGGGGCGTGGAGGTGAATCTTAGGATTCAGTATTTTTTGTTGTACGTCTGACGAATGAGAGGTGTTCTGCGGATTGTATGGTTTGGTTAAGATGGTGTGTGAGGTTTTGTGTGCTTGTGAGATCTGAGTGTGGTGAGAGCGACATTCACATTTAAAGAGCATGGGGTGCGTGATGTGGGATTTTTGTTTTGCTTTTGTATTAACTAGATCAGTTAGAGTTGAGTGTATATACCTGTATATATATATATATATTGTCTTTTTCTTCATACATAAATCCTCTGGAGTTACCTTAAAAAATACCATACAACATCCTCCTATTGAAAACGTGTTTTAAGCAGATACTGGAGGAAACTTCAGGAGTTGGGGAGCCCTGGGATTAGTTATATTTAGTTTTATTTATATATATATATATATATATATACAGTATATATATATATATATAAATATAGATATTTTGTTTTAATTCTCTGAGCAATGAATACCGAATTATTACTGTAAACAGACATTGCACAAAATCCAGGTTTTGAAAGTTTTAATCATCAGAAATACTTCGGATTAATATCAAAAGATACCTGACAACTTCCCACACAATACGAAATATCCTGTGTGTAACTTGGTGGATTAACCTGCCACTTATTTTGAAGTGTTAATTTCTGTATACGTTATGACACTTTCATCATCATCAGGGAAGTAAAGATCTATCTATTCCGTGACCTTTGTAAAGTATAGAATAACAATAGTTCTGGTATCCTATGTGAGCTATCAGAAGAGACTGGATGACTCCGTTGTCGACGCCTGCCCGGGATGTAACACAGCACCCCATACCATTAAACACATCATAGAAGACTGCATTTCACACAACCACTTACGCCAACAACACAACCTACACTCAATGAGAGCTCTGTGGGAAAGCCCATATCGTGGCCATGGCCTTCCTCAGGGATTCGGGGCTGTTCGGCCAGGCAGCTTAGGGAACAACAACAACAACAAAAACGAAGGAGACAGAAGGCAAAGCTGCCTGTAACAAGTGTCTCCCCCTATAAGTTGAATGAGTGACAGAGCCAAAATCAAGGTACGTTACAGTCAAAATATCGCTACACACGGAGCTTGAAGCAATTCAAATCATAGGATGAGGGAAAGACAGATTGAGGGAGAGTGTGCGCTTTTAAGGATATATAATATATATATATATATATATATATATATATATATATATATATATATATATATATATAATATATATATACAGTATATATATTTATATAATTACTTGCTTATTCACGTTTTTTTTTTTTTTTAGTCTCCTTCCTAGACCTCCATAAAACGTTAAAAAAAATTTCCCCAAAAATTCTCCTTCAATATAAGCTTGTGAATTATTTGATGGTATAATGCCCCGGCCAAATGCCAATTCCTCATAATTTGCAGGCTTACATTCGCTCTCCTGGAAAAAATCGTCACACAAATGGCACAAACAGATTTAAACTGATTGAACTAATGTCATAATATCCCATAACTAATGGGATTAACATGAGGGAGAAGAGTGATTGGTCCGTATTGAGTATGGGTTCAGTGTTACGTCCTATTGGCGGTGTTCCAGGCAACCCTTTACTGGGATGCCTCAAGTGTTAGATTATGAAATATTATACAAGATCTGACGACCTGATCCCACATCATTCTAGGTCTACCTCCTCCGTGCAACCCCCACTACGTTCACAGACTTGTATCTCGTCATCCAATTTTGAGAATCGAAAGTATAGTATGGAGGAATACAATCTTTTCCATGCACTACGTTCATGGAGGATTATTTTTAGCATATACTGTAATATCACGTAATGCCACAACATCAAATATGCGCAAATATCATAAGGACGAATAATCCATAACATTTATACATCAATAATATATGCAACATAAACACTCCCAAGTTGACTATACATGCCAAGGGTGGACTAGTCATGACGTGGAAGGTTTTCTTAGCTTGCACTCTCCGGGATTTTCTTTCCAAGCCAACTCACTTTCGGTTTCAGGCCATTGTTTGACTTTACCATCCCTTTCTCCGACCCTAAGCCTACTCACAAACTGTTTCGCCCACTAAGCTTTTTGCACTGAGTCATTTCTTCTACATTCAGGGTTCATTCCTTCCTACATTAAAATCACTTAGCTTAACTGAGAGTTGAACGTACCAGAAACTTACCAATCTTGAACCTAATTTACCCTTCCTTACTCGAACCTCATCTAGATTAGATGAAGGTATCATACTATTAATTAACCGTAAACTACCCCAATTTAAAATTAAATTAAATCAGTCTATTTAGCCAAATACAATTAACAAAAGTCACCATTTTAGATGTTATACTTACTAGCTCAGTCCATTAATCATATATTTTTATGGGCTCCAATAAATTGTTATGGAGGACATTTACAACTGTAATGTAAATATACACAAACATGTGATATCTTGTTATATGCACACTTCATTGGGATCACATAATCGAACTTGGCATTTCCTTCTATCTAACCAAAACTTACCTACCCTAAAATACCATAATATAACATAGCAGCCTACCTACACTAACATAGCAGCCTACCTACACTAACATAGCAGCCTACCTACACTAACATAGCAGCCTACCTACACTAACATAGCAGCCTACCTACACTAACATAGCAGCCTACCTACACTAACATAGCAGCCTACCTACACTAACATAGCAGCCTACCTACACTAACTTAGTATAAACAAACATTACCGTAAACCATATCTTAACTCACCTAATCGAACCTAGCCTGATTCACAATTTAAATCAATGTGAAATAAGTTGAAATAAACGAAATTATTCTTAAATATACATAGACTATCCTCAGCCTAAATTAACATTGGCATAAAAACTAATCTAACTTCAACTCGACTAGTCTAACTTAACCAACTTAAAAGTGTAAGCACCATAATCCTGCTATAGGCGAACGACCATATGAGCAAAGCGACAAGTAGTCTTCCCGAACAGTGAGACTTTCCTTCAACCTTCTGTCAGCAATAGTGTAGATTTGTTTTTTCTTTTTTGTACAGAGAGATCTGGAATTGTTTCAGCTTGACGCCAGGAGTTATTCAGTACATTGGATTGTTAGTTACTTAGCCATTTAGTTCGTTCATTACTCAGTCAGCCATTGAGTCCTTCGCTTAATTTTTTTTTTTTTTTTTTTTTTTTTTAGTTGTTTTTCCATCCATTCAGTCATTAATTTTGCCATTTAGTCAAATATTTCCTCGTAAACTGGCTAGTCGTAAATTCATATATTCATTCAATCAGTCAGTTATGAATTAATTCAGTGATTAGTCAGTCAGTCTGTAATACATTTTGTCAGGCAATCTTTTCCTCATTTGGTCGTCATTCACCTGTCATTTCATCAGTAAGTAGTTTGCTTTTACTCTCTACGTGATGTGTGGGAATTATGAACGCCTAGAAATAAAGCAAATATATATGTATATACAGGTATATATATATATATATATATATATATATATATATATATATATATATATATATATATATATATATATATACTGTATATATATATTTTCATTAAGTTATTGCCATTACCATAGATGGTTGGTAGCTACATAATAAAATCTGATTATATATGTCATCCTTAGAGTGGGAAATATTAGCCACATCATGTATGTAATAATTGTATTCAGCTGACTATGACCTCAATAACCGTTGATGTAATGAAGAATGTGAAGTGTCCCTTATATGATTGTAATATATTTGTGGTACTATTATTGCAAAATAATTTATGTAGTTGGAAATATTAGCCACATCATGAATGTAATAATTGTATTCAGCTAACTATGACCTCAATAACCATTGATGTAATGAACAATATGAACAGTCTCCTCATATGATTGCACTAGTTTTGTAGTGCTATTATTTACAACCAGTCAATTATTAATTCAGTCACGATTTTTGTTTTCTTTTTTCCATGAGCTACGTATATACAGCACATGTGGCAATTACATGAGGAAACTATAATAACACATCTGAATAATGCCTACCTGATTTATAAACACAAATATGAATGTAACCAGACGACAATGCTGTTGTTTCAGTGGAATAATGGCTCTTTGAGCAGTATGTATCGCTTTACTAGTGGTTGTCCCCTCACAGGATGGGGGGCGCTGCTCAATAAACTCGCCCCTCGGGGAAAAATCAAAACTCTCTCTCTCTCTCTCTTTCGCTCTTAGTGAACTTGGCACTTAGAGATACGTTTGTTGACTTATGCAGTTTGCTCACTTTCTCTACTGCAAAGGTGCAAGCAAATTATTTGTCTTCAGTATGAACGATATTATTTCTTGGTCTATATTTCTTTCTTTTTCGTAGGAGGCAACTTTTCTTTAACTTCGCCTTTCTTTGTTTACTTTGTTGATGCTCTAGATTTGTTTTCATATAACACAACTTGTATGTTTTTCTGTTTTGGCATGCACATATTATGTGTTAGGATTGTCAGTCGTTCCCAATTATCTGTCTGTAATCTATCTATATACACCCACACACACCCACACACACACACACATATATATATATATATATATATATATATATATATATATATATATATATATATATATATATAATAACCCCTGTTCTTTCCCTATTCGTTTCGTGGCACATAATTACTGTTTTTTCCTCTTTTGCTCATGACCTTTTCAGTCTTCCCGCAATCCTCGCTCCCTCAGCTTCTCTTGCTCCGTCATATGGCCAACACACACGAACGTTCTTGTCGACATTTTTTAGTAGCAATGTTCTTCCTGGCACCGAATCAGAGCTCACTATAATGTTATCTAAAACAAGACGAAAAGTGGATTATTATAGCTGAGGGAATTCTAATGCATCATAACGTCAACAGGTGCCAGAAAAGAGGTGCCAACACAATCGGATGGTGGCCAAAGTGATCAGGTGGGCTTACCTGTGCATGCACCTACCATATTTAGTCATTTTTATACCTTCTTTTTGTCCCTTCACCAGTCACGTTCGAGGTAGGGGTCATATGCTTGTATATAGGGGAAATTAACTGTTTTAATAGTCGCCATAGTGTATATCCTTAGCTTAATCTGATATTCCCTTGTAAGAGTTTTTAACCCTTCCAGTGCCAGTGACGTAAATTATATTTGATTTCGGCTGCATTTAGACGATTTTATGGAGCATAGGAAAGATATATGGTAGCTAAAAGGATGGATTGAGATAGTCTGTAGCTTTTTAATTGGTAGATGTCCTTCCTAAACTAAATAATAATCGTCTAATAGTTGCCTGAATATAGTGTAAAAAACGTCACCGGTACATTAGGTGTTAATCCATTTCCTACAGGGTTATTCGAGATACACATGCATATGAAGGTGTGGCTAAGGCCTAGTAGGCCTACTTGATGTTCAAGAATATATTGTTTAGTTTCTTCTGACGGTAAATTTAATCCCTTAGTAACAGATTTATCGATACTTAATGGATAATTATGACACTATTATGTCTCTCTACCATATTGATGCCAAGTGTATATAACTGACAACATATTTTGCTACAGACTCGAATGTAATAGCTGCACAATTAAGATGGAGATGTCCGCTGAAAACAATCTATAGCTGTAGGATCATGTAAGATATTATTTATAACTATAAATGGCCAGTTGTCTAGGTTAGTAATATCAGTGAAAATATCCAATTCGTAGTAGAACAGAATGTAGGCTATACCCTGTTCATTATACGTAGGCCAGAAATATCGATCCCAACATCTCATAACCCAAAAAGGGCTTCAGTATTTAAGCTAATATTGTTTCCTTTTGGGAAGAGTCATCCAGGGAATAAGTAGGGTAATCTACATCCCATTTGCCCTATCCTTATTTGAATAGAGACGATAGAGACGACATCTGGCCTACCTATAATGAATGGACTATAGCTAAAGATATACTGATTACAACTTACCCTATTCTCATCTACGTCTCCCACAACCCCACGTATCATACTTTACGAGTGTAGCTTTGCTGATTCCCCAAACAACTGTCAACTCAACTGAATTCCTGAAGCAAATTACATCTTCAATTAATAGAAAAGGCTTGCTATAAAACCATAATATACAGAGATGAGATGATCAATGGAAAGAAAATACAGTTATTCATCTGGCTGATTATTTAGTTTAATCAAGAGCCTAAGACTATTATGTTATAATAACTTGGATCACGTCAAAAACTCATGTTGGTCAAAATGTTGACCACTAATAATGAGTATATATTACTGGACGGAGATGAAGCATCATAAATCTTATATGAAAATAGTGATAGAGCCAAATTTGTCTTGTAGTGTACTCGAGATACACTCTGGGTTACATAGTCAGGTATACAATATTGCGGTTACTAGGCAGGGAATAATGTGTCAGAGGGCAGCATTGGGGAACAACTAGATTGAATGTAGGGAGGTACAATAAGATGAACTATAAGGGAACTAGAATAAGATATATACAGTAGTACACCACTTTGTAATTGACACTTTAATAAACAAAACAAAACATAGAAGGAAACATGCTTACATTACTGAAATGTTTGTTGACATGGAGTAATGCAAGTAATGGTCGCTCTTCTGCAAATCTAAAATGGCTTACTTAAGAATGGGAAAGGGGTGGGACCTTCTATTAAAAGAAAATGGACAGGGAATTTATGTAACCTTCCTATAGATGGCGCCAGGTATACAACATTGCGGGTACTGGGAAGGGATTGCATGAAGCCTTCCTATAGATGGACCTGGTTGAGGCTGGTGGTGACACTCGGTAAAGGTCGCTGGAGAGTCTATTGGATAACTATGGTAGTGACTTTACCAGGGACTTGGCGCACAGTGTTTACTGTGTGTGTGTGTGTGTGTGTGTGTGTGTATGTGTGTGTGTGTGTGTGTGTGTGTGTGTGTGTGTGTGTGTGTGTGTGTGTGTGTGTGTTCCAAGTGACTTTTTCGGAATTATATCTTGCAGTGTTTCTTAATACTATGACCA
This sequence comes from Paralithodes platypus, assembly GCA_032716605.1. Classification (NCBI taxonomy): domain Eukaryota; kingdom Metazoa; phylum Arthropoda; class Malacostraca; order Decapoda; family Lithodidae; genus Paralithodes; species Paralithodes platypus. Next base: position 29,416,158 of record CM064543.1, on the reverse strand, counting down.
CTTATTCCCGAGTTCTTTTTAATTCATCTATGTACGTGCCCAATGATTTTACATTGTACACTCGATTTTCAAAATGTAATGTTGTTATTTGATTTCAGGAAGGCTAGTATGTGACTTTCAAAATGGCTATTATAGGATAAAGGAAATCCTCTCTAGTTGTCCTTTGTGTTTAGTGTTATTATACATATTTAGTATGGTACATACAGATTAGTTCTAAGCTGAAATTACTTCATTACAAGGGACAAATGAAGATTTAAGTTTAATTACTTTCGTTCTATGAATAATACTGCGGCAATTGTAATATAAATGTAAATAATATTGCAATAGTTTAATTAGATAGACAGTCCGTTAAAAGAAAAATCTAATTAATCATTGCAGTGGTGAAGGTGTGGAAAATCGTGGATTGTAACAAGACAGTGCAGGCAAGTCACGTGTCTGTGTTTACACATTAGCTGGCGGAGAGAGAGAGAGAGAGAGAGAGAGAGAGAGAGAGAGAGAGAGAGAGAGAGAGAGAGAGAGAGAGAGAGAGAGAGAGCGGATACATAATTATGTTAGTATTTTATGTTCGTGTTAGTAAACGCTTTTGAATTGAATGTCAATTGAACTGAGAGGGATCTGATAGTATTGACAGTTATTAGCCTAAAATCGCGTGAATTAGTACAATCAAACAAAATGTAAGTTGGAGATAATGGAAAGTAAAGTAAACAGCAAAAAAGTACAGATTATAAAAGCATGAGATGCATCATTAAGATAATATTAATAACGCAGATGATAAGAAATGTCAGAAGTGATGAATGTGACCGATAAAATATGTAAGTGACAAGAGACAGCAGATAAGTGAAGAGCATTTTACAAGAACTATAATTGTCTTCAGGATGCAACGTCAAACCTAATTTGGCTGATCAATTAGATTAGTTACGGGTTTCCCAGTTAATGTTGACTATACTCCTGTGCCTGTCATGCCAACATTAATAGTAGTTAATTGTTACTTGATTAGCCAGAATTACTCAATCTTACTGAAGGCTGGAGTAATTTGTAGGATACTTGACATTGCATATGCGTCGGGACATAGTACTAGACAAATTAAAGGGCATTGCTGGAATAATTGTTTTGTGTATGGCTTGAAACTGTATCGAAAGCATAATTATGAGCTTCAAACATTTTGCTAATATGTCTATATATAAGATCTGAAAGGGAGATGTCTATTACCGGTATACAGTTCATGTACCTTTAGTATTCCCATGATAGAAACTCGAACTTAAGCGAAAGGTTTATATGTTTGGCAGAGCGTATCAACATAGCAAAGGTGCTCAGGAAGTATTGAAGGTTACTGTACACAATTAAATAGCGCATAGCAGGAATGGGTAAAGTCTGAGAGTAACTGGAGTTAAATGAGAGAGTGAGAGTTGTGAGTAAAGTGAAGAAAGTCTGGGAGTGTTTATTCTACGCACACACAGATATCTCGAGGGAGAATCATTCCAGTTTGATTATTATAGCCTCCATGTTGTACCCTTTACACAGTTTATTATATCTGTATATTTTTATATAACATAATATCTGAAAGTCTCTTTACATACTATTTGTTGTAATTTTGTCACAAAACATAAATTATGCTACTCAATTAGTAACCGATTGCGAAGCTTTTGTAGCGGTATAGAAGGTAGGAGCCATTGAGGAATAAAACACAAAAATGTTGGCAACTAAAATAATTATCAAAATGACAGACGGCCACCGACACCAAGGTAACGTTTCCCTTTACCACCACTAACTCAAAAATACCCCATTGATATCATATGCTTTACAATGTTCACAACTGATTGCTTTACAACTGCATCTTGGATGAAGACCTTAGTTTGTCAAGCCAAAAATGCTAGTACACTTAATTTATTGTCATTCAGATTAGTTTTCATCCATTCAAATGTATTTGCCAATTGTCTCATTTCATGCATTGCTTTGTCAAATTTGCACAGTCGTTGGAACACCATGTCAAAACATATTTGTCCTTACCTGTTGGTCTTTCTTTCTGTGCCCTACCTTAAAATAATGTCCTGCATCTCTTATAATAAATAGCCTGTACAAATATTACTTGAAACTGTTCGTGCAGCCTGTGTCTAAGCATTTTATATTAATTACTCCTTGAATTTGGCCGGAGGTTTACTGGTTTATAGAAGGGGCGCTCTTTACAATCAACTTAGCCTGTTCAACCTTCAACACAAAATAATAATAATAATAATAATAATAATAATGATAATTATGATATCCAACGCATGGTATAAATAAGGCATCTAAGGCATCTATAGACAGAGTTGAAGCATACCCCTCCCCAACATATGTAAGCCAACTTAGCCAAGTGTGAGCAGCTCGGGAACGCCTTGAGCCTCACTGGGAAAGAGAAACTACCTTATACATACAGTCTCCGGAGTACTTCACTTTCCCTTAACATATACAATACTCCCCCACCCACACACACACACACACACCATCACCCACCCACACACACACACACACACACACACACACACACACACCATCACTCACACACACACTATCTCTCTCTCACTCACGGACCAATACACACACACACACACCATCACTCACACACACACTATCTCTCTCTCACTCACGGACCAATACACACACAAACTCACTGTCACACTCACTCTCACTGTCATACTCACACTCACTGTCATACTCACTCTCACACTCACTCTCACATTCACTCTCACTGTCACACTCTCTCTCTGTCTCTCTGTCTCTGTTATTGTGTAGTCGGAATACATACCTGGGGTTCCGGGAATATTGGGTTGTGAGATTCTGTTGGTGTACTCGTCTGTCTTGTTGTCTCACTTTATATCTGGAGTAAGGCCTCCCGACTTCATCGTATAGAGTGATCGAATTTACAGGCTATGAGTGTATGTCCGAAGGTAAGGGTGGAACGTATAATATGCTTCCTTCATCCTGGTCATATATGCCTACATTAATAAAACATTTTTTTTTTTTTATTTTTTTTTTTTTTTTTTTTTTTTAAGAGACAGTGAACGGAGGAAGGAAAAACACAGATAAAACAAAAAGGTCCATGTGCCTAAAGGCATCCTCCATTCATAAAATGTTTGTAACAACTGGATTATAGACTTACTTACTTATTCATATTTATCCATATGTACTGCAATCACTGGTAGACTACTAAAGGATAAACTCGAAATCGTGGACATTGTACGAGAGTATTTACTGATTCAGACATGTGCTTAAAGAGTTTGTTTCAATATACTCCGCCGTGTCCAAATGTTATACTAATGTTTGTACCACCTTTCACAGCAGGCGATTGTACACTCTAGGACATAAATCATGGTCTTAAGTTTTCGAAGGTACCCCAAACTTAATGCAATTTTCTCCTTAATTTTGAACCTAATATTTACATTGCAGACATTCGTGTTTCGGTTCGAGGGTTCGTATTACAAACATTAAATAAATTCATTAGATTGTGGAATCCGATCAGCTTATTGGGCCTGAAGAGGTTTTTATTCAGTTTTCGACATCTTGCCTTCATGTAGACGCAAACCCGTACTAACAAGCTCATCGACAATCTTGATGAAAAGTCCTGTCAATTTACGAACGAAACGCCTTAACTTGATAATCCTACGAACAAAATTCAGAATAATAATTAGAGGGTGATTCGAAGCATCTGAGGACTTATAGTGTATATACAGCTCAGTTATATTTATAATTAAATTCCCTTCAATAAGGTTGTCAATGCACTTTTAAATATCAGACTAACAATAGATAAATAATTCAAAGCACACAAGCATATATGCATAAATACACACACACGTATAAGCTACTGCAGTGACCCATTATTAATACACACACACGTATAAGCTACTGCAGTGACCCATTATTAATGGACTTCTTACCAACTCTATCTCTTGAGTACTCTTGGGGTTATGTTTATAGAAGGAGTAAGCTCGGAGCTCTATGTTTTACTTTCCTGTTGATTAAAGTCACATTATATTCCGCATTATTACAATATAATTACTAGTAAATTCACATGTATTAGATGTCACAAAAATGGAAATAGGGCAATAACAATGTTTCTATATATAATCCTAAATATAACATGTAATCAAATTTAACTTTCGCTTATCGGATATATTGTTCAATTACGCCCATACTCCCTGATATTTCCTCTTAATTTTGATATAATATTCGTGTGGCTGATCTACAAATATCTGTCATTAGAGAACAAAGGGCAGTATTGTTTTATTCTCAGATCATCTTCAGGCAACCCAGTTCAGGATCAACCTTTCTCTTGGCTTTCTCTACTCACCTGTGTTTACTGTTGAAGGGAGATGATTGATTTTGATGGCCCCCTTGTCCCTCATGTTTGGCCCCACTAGTTTTCAGATTTAGCAAGGAAACTAAAATATAAATTAATAAATACATAAATATAAATAAATATAAATAAATATAAATAAATATAAATATATATGAACCCATCCCCCTCTTAATTAACGGTGCTTCGTTCTCTCACAGGTATATTTACACTCCTCTTCTCCACTGCATTGTCTGCCTTGGACTCCCACTCTAAATCTCTGGTTGGGCATGTATAAATAGTTATGGTGCCTTATCTTTCTAACACACCAGGGACCAATATAAACATTGAATTTTATAATGGCATATCCGATAACTTTCCATAATCTAATATATCAAGTCTGGTAACTAACACGGACTCAAACCTTTAGAATACGTGAAAGTCTATTTGCCCAGACAACATTATCCAAAGTATACATATCGTACATATTTGAACGTTACACTAAGTAAATATATAATTATATACACACATACTTTCAGCACACCCCAGGCATGAAGACCTCCAATATAATGTATGTAATTTGGACGATATATTTATGCAGATATATATATATATATATATATATATCTGCATAAATATATCGTCCAAATTACATACATTATATTGGAGGTCTTCATGCCTGGGGTGTGCTGAAAGTATGTGTTCAGCAAGTAGGCCACATCCTTCGTGACGACCCTCAACACCGATCATTACACACCAATTTTCGTTATAACTTTAAGGCGGATTTAATCTAATTCCTTCTGGTATTATGATATTATTCCTGACTTCGGAATGCTAGCATTTGTAGTATGTATGTTTGTGTACAGGAATATCGGGACAATTTGTCGAAATGTAATTATGACGTACGGGTTATTTTGATAAGCTACTTAAACCTCTGGGGTTCATTATTTAATGTTCAACGCCTTCTTTCTATCATAAGGTGATGACCACAAAAGATATCACGATTTGTAACAATGCCTCAAAGCAATCTTTTACCGAATTGAATCTCCATAATAATTTTCTACGTGGACTATAACTATTCCGTTTTTTTGCGTAATTATAAACTTCAAATTAATGCATAATTCATTATAACAAATGTCAAGTCGTATTAACATAGCCTAGGGTAACCTAACATCAACTGACCTTAAACTGACCTTAAAATGCGGCTGAAATCACGCGAGTGTGGTCGAAAATCAAATTTGCGAAAAGAAGCGTGGTCGTATGGGTCGAATAGACCTTTTAGGGAAATGGCCACGAAAAACTATCATCCCTTTACCATAAGAATACCAACACAATCTCACACTCAGACCACGTTCAGCTGAAAAGGATCCGGAAGACTCGACCTTTCTACCCGCCCTATAATTCCCTAACAGAAAGTTGCCTGTTCCATTGTCTCCAGGAAATCTTGCAAGCATAGACAGCAAGGGAACAGGGATCTTTGTCGCCCAGAGTAATAGTGGGCATATGTTGTTTGTTGTTAGTGTAGGTCAGGGCATTGTGTGCGTGAGGTAGGTCGGGGGATTGTGTGTGTTTGTACATGATGTGGTATAGGTGAAAAGTGTGTGTGTGTGTGTGTGTGTGTGTGTGTGTGTGTGTGTGTGTGTGTGTGTGTGTGTGTGTTATTTGTATTTGTTGTTATATGTTTTTTTTATGTGGCAGATGAGGGGTAAATACTTGTGTGTTTATGAGAGAAAGTTTGCGTTGTGTGTTTGTGTTGTGATTTGATGGGTCGTACTTTATAATGTGTTGTCGTGCCATGGTGTGTGTATATAGCTTTGGTAATGCAGGGGCCAGGGATCTTTGTCACCAGGAGTAATGTTTTAGTGCAGGTCATGGCATTGTGTGGGTGAGGTAGGTCGGGTGGATTGCGTATTCATGAGCGTGGCGTGGTAGAGGGGAAAATTGTGTTGTGTGTTTGTTTTGGGGAGATTTGGTGTATATGTGTCTATATGTGAGTGTGTGAGGAATATGTATTGGGCAGGATTGTCTGTATTATGGAGTAATAGTGGGAATATTGTTGTTAGTGCAATTGAGGGCATTGTCTACAGGAGGTAGGTCGGGATTATTTTGTGGTGTGGTCTGGCTTTTGTGAAAACAAAATATGTACTAGACAAATCGAGGTATTGTTTTTGTATGTGAGAGGTATGGGGTATATGTGTGTGTTTTTTTAAAGATAAAATGAGTTGTGTTTTTGCTGTTGCTTGGCTAATGTGTCTTATTTTGCCAAGTTGTGTTGTGTCATATCATAGTGTATGTGTTGTGTGTTTAAAGTTGCTTTTGTAATTCAAAAGAGAATTAATCTTTGTAACACGAAGAAATAGTGGGCATACTACAGCCATTTAATATCTGGATAATACTAACATTTATCAAGTAACATTTCATTGGTGGTTAATACAACTAGTGTCATATTATACAGTACTTATCAAACAAGCAAGCAGTTAACTTGAAATTATTTGTGGATAATAGTCACTTACAAAATCAGACAAAAATACTCTTTCATAGCTTACGATTTTTTTTTTTTTTTTTTTTGCAATATGCAGTGAAGGTATTGAGTAGGTAAATAAAGTAGCCTTTGTTGTGGTGGCGACATATTAGTCACTCCACGACCCTGTCCCACATTCTCCCCACCTTGGTCCATAACAGCGGTGTATAAAACAGCCACCTTGGTAATAAGTAACACCCCGTTCTTAAAAGGGGGGATGGGCCGGTTTTCTGGACCACTTCCTCCCTCATGTTTAGCCACATTAGTTTTCAGATGGTATGATGTTTGCCCCATTAGTTAGTCGATTTTAAGACCTTTCGCCCCATTTCTTCGTCAATATTTAGACCTTTCGTGCAATTTAGGTTTCAATTTTTTCCCTGGCGAACGATAGTGAGTCTGTAATGTTGGAAGAACCGGCCTTCGGCCGAGAAAATGTTCTACCGAAAAATGTACAAATTAATCTAGAAGGGGGATCTAATGGATGTTTTTTTTTTTAATTTGTTAGAGGTTTAGGGAGGAAACTAGAAAAATATTGAATACATGCAAAAATTGCCCAAAAAGTGAAGTATCCCCCCTTAACCCCCTCTTTTGTACTTTATTGTTGCTACTATTAGACGATTTTATTCAGTTTAAAAAGGGCCTCCATGAGTTAACAGGCTTCGAATTAACTCACTGAACCATTTTTAATGCCGCAGATCCTTCTTAAGCTGCACAAAATCGTCTAAATATAGCTAGAATAAAATAAAAAAAGACGTTGCCGGTACAGAAGGGGTTAACATTAATCATTAATTACAAACCCCAATGTACTTGAATAAACTACTGAAAGCATATGGTCCTCCCGGGATTCGAACTCGAGACACCAAATATCTAACGTCATTATGTATATATACCTAGTTTACCTACTTTCTAGTGTCACGTACAGTTAGTATCAATAGTTTGCCGACAATACGTTTCTCCCTCATGTTTAGGGGCATTACTTTTGCGATGTTATGTTATTCTCCCTATTAGTTTAGCGATGTTATGACCTTTCGTGTTATTTAAGTGCCCATTTAGTTTTTTATAGTTTAAGACGTTCAACCTATTACATTGGCAAGCTTAAGACATTCATCACATAAGTTTAGCGATTTTGAAATCTTTCGTGCCATTTACAGTAGGTGACGATTTTTTCCTGGCGAGCCCCTAATTTAGTTTTTCTCCAGACAAATGCTCAAATCTATCTCGAAGGAGGGTCTTGGGTGTATTTTTCTAAGTTTGATGGAGGTCTAGGGAAGAGACTAAGGAATAAAATAATAATAATAGAGATAAAATATTTATAAAAATACATAAGTAAATAAATAAATAAACACATCAAATATATCCCTCTAAGTTAACACTAAGATATATATATTTATTTTATCTACTGTGCTGTATAGAGCTGTATAGAGCTGTTCTGTATATAGCTGTACTGTACTGTATAGAGCTTACTACTTGGGATGTACAGTACAGCAAGGCGTCTACTGTACCATAAATAAGGTAAGTCTCCCTATAGATACTGTTACCACTTGTTAGCCACTCAAAGGTCCTTCAAGACGAACCACAAGCGCCTAATGGGGGGAAAGTGGAGGGCGATATTATTTGTTATGTATTTAGCTAATGTCTGTCTGTATGTTTAATATAGTTATGCCTGTAGTGTATATTTTATTAGTCAGCCCTGGTATCCACTTGAATCGAGTTGTCTATGAAAGAGTTTCTCCTCATTGTCTATTTTACCTATTTATATATTTATTTATTTTACAGTGTACCATATTCTCTCTAGCAATCCATCTGCCTCGCTGTCGCCCTATCCTTTTATGTGTATTATCTCTCTCTCTCTCTCTCTCTCTCTCTCTCTCTCTCTCTCTCTCTCTCTCTCTGTCTCTCTGTCTCTCTCTTTCTTTTTATGTCTGTCTGTCTGTCTGTCTCTATCTATTACATTTCTATTAATTAACCTATTTATCTATATCTACTCAAAAGGTCCTCCAAGTGGAAGGAAACTCCTATTCATGGTGGAGCTCTGATATATTTCTTCACCAGTTCTAGATTATTTGTTCGTCTATTTATTTATTATAAGTTGCTATACGGTATAACTTAGAATCTATCCAAACCGGTATACCTTAGAATATTGTCTGTCTTCGTACCTGCATGTACATCTTAATGTATGCATCTCTCTAGATATTTATTTATTAATCAACATTGATCTCTCTAATATCCTGCCTGTCTCTTTGCCTGTCTGTCCACATATATGAGTATATATCCAAGTAGGCATATATAACTATATACTGTATATCTCTAACAATATATCTATCAATTGATGTGAATATGTAATAGAAATTCACTATCTGAAAGTAATATAAAAGTTAATGTTTTATTGCTATCGTATATATCAAACGTTAGTATTTGCAGAAGCCATAAGTGGAAAGCCTAAGGTATTAAATATTAGAAAGTCTTAATACAATATGAGTGCTAATGTAAACATGACTACTAAGTACGTGTGTGTGTGTGTGAGTGTGTGTGATAAGCGTATGTGCGATGTTTTTTCGTAATATATGTTTATGGTGTGATTGTTTAGTGTCAACTTAGATCATAGCTGCGATTATTGCATAAAAGGAAAGTGTTAAAAAATACATACTTCTTTCACCTTCGTCGAATAAAAACGTGTATGTGTATGTATACATATTACATAGTTGGTAGTCATTTAGAAATATTTATTGTAGATTTATTAAATCTTCGTACACGTATATTGATCTGACCTTGTTGGCTACATGCTAATTATTTACAATAAGATCGCGCTGTCCTCCACCAGTAGAAAGCCAGATAAATACAAATATTTTTGTTGAAGGTTTACATTTATGTCTGTAGAATTAATCATTGCAGCATCAATATGTTAGTGCATGTGTGTGCATCACAAGCACGCACACACACACACACACACACACACACACACACTCGTGCTTCAATTTAGCCTATGTAGTACTTAGTTTAACATATCACTGATGGTGGAAGCCTAAATATATTAGGGAGAAGAGCTATTTCTAGGTTTTAGGCAATGGTGTGGTCTTATTCGTAATAAGTGCGGACTTTTTTTTTTTTTAATACAGTATATAACAACTATATATATATATATATATATATATATATATATATATATATATATATGTATATATATATATATATATATATATATATATATATATATATATATATATATATATATATATATATAAACACCCTTTCCTTGTTTATGGTCGACACTACTCTTTAACCCGCACAGGTTACTGATACCTCGGCTAGTATTAAATAATTATATAAACTGGTAAGACACGACCGTTTTTTCCCCTTTACTTTATATTGGCAATTCCTGGTTGGCATCTTGGTTGATCTATCGCCATGGTAGCTTCCGGCGAAAGATCTGAAAAATAGTTCCCGGAAAAATGTTAGTCATCCAAATGGCCTTCGTATAACATATTTTCATTAAGATACGACTATACACGTTTAGTGCATTATGACACGAGGATACTTTTTTGTTTATGACTATGCCCGTTAGTGAGGTTGGGAAAGTGGATGTCCTTGGGTGGCAATATGAAGGAAAATAGGCAAGAATGTTAAGTGCGGGCTGGCGGTACGCCAGCCTTGTTTACACTACGCGTAGTGGCGTCGGACCTTTCCCATCATGTTCCCGTCTATTTTGACTGCCTTTGGATATAAAAATACATTAGCCAAACCAAACAACCTAACCTAACCTAACCTAGTATTCATGTAGTAATGACAGGGGGCAAATAACAGAAAATATAGCGTCGAAATAGACGGGAACGTAACTGCGAGCGCTCAACATGACGACCGTACGCCCGAAAACTACATCCATCCCGGAAAATATGTCAAGAGCAAAGACATTTGTGGTTGGAGAGACATGGGCTGGTTCAGTGTAGTCAGTCAGTGGGGGGAAAGGGTTAGCTTCCCCTTATAGTGAAGTTTTAACATGTTGTCCTAGTACCGACTAATCTTTACTAGGTTGAAGACAAATATCGTCTGATTACCCCAAGCAAAATTGTACTATTTTTTTTTTTATTGAAAACAAAATAACCAAATACCTTGAATTAAATGGAAAGACTATCATAAAAAAGCTAACCCTGCATACAATCCAGATTGGCCTTTGTTAATATGGACACATACCGTTTGGTACTGTCCCTAGTAAACTGTGTACAATGTTCATAGGAATATAAAGGGCTAGCTTGGTAACTAAGTGTTTAGAAGTTGTGTAATGAACCCGTCAACTCAGAAGTAAACATTTTCAACCTAACAAAATGTGATGTTCGGTTAGTTTGTAAACAAAAATCGATATGTTTCATAGTTCATTATTTCAGTTTAATTCAGTTGAAGCATACAATCTTGTAGCACAACTATGAAAGAAAAGTACAATTGGTAGCGATACCACTTGCCAACACCCCAAGTTCATTAGTCACACCAATAATATCGCTAGAGTTTGCAGACACAGTAATCAGCCAAATTGCGACTGTCGTACACCGACCTACTAATTATATAAGTCGTGTTGCAATGATTTCACAGTGTCGGTAACATAAGGCTTCTATGTTGAAAGCGTTGGTGTCTCTAATTGTGTATCTGTAAAGGAAACAGTAATAATTATAAAAGCAAATATCAATAATTGTTGTGATATAGTAAGCTTTGTAGTTAATCCGTTCCAACTAACTCCGAGTCGGAATGTCTTCTGGATGTTGTCAATATTTGCATTAGTCAAGATTTTCTTAAATAATCGGAAGTCAGACAATCTTATATAACATTTGGATACATTTTCCGTACATATATTCTACACTCTTTAAACAAAACAGTTCTGGATTAGAGTAGCCAAACTGTAGGATTACATCATTTTGTTCTTTTTTGAGAGTATATTTGTCTCGGTGTTTATAGGTTTCTGAAAATGAAGCCGATTTGATTAACCCTATGCATATTTAATGTTAAATTACTATAAGATATAAGTTCTCAACATTTGTATCGCAATAGCTTCCCAACATAGTTTAGTTCATACTTGCTAGGGTATCTGCAGAGAGCTGTTCTAGGACAGAATGATGTGCGAAAATTGTGAGAAAAAATCAAGATAGGTCGACTTAGCATATGTTATGTGATTTATTAGCTGTATTATATTCTTGTTATCTTGCACTATTATATATATCTTGATCTAATAACTATTTTATATTTGTCATTAATTATTCGTAAGGTATTACTCTTTATTTGATCTAATGGCTATATTGTAGAGTCTTGACCATTATGATTTGGTTGTAGCACTTTAACTTAATATCTTTACTAGACTTGCCTATCATAAGTTCAATGTTTATTATGATACTTGAAGGGAGACCGATTTTGTTTTTGTTTTTTTGGTCTATTTTTTCATTTATTCTTTTATTTCTTAGTGTTCTCTCTAGACCTCCAACAAACTTAGAACAACACCCTCTAGACCCCCCTTCAAGATAAATTTGTACATGTTTCGGTAGAAAAATTTCCCGGCCAATGGCCGGTTCCTCTTAAAATTTCAGGCTCACTATCGCTCACCAGGAAATAATCGACACCTAAATGGCACGAAAGGTCTTACAATTGACAACGAAATGGGGCGAAAAGTGTTAAAATCGCCAAACTAATGGGCCGAACATCTTATAATCTCAAACAATTGGGACTTAACACGAGGGAGAAAGGGGACCAGAAAAACGACCCATCTCCCCTTAACCGTCCATCAGCCTCACCTTAACACCCCAACCATGGAGTTAAATGAAGGGTTAACTCTCGGTTGCACGGGTCGGCTAGGGGCATCCCAAAACTGCAACTTTCACTAGCACAATACACGGGATTTCTCTTACATTATTCGCTTGATTTTGGAGAGATATTTTGCGAGATATGTACACTCTGTATGAGGGCAATTTTCTGAAATGTTTATTGAATAGAAAACTTTGGGAAATATTGTAACTCATAATTTTAGACAATCAGTCAATCTGCAGTTTAAAATGTCTAAAATAGAAAAGGGAAGATCAGAAACAAGAAACAAAGATAAATCACGTATCTTTATGTCTACTCTCGTATCCTGCGGTGACTATAGTCTCTTCATATCCAGCTAGCGATAAACTCAGTCCAATTAGCAGCTGGATTTTTCTATACTTTATGGAACAAAGTATGACTCCATTATGTTTGTTTATACTATTAATGCAAAGTATGACTCCATTATGTTTGTTTATACTATTAATGCAAAGTATGACTCCATTATGTTTGTTTATACTATTAATGCAAAGTATGACTCCATTATGTTTGTTTATACTATTAATGCAAAGTATGACTCCATTATGTTTGTTTATACTATTAATGCAAAGTATGACTCCATTATGTTTGTTTATACTATTAATGCAAAGTATGACTCCATTATGTTTGTTTATACTATTAATGCAAAGTATGACTCCATTATGTTTGTTTATACTATTAATGCAAAGTATGACTCCATTATGTTTGTTTATACTATTAATGCAAAGTATTCATAATTAATAACATAATTCGCTAACAAATATTTGCCGAGTAAATGAGATGGAGATTAAGGCTTTTTTTTTTTTTTTTTTTGTCTGCTGGAAAACAACTTACTATAGTCAGCGGGTTTGGCTTACAGCCAAAATTCTTTGGGTTCGATTCCCAGGCAGGCAAATACGGATGGGCAGTCTCCTCACATTCGATGCCTCAGTTCACCTCCAGGTACCATTACATAGAACAATTAATTTAGTAAACATTTGTAAAATAACATCTGGGGTAACGGGGTAACGTGGATGTTATGCATTAGCCCCTGTGTATCAGGCTGGGTAAATCACCCACCACAGGTTCCAGAGGGCAAAAGACGGAGATGAGCACGGCGGCAATGCGCAGCGATGCGTACGCTCCCTGCGTTAACTTTTTCCTTTGCACATATTATGTGCATATTCGTCAGCAAATATTTTAAGAATGGCACTTTAGTGTTAGACTAATATATATATTACATAGTACCATATGCATAATTAATAATTATGACAATCACACACACACGCACTTATTGTAATTTGCCCATGTTTGAATACAGTTTAGGACTGTAGGGTTTGCTCGGTACATTAATACATTTTGGTAGTATTATACAGTATAGTTTCAAGAGATGAAATAACATGTATTTCATGTTTAGTCGCACAATCTATTAAACAATACATATGTATTAACGCAACAACAAATTAAGACATCCAAGTGTGATATATAATTAAATGTGTATCTTAACAAATAAAAAAGTGTCTATTACTGTGTAGTGTTTGTGCAAGTCACGTGCTGGAGGCCCGAACAATCTGTCAACAATGTAGTGTGTGTGTGTGTGGGGGGGGGGGGGGGGGGGAAGGGAAGGGGGATAATTGGAGAACTGGTGGAGATAGGAAAGAGTGAAGGAGGAGAAGAGATTGTGGTTAATTAGGAGAGGATGGGATATATATATATACACTATATAGTGGAGGAAGGTAGGAGAGAGGAGATGAAAGAGGGGTAGACAAAGGAGGAGGAGGACAGGACATTGTACACGTTTCTGAAAACTATATGTTGTTCATAAAATCAATATTACCTTGAACAGTTGTACATATATTATATTTTGATGTTTAGTGATGCGTGATAACAAGGTGATGTCTAATCTATAACACCAAATATTACTATTTGACTACAGCATTCAAATAATTAACCATTGATTATTAGTTATGACAAATATGTAAATTACCCCTTTTGGATTATATAATTTGTCTTGACTACCAAATTAGTTTTTAATTCAAGATACCGATCATGTAGTGCAACTATATATGTATAATGTCAAATGTTGATTGTTATCAGTGTATACATACTTCCAAATTTGCTTAACATAGCATTTATTCTAATGGCAAGACTCTAAACATCTCGAAAACCTCACAGGAACTAAGGTTTACGAGAATCTTAGTAGGGCTGTATTCATGTGTGTGTGTGTGTATGTGTGTATGTGTGTGTGTGTGTGTGTGTGTGTGTGTGTGTGTGTGTGGTGGGGGTGGGTGGGTGGGAGCGTGTGGGTGGGTTGGTTGGTGGGTGGGTCAAAGTATTGAGTTTAGTATAGGGGCAAATGTATGTTATGGCTAAGTTGAAACATAAACAAATACAATACAAATATTTCGCTATAACTATTAAATTTATTTATATCGAAATCTACTGGTATAAAAGGTGTGACGTTGTCCATGTGGTGCTTACTGAAGTGTGTGTGTTATTGGCCAGGGACTGTCACTTGTCACGGTGGTCACACAACACAGTCACCAGGCGCTAATCTTACATCCTCACCAGTCACAGTCACTAGTACCAGTTCACCAACAGTCGCTCACTCTCACTACTCAACAGATCCATGCACTCTGTCCATTATTGCTTACTCACTTTCATTCAATATATGCATCTTACTCGCAGTTGATTATTTATTGCTCTCCTTTTCATTCGATCAAGATACACTCAATGCACTGTTAGTTATGCACTCACTTTCATTCAATCATAGTATACTTACCTCACTTTCAGTTATACTTTAATTTTCATTCAACCATGCACTCACTTTAATTCAATCATATTATACTGACCTCACTCTACTATACACTCACTTTCATTCACCCATGAACGGCTCATATCATTCATAGTTTCTTGCAATATTAATACACTCACCTCACTCTTAGTTATATACTCCCTCTCACTCAGTAACGATATAGTGGTATTCACTTTCATTCCGACTCCTTCTCAGTGAATCACGATACATTCACTCACAGAACACATGATATACATATTCTCAGAACTCACGAGATATGCTCACTCAAAAACTTTACGATACACTCACCGAGGTGGTGAGTCTAATATTACATACTCCCCCAACAGATATATACATTATTGTTGTTAACATGTATATACACCTTCAGTCGAAAAATAATCTTCTATTCTAGTTTAACTCATATATTTACGCTTAGTCAAACACGGTGCACTCCCTGTCATCATAACTCGTTCACTCTCAGTTAAGGGGGGAAAGTAGTTTTCTGGCCCCCCTTCTCCCTCACGCATGGAGCTGTCGTGGTCTAGCGGGCTAAGGCTCTACGCGCTGTTTGTGACGACTAGCCGCATGGGTTCGAATCTCGTCTATGCTACGACAGTTTCCAGTGCTATATAGCCTTCGTTACTTAATGCTGTAGAATTCATTACAGTTGGGGATTTCCCCCAGATGAAATTAATTCATAAGGTTATTCAACCTTAGCCCCAATAGTTTCAGATTTTAAGACGATGGGCCTGTTAGTTTGGCACATTTAAGACTTCTCACCTCATTTAGTTGTCAGTATTAAGACCTTTCGCGCCATTTAGTTTTAAATGTTTCCTGGCGAGAGATAGCAAGCATGTATTTCAGGAGGAAGCGGCCTTCGGCCGGGATATTATTCTACTGAAAAATTACTAGGGGGTGTTTGTTTAAGCTTGATTGAAGTTTAGCAAGGAAACTAAAAATAATGAATTTATATATAAATAACTAGACCAAAAAATTAGCCCTGCCCCCTAAAACACTATGCACACACTCTCAGAACTCCTGATATTGTACACTTACTTATAATTTATGCTATAAGTTCACTCTCTAAAACTCCTTATGTTCATTCACGTCCAGCTGTTCAAAGTAATATTCTCCATTATAAGCTCACTCTCAGCTGTTCAATTCAACATTCTCAGTCATAAGCTCACTCCCAGCTTTTCAGAGTAATATTATTTGCCATAAACTGACTCTCAGCTCTTCAAACTAACATTCTCAGCCATAAGCTCACTCCCAGCTGTTCAGAGTAATGCTATTTGCCATAAAATGACTCCCAGCTCTTCAAAGTAACATTCGCAGCCATAGGCTCACTCCCAACTGTTCAAAGTAATTTATCTTCGTCACACGTCCACTCTCATCTGTTAGAAATAATATGCTCAACCTTAAGCTCACTCCCAGCTGTTCAGAGTAATGCTATTTGCCATAAAATGACTCCCAGCTCTTCAAAAGTAACATTCGCAGCCATAGGCTCACTCCCAACTGTTCAAAGTAATTTATCTTCGTCACACGTCCACTCTCATCTGTTAGAAATAATATGCTCAACCTTAAGCTCACTCCCAGCTGTCCCAGCTTTCTATTAACATTAAAACTGGCGGCACACGAGTTCTTTTAACGGCGGATATATCGGAGCCACAATATTCAAGTAAAACAAAAACATACAAAAATAGAGAGAGACTATTAGCTAACAATTGTGCTTGCATTATAACTGTGTTGTGTATCTTAACAATCTTTACTCCATTACATTTGTATTTAATACAAGAATGAACAACACAAATCCAATATATTGCATGATAACGTTAGCAGATTTCAGACGCCGATACGTTTCGCAGATAAAACTGTTCGTGTGACTCTTACTTAACCCGTTCTGTACCGCCAACGTCTTTTATATTTCATTCTCGCTATAGTTAGACGAATTGTGCAGTTTAAGACGATTCTGTAGTATTGAAAAGGGTGAAGTGAGATTCTTAAGTGAGAAGCTTGTTAATTGCTGGAGGCCCTTTTTAATCTGAATAATATCGTCTATAATAGTAGCCAGAATAAAGTTAAAGGGACGGCACCGGTACAGACGCGAAGGGGTTAACTTCTGTCATCTGGCGTTAGCTCGTCACTGTCACTCTAGATCAAGTAAAATACATCATATCCCAAAGCTCACAAACATTTTTTGTTCGCATTCTATCTATCTATCTATTTATATATCTATCTATCTATCTATATCTATATCTATCTATCTATCTATCTATCTATCTATCTATCTATCTATCTATCTATCTATCTATCTATCTATCTATCTATCTATCTATCTATCTAAATATAAATTAACAAAATATAAATTAACAAATTATGTCGACTTTAATGAGAGGCAACATGGCTTCAGAGCGGGCCATTCAACTCTTTCTGCAGGTTTAATTTTTAAGGAAACTGTTTTACGCTATAGATCTGCAGGATCGAATGTATATGCGAGTTTTATTGATTTTAGAAAAGCGTTTGATAAAGTGAATCATTTTAAATTAATCCAGAAACTTTTAGAACTAGATAATCCTCATTACCTTGTAAATATTTTGTTTTATTTTTACAGAAACCAAATGGTTGCTACTAAACATAAAGATGCAATGTCAAAGCCCTGGAAGATTATGAACGGAGTGAGACAGGGTGGAATTTTATCTCCTTTACTTTTTAATGTATATATTTATTTATTAATCGAAACCGTATCAAAGTGCAAAACTGGATGTACTCTTGGCAATAGGATGAGTAACATTATTGCCTATGCTGACGACATAGTAGTTTTAGCGCCAACAGCGACAGGGTTTCAAAAGTTACTAAACATTGTGGAACATGAAACGAAAGCTTTAGATATTCAAGTGAATGCAAAGAAATCAGTGTGTATGTTTTTTAGGGATACTAATAATATAAATCGTCTGCCGAGAATGAAGCTTAATGATGAAGTAATGATCAATGTACATGAACATAAGTACCTAGGATTTATTATTGATGATAAACTAAATAATGATAAGGATGTAATAAGGACAAGAAATAAGTTTTATAATGAATTCAATTGTATTTTACGTAAATTCCCTAATGTTAATATTAATGTTTTTATTCAACTATTTAATAGTTATTGCTTAAGTTTTTTTGGTACAGAATTATGGTTTTCCAATAAGCGGTGTGGTGTTCCTCTGAAACAATTTGCGGTTGGATACCACAAAGCCATTAAGACGATTTTAAAACTTAAATACTGAGAGAGCAACCACAAAGCATGTGATTTAGCAGGGTTAATGACATTCACTCATCTAATTAATTGGCAAAAAATACGGTTTGCTCACAGATGTATGATGAAGCCTTGTATCTTTTTAAGAAAATGTTTACTTAACAATGATGATAGCTTATATTTGATGAAGGAAGTAAAGAATATTTTATTGAATATTTATAATATCGAATGTTTAATGGAAAATGACATTGACGCAGTAAAATCTAGAATTACTTTTATTCAAAGCCGTGAACCAACTATGAGATAAATGTGCTTCACAATTGTCTTACTATGTACAAAGTTTTATGTAGCTTTTACGAAATAAAATATTGAGTCTGAGTCTATCTATCTATCTATCTATCTATCTATCTATCTATCTATCTATCTATCTATCTATCTATCTATCTATCTACTCTGGCACATACTGGTTTTTTTTAGCTGGGGGTGGCCGACTCGAGACAGAATATGTTCCTAACTACCGTATTGTCTATTTTTTCACCTGGCTGAAAATCCAATCCCTAAGGAGCTGATATTTCGATACTTAATGGGAAAATATGAAAATATTAGACCTGCTTCATGCCAATTCCAGACTTTCATAATTCACTACATAATTGACAATAAAACCTTCGTACTAGCTGGGTACTGAAGATGGGGACATGGACATTTACCGTGAGCTGGAAAATTACACCTATAAACATAATACTCATAATTAACACTCAATTTCACTATTTTTTGCCAAACTTGATGCCCTCATTCTTATAACTATCAAGGTATGCTCATTTTAACTCTTGTTTTCCAAGATTATAGTCAGCTTCAGTATTTGCAACCTATTCCTACTTTCTTCCAAAATAGACCACCCACGGATAAACAACGGTGTAAAATATTGCTGCAACCGTATATAGTGAGTCTCAGAGAGCTATGCAATTGTGTGTCCACACTCAGAATAGTCGTCTGCTTCAGTGCCTTTATACATTTGAACTTTCCCCTTTGTATACAAATGAACCTTGAGCATAGATAAGAATGTCCGTTGTTAGCGTGACCCATTAATACATTGCATATTGTATAAGTAGAAGAAAATCACTCATTGTATTCATGAACAGATTTTAAATTGATGAATGTATCATTCGACATATGTGCTCAAATTACTTGCATTAATATATATACAGTGTATATATATATAATATATGTGTGTGTGTGTGTATGTGGATACGTATATGTACGTGTATAAGTGTGTGTATGTGTGTGGCGTGTGTGTATGTGAGTACGTTCATACATGTTGCAATATGGCGGTGCGAGTGTCTCAATGATTTATTGAAGAGAGTTCCATGGAGTGAGTGTTTGTCTGAGTAATGTGATACCATGCTCACACTTCCTTGTACACTCTAGCACACAAGTTATGCCTTTATGACTCCTCCAACGGCTTTAGGGGTAGGTAGTTCTTGTTTTTTCTCTTGACCCCCTTATCCCTTATGTTTAGCCCCATTAGTTTTGAGAATTTAAGACGTTCGCCCCATTAGTTTTGTAAATTTTAAGATATTTCGCCCCATTTATTTGTCAATATTAAGACATTTCGTGCAATTTAGGAGTTGATTTTCTTCCTGGGGAGCGATAGCGAGCCTGTAATATAGTAAGTAGTAACCGGCCTCCGACTGGAACATTTTTCTATCGAACATTTTTCATTTTTTTCTTGAAGGGGGGTCTTGGGGTATTATTTATGTTTGATGGAGGTCTATGGAGAAAACTAAAGCATATAATATAAATATAAATAAATAAGCAAATAAATACGCCAAATGAACATTCGACCTGTATATACTAAATATAAAAATATAAAGGAAGCTTAGATTCTGTCCGAGATAGCTTCAAAAATTAAAAGTCACCATATATGAATAAATAGTGTATATTATGTACTAGCCGAGGACTTACAGAGAAATGCCGAGAGGGCCACACGGAGTTAATACATTCTACGGAGATGACAGTCCCATTTTGCGCCTATAATAATAATTATAATAATAATAATAATAGTACCCGGTAGTAATAATAATATTATAATTTATTATTATTATTATTATTATTATTATTAGTAGTAGTAGTAGTAGTAGTAGTAGTAGTCAATCAATCAATCAATCAATCAATCAATCACATTTATTTCGTAATATAATATTACATACAAGTAGGTACAGCAATTAGGACAGAGTCATAAAAAATGTCATCACATTCATGTGACTAAGGGTTAATATACAAACATAGGTATATAGGTATATCATCATAGATACATAACTATACACACACATATAATATTTTAATATTTAGAGAAATTACATATTATATGCGTATGGGGTTCACTGGATATCTACGTAGTAGTTGTAGTAGTAGTAGTAGTAGTAGTAGTAGTAGTATTTTTTGGTTTACATTATTATTCGCTAAAGTGTGTTCTTGAACCCCCAGAGTCCAGATCCAGTACCAAGGGTCGGGGCTAGAGGGACACATACATACAAACATACAATACACCTTCATATATAGAGATAGAGTCTGTGTTCACCCTTCATTACAAGCCACAACACTCATGGGGGGGGGTTATTGCTAGCGGGGTATAAGTTTGTGAGTATGTGTGTTCGTGCATATGTGGTGTGTGTGTGTTGTGCACGTGAGGGTTTTCTTATAGTGAACCATTATCATAGCGTTACTGCGTATTATATTTTGATATGTATTAAAGAAGCAATATACTATACGATGTAAACGATTTGATAAAGATTTGGTGCGACTTTTCGTTTTCAGGAATTTGATAATTTGATGAGTTAGCTTTAATATCATGGGCTAATATACCAGGCAAGTACGACATAAAGACATTCGAGAAATACAACATTCAAAAGAACTAAATATACAGTATTTTTATGAAACTGTATTTATAATAAAAAGAAACTGCCTGGTATGTGTGTGTGTGTGTGTGTGTGTGTGTGTGTGTGTGTGTGTGTGTGTGTGTGTGTGTGTGTGTGTGTGTGTGTGTGTGTAAGTTTGTTTTATATATTTACACTATAACCTAAACTCCTGTGGCTGGCACCTCAGGTTAACACTATCTGGTGCTACGTGTTCGGGGTTATTATGATATTTTATTCAATTTTTATTGAAGGTTTTGTTTGCTTTTTGTCGTTCGATTATAGTTTACCTCTAGACTAAGAAAGACGTCTTTTTCAAACTTTAAACAATGTCGTTTAGTCCCCTTGTAAGTTAAATATGTCCTAGTTGTTGTTTTTTCGGTACCACTCTCCAAAAATGTCAACGTCTTAATGGGGTGAAGTGACATATAATTGCCAAACTAATGAAGTGAAACGTCTGAAAATCTTCATCTAATGAAGTGAAACGGGGAGGGTCCAAAAAGACCTATTTACGCATCAGATAGTGTTAATCTATTTTGCAACTGCCTCAGGCAATCTTGCAAAATAGTAAATGCACTTGCCAATCAATTATACCTTTATCAAGCCTGCGGCAGTCTTTAAATTAAATAGAACAGCCAGTGAAAGTGTTTTAACATTCTTGTTTGTTTATGTTTATCTTATAGGACTGTATTGTTCTATTTCCATCCGACTGATTCTAAACAGTGGCTTTTAAAACCTGATATCAGTAAAATATACCGACACTTCCTGTTCTAGTGAGATAAAACTGCCCAAATAAGAAGTTAATAAACAGTTTATTATAAGATATATTATTAATCCTATCATAATTATATGTAATGTATTGTTTTTAGGAATATGAATTTATGATGCAGGATCATGTAAAATAATATTGAAAACATAATCAATCAACTTATTTGCCATGGAAAACTGGAATAATTGATTAAAAACTGAGTAATTATACCGTAGTGTTTGCTGAGTTTCCGGCCTTTCATTCAATGGTAGAACAAAAAGACGCTCATAGGTGGAGCTTCATTAGGAGAGGAAAACTGTAGCTGACGTCATACGAGCAAATTTAGATGTGGTAAGGATCAGAACCTGTCATTTGCTATGGAATATCATAAATGGTTTTACATTTTATTTTATGCATTTTAATTGTCATATGATAATCCATTGACATCCAAAGGGTATCCAAAACTCGTTAAACTAAGAGGTGAAATCAGTTATTGAGTATATAACACTGCATTTTAATGGCGACGAAACATATATATATGGTGAAATGTCTGGTCTGTCATAACTGCCTTGATGGTGTAATGGTTAGAGAGTTTAAAAATATGTTTGTGGTAACCCAGGTTCGAATCCCGGTGGATCACATGCTTACTTTCATTAATCTCTTTGGGAGGTGTTTGGTGTTGGAGTGAAATATATAAACATATATTACATTAAGCATTGTTACAAATATACATATTTATATTGCTTGGTGAAATTACTGTAATTGTAATAACAAGTATGATCGTCTTTAGCAAATAATGTGTACATCATTTGGTGTAACCTTATATTGAATGTTCTCGATATTTGTCATTGTATTAACCCTTTGAGGATTATGACGCGTTTTGACAGTTTATTCTGACTGTTTTTAGACAACTTTATTAAGATAAGGGAGGGTATATGGAAGTCAGAGGGTGAATTGAGACAGTCTTTACCATTTTAATTTCCACAAATCGTATATATAATCGTCTATTGATAGCCAGAATAAACAGTCTAAGCGTGTCATTCATTATCTTCAAGGTGTTAGTGTCCGATTTGATTTAGGTGATGGTAATAGTAGTATGGATGTTGATATTAATAATGATGATATGGTAATAATACTACTACTAATAATTTGATGTTCAATATTAGTGATTGAATGACTGTGAGCATGGTTGATTTACTTAAACATATATTCAATGATATTGATAATGGTGGTGAAAATCCTCTTAGATGTAATGGTGATATTGGTGTGAATATTCGTCGAAGTATTAACTCCTTCTGTACCGGCGACGTTTTTTCTATTCTAGCTATATTTAGATTTTAGACGATTTTGTGCATTTTCCCAAGGATCTGTGGTAGTAAAAAGGGTTAAGTGAGATAGTTCGAAGCCTGTTAATTGCTAGAGGTCCTTCCTAAGCTGAATAAAACCATGTAATAGTTGCCAGAATCTAATGAAAAGTACGTCACCGGTACAGAAGCGGTTAATAGCTATAGCGGTACAGATAGATGTGTTCGTGAAATATTTGTTATAGTTAATATCGTTTTGATAGAAATGTGGGTGGTGATTGAAGTAGAAGTGGTGATAGTTTCGCTGATGGTGATTGTTATATTGGTGGTAGTTTAGTGGTAACGATACTGTGGGTTTTAACTATTGGTGATAGAGATTGTAACAACAGTTGTTGTTGTCAGCGGAGTGGTGTTTGTTTTAATGATGGTAATGATTCTGAAATAATTGTGCTAATGATGATGGTAGGTTAGTGATATTGATGATTATAATGCTTACATTAATGGAAATTGTAGTAATGATGATGATATAACCATGATATTGATACAGTGATGGGGTATATATTAACTATGAGTGTTAACCCAGTCTGTACCGGCGACGTCTTTTATTTAATTCTAGCTATATGTAGACGGTTTTGCATGGCTTGAGAAGATGTTGTACTATGAAGGGTTAATTAAGATAGTTCGAAGCCTGTTATTTGTTGGAGGCCCTTCTTAAACTGAATAAAATGGTCTATTATCAGCCAGTATAAAATGAAAAGGACATACTTGGTACTGAACGAGTTAATATTATATAGTGATAATAATAATAATAATAATAATAATACGATGATAATGATTTTGATGATGGTAATGGCGGGGGTGATTATATTGATGATGGTGGTGATGATCATAATGATGATGATGATGATTATGATGGAGGTGGTGGTGATGATAATAATGATGATGATGAATGTAGATGGAGGTGGTGGTGATAGGTGTCATCATGTTGCTAGGCTATTTCTTATCCAACTAGTTTCACACTCTAGCTGAAGTAAAAGTTGTCCCATGTCGTTTGGAGAGTTGTCAACGAGGACTCTTTTTGTACTATGCAAATTATGTGGAGATTGAGGCTATTTTGTTTTCTTTTACTCCCAGCTCTTTTATGATTAGTCCCATTAATTTTAAAATTTAAGTCGTTCGCCCCTTTAATTTTGCCACAACTATTTATCAAGTTTCAGACTGTTCGTGCCAATTACATGTTTATGTATTTCTAGGTAACGATATCGAGCCTAAAATTTAGGATTTACCGGCTATGTCTACCGAAAATGCACACTTTTATCTCGGAAGGGTGTTTAATTTAAACTAAAATCAAAATGAAAAATTAAATAGACAAAACATATACAGTATAAGATTCACCTACCTTAAATTAGCATTTCAGTACGTTAATGGCTGTGTATATAATATGCTGGCTGTCAGAAGTTGATTTTATGTATTAAGGAATACCCCGTTCTTAACATTAATCATCCATTACAAACCCAAATGCACTTGAATAAATTAATGAAAGCATATTATCCTCCCGGGATTCGAACTCGGGACACCACACCCAGAACATAAGCATCAAAATCAATACATTTGAGGAAGGGACTCGAGGCGAATAAGTGCTAAGTAAAATTATTTAACTATGGATTCTTTCGGAGACTAGCTAATATGAATATAGTCAATATATTGAGAAATAATTTAATTTAAAATGTTATACGAAGACCACTTTATGTATCTAGAATATTTCAAATAAATTGGTGACCCGCATAATCTATATTTACAAAAGTTATTTTCAAACCAATGAATGATCCGCACTTAATTTAAATTGTATTTTGTTGACATAAAGTAGCCCATGCAGTTAACTGTTCACTACTAGTGAGAAAGTCTCCTCAAACACACACACACACACACACACACACACACACACACATATATATATATATATATTTATATATATATATATATATATATATATATATATACTAACACAGGGTGTCGTGAAATAGACTTGCCAAACTTTAGGAGTAGGTTATGCTAAAAATTCTTAGCATAAAATGTGTTATAGCCAAATTCCTAACTCCATTCCTTACAGAGATATTGCCTGTTGAAACTGGCATGTTCTTAAGTATTTCCCTATAAGGCTGGCCTACCTGTCCTAGAGCCTACCACACCCCTATCTAAGTGCAATTGTTTTAGCATGTTATTATCAAAATCTTATAATCATCTAAGTCTCAAAATTAATATAGATATATTAGCTCACTTTGGACCTACTGGAAATTATTTGACATTGATGAATCCATTACAGTGATACAGGGAAGGACACTTTATATAACCTTCAATACCTCTTAAGCTGTTGAGATTTACATTTTTTGTTGAAGAACATATTATGCTTAGAATCATCTGTATAATCATATCCTGAAGTCACGCCTATGTTGGTACACTCTATATATATATATTGAAATTATAATGATTAATGTTGCTTTGTTGGTTAAGGACAAGTTTCCTTGACGTTCAAATTTACATTGGAAATGATATGCCCACCGTGGTCACTCAAGTTGTGCGTGTGTTGACATTTGGCATTCACATCAGGCTTCCTTGTCCAGCAGGCCTGTGTAACGTGTGGGTGTGTTTGTGCAAGTGTGTGTTTGTGTGTAACTGTGTCTGTTTATGGTTGTGTTTCAATGTGTTTAGGTGTGTACATGTGTGAGATTGTGTAATTGTATCTGTGTGTGTGTGTGTGTGATCGTTCATTTACTGTATATATGTGCTTGTGTGTATAAGTATGTGTGTGTGTGTGTGTGTGTGTGTGTGTGTGTGTGTGTGTGTGTGTGTGTGTGTGTGTGTGTGTGTCCTTCTCTGCAGGGTTGTATGCGTAGAAGTTTGTGTGTAATAATATTGTGTGTGTGTTTGTGTGTAATAATATTGTGTGTGTGTTTGTGTGTAATAATATTGTGTGTGTGTTTGTGTGTAATAATATTGTGTGTGATTGTGTGTAATAATATTGTGTGTGTGTTTGTGTATAATAATATTGTGTGTGTGATTGTGTATAATAATATTGTGTGTGTGATTGTGTATAATAATATTGTGTGTGTGTGTGTGTGTATCAGTGTTAGTAGTTGTGGTTCTGGTTTGTTGGTTATGAACGTACTATTAACACGGATGTAACTGTGTATATATGTTTATTTATCGTATGTGTGTTTCAGCATGTATATACATTTTGTGTATGCCACTGGTTTGCGTGTTAGTATATTCTTCTCAGCAAAAGTTACATATGTTTACATATATACACAGATTGCACAGCCCTTGCAGCTCCTACTAGGCAGTCTGGACTTAATTCTAGTAACATTTGCTACTAAATGGAAGGTAAGGATAGCAAAGCAGAAGGTTCTCTCCCCACCCACTACTAAGGAAGCATGTGCGTGATAGTGGAGAGAGAGAGAGAGAGAGAGAGAGAGAGAGAGAGAGAGAGAGAGAGAGAGAGAGAGAGAGAGAGAGAGAGAGAGAGAGAGAGAGAGAGAGAGAGAGAGAGAGAGAGAGAGAGAGAGAGAGAGAGAGAGAGAGAATAATAGGATGAGTGATGGTGGTAAGTGTGTGTGAGTGTTTGTGTGTAGGAGACAAAAGTGAAAGTTAAAGGTGACTATTGACTTCGATGGTGTTGGCAACGGTTCAGATCAATAGATTATGAGGTTAAATCAGATAATGATGCAGATAATAGTAATTAGGTAATAATATATTTTATGTGAACATTTAGATATCAAATTTGTGATAATAATGCAAGTTATGTTCTTAGATCTATTGAGGATTGTTTAACCTGATGGGAAGACGAAATTATAATATATTGGTGTTCTGTGTGTGTGTGTGTGTGTGTGTGTGTGTGTGTGTGTTTGTCTATTTGTATGAAGGAGACAAAAGGCATAACTTCCTGTAACAGGTGTCTCCCTCAAAGTTAAAAGAGTGACAGAAAAACAGTTTGTGGTGTATTGGAAAGAAGTGTGGTGTGATTGTTTAGTGTAGTGAGATTAATTGGAGGAGGGTGTGTTTGTGAGAGCTACCTAGATCACTTGATATATAAGTGAAACACAAACAAAAACATTGAGGGAAGCCAGACAAATAAAGCAAGAGTTCCAGCAACTCCTTAACACATGCCTATAGGCCTCCTCTGTTGGTCTGTCTGTATCTCCTTGTTGGTCAATCATCCTGCCTCTCTGCCAGTCTCTATATTTTAATTTTATTTGTATGTTTTGCTTTGTTTTGTTATTACCATTTGGCTTATGCAACTGTGTTTCTACATGACCTAAGGAGTAATGGGATGTATTATCTGTGTCACCTTCTCTATCATGTTTAGCCGCATTAATTTACAGATTATATGGCGTTCGGCCCCTTACTTTGGCGATAATGAGACCTTTAATTCACTATGTATGTGTTAATATTCAGACATTTTGTGCCATTTAGGTGTTGATTTCTTCCTGGCGAGCGAAAGCTAGCCTGTAATATAGGAGTAACCGGCCTTAGGCAGGCCTTTGGCCGGGACATATTTCTATCAACATATGTAAACATTTATCTAGAGGGGGATTTTTTTTTTTTTTTTTTAAAGCTTTTTAAAGTCTATCTTCCTGTTTATCTGTCGCCTACATGTGTGTGTGCGTGTGTTCTGACAATCAACATTAACCTGGTGTAGTCCTATATCTATGTGTCACTCAGTCTCAAGGACCCTGTCATAGCCTTTCCATCTCTCTCCTCTCTCTCTCTCTCTCTTACCTCCTTAACTTCCTCTTTCCTCCTACTTTTCCTTCTTCCATCCTCTGTAAGGTCCTCTCATTGACAACTTTAGTGGTCATTGTTCTTCCCAGTCTTCCTTCCTTGTGTCTTATATTAACCCTTTCTGTACCGGTGACATCCTTTTCATTATATTCTGGCAACTATTCCACGATCTCGTTCAGCTTAGGAAGGATGTCTACCAATTATAAGGCTACAGACTATCTCAATTAATGATTTTAGCGACCATATATGCTTCCTAAGCTTCATAAAATCGTCTAAATGTGGAAAATAAGTGAAAATACGTCGCCGGTACAAAAGGGTTTAACTGTCCACTTTTGTGTTAATTCTTCCTTTTATCTTCCTTCTTTCTTTCCCTGTCTTTCCTTTCAGTGTTTACTTTAAGTGTTCATATTTGTTTATATTTGTTTTCCGCTTTCCTCCCTCTATCTTTCCTTTCACTTTCTACTCTAGTGTTTCTTGTTCCTCCTATTCCTCCTTCTTCCTTGTTTGTCCTTCATTTCCTTCTCTACTCCAATGTTCCTTATTCCTCCTATTCTTATTATATGCCTTGTGCTGTCAGTCATTTCATTCGCTTGTGTTCCTTGTTCCTTCTATTCGTCTTTCTTCTTTTGTCTGTCTTTCATTTCATTATCTGCTCTTGTGTTTCTTGTTCCTCCTATTTCCTGCTTCTTCCTTTGTCTGTCCGTCATGTCAGTCTCCACTCCAATGTTCCTTGTTCCTCATATTCTCCCTTCTTCCTCCCTCTGTCCTTCCTTTCACTGTCTATTTTAGTGTTCCTTCCTCATTGTCTTCCTTTTCCTCACTCTATCCTCCGTTTCACTGTTTACATTATTGCCCATTTTTCCTTCTTTTCATTCTAACATTGTGTACCCCATTGTTATATGTCCTCTATTTTCTTCTTATCGGGTTTTACTTTAGCGTTTTGTCTTTCATTTGATTCCATTGACTCCTAGATAATAAATTCTTAAACACAGTCGTGACGATCACTCCTCTACGCTGCAGAACTTTTGCTTTTCAAATATAATATATACCGTGAATCACATCTTTATAATATAATATATACCGTGAATCACATCTTTCAATCACATCTTTATAATATATATATACCGTGAATCACATCTTTATAATATAATATATACCGTGAATCACATCTTTATAATATAATATATACCGTGAATCACATCTTTATAATATAATATATACCGTGAATCACATCTTTCAAATATAATATATACCGTGAATCACATCTTTCAAATATAATATATACCGTGAATCACATCTTTATATAATATATACCGTGAATCACATCTTTATAATATAATATATACCGTGAATCACATCTTTATAATATAATATATACCGTGAATCACATCTTTATAATATAATATATACCGTGAATCACATCTTTATATAATATATACCGTGAATCACATCTTTATAATATAATATATACCGTGAATCACATCTTTATAATATAATATATACCGTGAATCACATCTTTTTGGAACCCACTTCTTCAGAGTACAGTTCCACAATCTTTTAATAAAAACAACTTAAATCCAGTTGACTTGAGCTATTTTTAAAGCGGAACACCATTAGGCGAATGGATTTGTTTGTTTTCCATGAAATAAATTGTCATTCCTCCGTTCTTTATATACTGTATATATATATATATATATATATATATATATATATATATATATATATATATATATATATATATATATATATATATATATATATATTACCCTCAGCCTGTATTCGAACCATGTACAGTAAGGAGGAAGTTCCACGCTATAACCAAGTACACCACGGCGTTCATGGTGATGGGCTGGTCTATCAGAATGAGAGTTGAGCGTTCTCAGCGTCAGCTTACTCTGACTGTTCATTTTACTTATATAATTTCTAGATCTCAAGTGACGGAGGGGCACAGGGCCTTGGGTGGGGTTTTGGTTTCCCGGGTGTTTCCGCACCCTCCTCAGCTCCCCGCCTTTGAGTGGCTTCGGTCACCTGGGCTTTATTAGTGGTAAGCAGGGAGGGTTCTGTGGGGGCGCTCAGTTATGACCTTGGCCTTGCTCAGGACCTTTGGGCTGCTCGGCCAGACAGCCTGGGGAACAGCAACAACAACAACAACACCACGGCGTTTAATAATAGTCAAATCATGGACTCTCGTCCTGACTGTTTGTGCTTCGAATCTTGGCTGAGGGTAAATAAACTTGTGAATGCGAGTCCTTTAAGTGTAGCTTTATAAAGTTACTATATATATATATATATATATATATATATATATATATATATATATATATATATATATATATATATATATATATATATATATATATATATATATGTATATATACTGTAATGTGTATGTGGGCTCGTGTGTCGTTTTGTTTTGTATGTTAGTTATATATTTCAATTCCCACTAATGTGTCGGTTCTTTCATAATATATAAACGTTATTATTTGCTTTATTTCTTCAATGAACATTCCAGGCAGCCCAACTGAGGGCCTCTACTTCCTTAGTTTGATCAAATGACAGGATGGTGTTTTTTTCTTTTCTTGTGATTATATTCTCCTTTTTGAGTCATACATAATTTACTGATTATTGTTGTCGGTGTATGTGGGTATGTGCATTAGTGAGTTCTTATATATAATGTGTATTCATTGAATTATTGTTCTATTTCATAATTTGTGTTCACTTATTTCAGGCTATAATGCATTACTATGAATACATTTGTGTGTATGATGTTACTACCAATTGCATGAGATTGATCAATTGTCAATCCTACCTAGGTTCTATCCTTTTTTATATTTATTTTTGTATCAGACTTCCTTATTGTGCGACCTTTATTCTTATGTCTGTCTCTTCTCTGTCTTTTCCTTCCTGCTTACATTTCCTCACTTTCAGAAACAAAACACGAAATTATTTTCAGGATGTCCTTTGCTATTTTTGTAACTCTTACACAAAGTCTTCAACAATCTTCTCATCTCAGTCCATCATCTTTCCTCAGCTAGTGTTTGCTTTCCTTGTCCAAGCTTTACTGGTAGTACTTTTTTATAACTGCATATATAATTTTCACTCTTAAATCAACGTTCATGTTTTTTTCTTGATCCCTAATGATGCATTCCATTTCCTGTATTGCGTTTTCAAATAATTCTGTCTTATATTTTCCTGGATGATTGATGTTTATTTCGTGCATTAAATTGTTTCATATTATTATTGTTTTAATATATACATTTTGCAGTATAAATATTCCTTTATGCCCATATAAACGTCACAGACCATGGAGCTTTGCGCTGGCCAGTTGGCGGCCTGAGGCTTATTTTTGTTTATTTTTTTGTTTTCAAATTTGTTTTGAAACATTGTTGTGCTTAACTAATGTTATTTGTTCACGTAGGCTATTGCGGTTGTGTTTTGTTATCTTTTGTTGTGAGAGTTTAGTTAACGTTTCCCTTGCTGTGTTCAGCATGCATTTCAGTTAACTTGTTGAGTTTCATATAGTTTACAGTTCATGAAAGCCAGGTTCGGTTATGTGTTATATGGCCACATGGCCCACCTCCCTGAAGTTAATTCTGCTCATTCAGTGGCTTTGGTGGGTGATAACCCTCAGCGGACGAGAACTATGGGAAGACCACTTAACTCATGACTGAGGAAACTTGAACATTCATGTCGGGAACTGCTTGGGATGGACCGAGTCAGTACGGAGATACAACCAGGAGTGGAATCGGAGGGTGAGCTCAGGTACACGCCGTCCCGACGTAGACCATCATTGCTTGATTAAATTAGCTAAATATTGGCAAACAGATAGCTATGACCTAAAGGACGGTTTCAAGCTATGTTTGAAACTGCTTATGTTTAATCCATCAGTTAATCTAAGTTGTGCTTAAAGTTAACTTAAATTAGATTAGGTCCGTTTTTTTCGGTCCGACTTAATTATTAAGCTATGTTAGTCATTTTTACAAGGGCTGGAACTCCTAAATCATTAACAGTTCCGTGTTGAAATACCAGCTTCGGCAACCTTCAGTGTACTCTGATGCCAATCATGTGATCATTACAGCGACTGGTTCAAACACTGCCGACATTGTGTGACCTAGAGACTCTATACAAACAAATATCGGCCCTCCTCCGCCATATTGGCGCCACTGGTATAGTTAGACTCTCTTTACTCTCCAATATGTCCATACCAATATTAGTTAGTCTTTGAATCAAAACTGCATTATCAGAAAACAAAATTACCCTGTTGTTCGGTTTGATGATTACGACGCCAAAAATATGACCCCCCCCCCCCCTTAAAAATGAAATACAATTATAATATATATATATATATATATATACGGTATATATATATATATCAGTATATATATATATATATATATATATATATAGTATATAGCACAAATACACGTTATCTACTATATGCTTTTTACTCTCAGCCGGGCTCGAATCACTGACAGTCAGGGTGAGTTGATTAGAACATGGACCCTCGTCCTGACTGCTTGGCGACAGGGAAAACAAATAAAATAAATACATATAAAGTATATATATATATATATATATATATATATATATATATATATATATATATATATATATATACTGTATAATTATACATTATATGATAAGATGACGTTTTCTTACTACAGGATTTCTACTGTACTCCAATGCCAATAGTATGCCCATTACAATGACTGATTCGAGCTGTGACGACATTGTGTGACCAACAGACACGTGGGTGATGACACTATCTGCCATCATCATAAAATTGTCGCCGTGTTTGATCTCGGGGCCCCACAAGGATAAACCATTAGGGATTACCATTTACTCCTTGCCGGATGCCAAAACAAGAGGTTCAATAATTACTGATATAATATAATTCACGATTTTAAAATGTTAAGAAAATACGGTCTGTATTTTTCCAGAAATTCCCATGGGCATTTTTTCAAGAACTTTTACTGTACACGTTTATTACACTACAATAACACGCCGCATATTACAGCCGCTGGGCATTATTATCGCATGGCCCACTTGCCCAAACGTTCAGCTAATACAGAGCTACTTTTGATTATGCTATTTTGCGTATAAATATGTATGGAACTAAGAAAGCTTATATATAAACTTAAATAAACCTAATGTAGACTCTCAAATGTTATATTTTCGTTGTTATATGTTTATAAATAGAGATAATAGCATAGCTGGAAATTGCAATGTGCCAGTAGAACGTATGGGCAACTTGTACACTGTCACAATCTAGGGTGTAAAACGGATATGACACATCTGTATAAGAACACTGGGTATTATGACAGTGATTTACCTCTCTAACAGGTATAAGATGGGTTTATTACTGCCAATATACATATAACAAGGTAGATTATTATGAACACTTTTGGAGGGTACTCGTTTCATGCACATTTTTGAAAGTAGGCCTACCATTCGCAATAATTATTTCGTCCAACTGTATAATTATAATGTTGCAGACATAAAGTCTGTTGTGTTATGAAAGGTGACTATACTTTACTCCCATCACTACGAACTTTGGTAAATAATAACTGAACGACCTTGGGGCGGAGATTGGATCCTGAACCGATAAAAGGGTTTCCACGAGAACTACACGAAATTCACATTGAGGAAGAGTTAAGATTATCTCGGCGTGGTCCTCCCCAGGAGAGAAAATAAGAAGGCGTATTAATTTATTGTATAGTCCTTCTTTAAGAAAATCGCGCACATTATGCTACCCGAGTATTATTGCAGCCGTACCCATAAAAGGATGGCATACGGTAAAACATGTACACACTTAGCACAATTACCACTTCCGTAACTGTATATACCTGAAATGGCACGCAAATAATATACAGTATATATATACCGTATATATATATATATATATATATATATATATATATATATATATATATATATATATATATATTTTTTTTTTTTTTTTTTTTTTTTTTTTTTTTCACTCTCAAGGAAAATGAAACGCAGGACATGTGTTCCAAGTCGTCATCGGACAGATATAGATGATGGGATTCCAGTACATTTATCTCTCCTGACCCGTGCTATAATATATGTATTGTATGGCGTCGGCATCCTGTTTCATTAAATAGTTGTCTTGCCACGATCTATTACGAATTTGCAAGAGCGTCTTACTTGAAATTATGGAACATATTTTTGCTACTGCTATATTTATGTATTCCATTTAGGACTAGTTAATTGTATATCAAAATCGTATATAATCTCCAATATATAATAAAACTATGTTTAGTTTTTGAATGGCCTCTATGACTTCGTTAGTTAAAAAGATAAGACGATAGTTGTACACTTTTCAGTCATACTTCTTACTAATATATGCTATCAAAATATATGCTATCAAAATATATGCTATCAAAATAACCATATTGGTATCGATTTTGTTTCACTTAATTAATGTGGCTTGTCGTCGCTATTATTGTATTTTCATGATTTGCCTTTATCTTCTTTTTTCTAATTTTTTCCCTAAAATGTGTTTCAGTGTTGTTCAATCACTATCGTTTGCTATTAAATGTTGGGTTATTATCCTGTCACACAAAGTAGTTATTTTAGCTTTAACGTCTATAATAATATTATCCTGTCACACAAGGTAGTTATTTTAGCTTTAACGTCTATAATATTATTTGGGATTTTGCTTTTTTTACCATTAATAACTTACTGATTGTCCAATTATTTATCAACTTATTAGGGGATTCCTTATGTAACAATATGTTTAAATATACCTGTATAAATATACCTGTATATCCTTCTGAGTATTTTCAGTTAACAATATACAGCTCCTTATATAATTTGTTGTCGTGTGTGTGTGTGTGTATGTGCCCGCGTACTTGGGTTTCTGTGCATATGTTATCTCTCCAAACCCCTTACTACTGTGACGTCATAGTGTACATTGTCTCTCCTTCACTCATTATTACATTGTTAATGAAAGAATCAGTACCCCTTGGGAACTCCCCACTGCCCGACCTTGGTAGTGGGCAAGGGAAACACCACTGCCTTACACACAAACATATATACACACTATATAATAATATTGATTCTAACGTCCCTTGAATTTGCCTCTGTCAGTTTTTTTACTTCGGGGGTCTACTCGTTACAGACAACCTGCCTTTGGTCTCCTCCATGCACATCAAATGAAATTACAGAGAGAGAGAGTGTGTGTGTGAGTGAGAGCTAGGTAGTTAGTTAGTTAATGCTTATACATAATATTCATTCGGTATCACACTAACGTATATGTTTGGTTAAATGGCTGGTCAGCAGGCTAATCTTAACCTTTCTCCTCCTCTCAGCTCTCTGGCTGCTTCTAACCTTATATTTTGTATATAATCATTCACTATTTCAACCTTGTACGTATTTCTTTAATAGTATTAGTACGCTTGGTTATCCCAAGCTTAATAGTATTCACTATAATACTTACTGATCAAACCTCTTTTGTCTACAGGTACGTGCGAAGCTGATGATGTCCCTCTGTGTAGTTCCCCTCATGGTAAAGTACACAGATGATAGTAAACACAATATTTCCGAGGTACAGTCGTAGCCATAATAACTTTACCATCTCATATTTGTGTAATATTCTAGCTATTGTTAGATTATTTTAACTAGTTTGAGAAGGTTGTGTAGGAATAACTGAATTACAAACTATCTAATTTACTCTCCTAAATACCACAGGTTCTTCCCAAGCTAAATATACTTATCTAAGCGTAGCCAAGCTGTAAATAATAAAGGTATCATCGTACTGAAGCTGTCAATTGCAAATATAAAGCTAAACATATACTTTATATGAAAAGATTATGCAAATACGCCTGGTCAGTATTGGCATACACAGTATCAGGAACATTGATGGTGTGATGTTATTAGTACG
Source organism: Paralithodes platypus (assembly GCA_032716605.1). Taxonomy (NCBI): domain Eukaryota; kingdom Metazoa; phylum Arthropoda; class Malacostraca; order Decapoda; family Lithodidae; genus Paralithodes; species Paralithodes platypus. Next base: position 29,379,851 of record CM064543.1, on the reverse strand, counting down.
CCTTTGAGTATTAATATTATTCCTGCATGTATAATTATGAATGTCATTACAAATTCTCTCATACGATTTTGAAAGTGTTGAGCGATCATGAACAAGAGGAAATCCATACTTTATCTCACTCTCACAAACACACACACACACACACACACACACACACACACACACACACACACACACACACACACACACACTCTCTTTCTCTCTAATTTTTAATCTGTAAATCCTTCCTATTAACCCCTCTAACTCCTCCCTGTTAACCTCCCCACCCCTCCTGTCATTTTCCCTTCCTCTCACTCCTATCAACCTCCCCACCTTTGACTAGCTCTTACATTATCTCCATTTATCCTTCTTTCCTCCCTCTCTCTCTCTCTCTCTCCCTCTCTCTCCCTATATATATATATATAAACACATCTGCCACATATCTATCTATTAATGTCAATATCTCTATTTCCCCTGTTTTGGACATCTATTATGCATTACATCATAATATAAGAAACCCAATTGGGGGTCCTACATCGCTGGCAAGTTAAATCATAATGGGTTCATTTCAAATACCAGCACCCTTATTCTTACAATCGTATAGCCTTTCTTAGAGTTCTATTTTAGTTAACCCTTCAGCACGTTATTTTTATTTCAATTATATTCTAGCTAACTCCAGGTATTTATATTCAGTTTATATATAAATTTGATGAATAGGCATCGATATTTAGCAAAACTAACAAATAAAATACAGTCGTAGTACATTAATAATTACATAAAACCAAATTAATTGTATACTTTCTATCCATCAGATATCTGCATTATATTTGCATTTCTGTTTAAGAATAATGTTTACAGCTCTAACTTCCTTATAGCCTGAAACTAGCGAGTGGTCAATTCATCTCTTGACTGCAACAGGTTCTTTAACACACAAAACACGTTTACTGATAACCAGAATCAAATGATAAAATAATTGTCCGTTCCAATTTGTCTTCATTTGTCTCCTTTCTTTCGTATTATTTCTTGTCTGTTCATAATTATATATCCATCCCCTACCTATTCTCTGCACATCCCGTCTATCCTCATTATATCTTCCATTCATCTGTGTGGTTCTTGCCTTATTCTATAATCCTGGATATATTTTCTTTAAGCTTCGTGTTACAATTGCCTACGTCTCTCTCTCTCTCTCTCTCTCTCTCTCTCTCTCTCTCTCTCTCTCTCTCTCTCCAGTCCCTATGTTGACTACAAATATTGGTTCGTCCCAACTACTTCCTCTTCATCATTCTTTATCTTGTTTATACATATTGTTTTTAAAATCTTTTACAGATATGTGTATGTGTGTATTTTGTTGAATATGTTAAATGTTTGTCTCTTAGCTCTTACAGTATACGAAAATACATTTTGTCTTATAGTTGTGCTAGCTTTAGTAGGCTTTATTCATCTTAATAAGGTATTCTAAGATTCAAAGGGTTGATGGGAGACCCTACACAGGCTGATAATGTGTTCCAGTCATATGATAAGTGGCTTAAAACAGGTTTATGTTGACCTCATTCAAAAAATTTATTTTGTTCAATGACACCACCCAAGATCAACAGGCAAAATTAGTTAAGATTGTAATTAACATTAATGGACCCTGATAAGATATTTGAGGAGTCCCCCGAGGCCCAAATCTTTAAGGATTATGACGCGTTTGACATTATATATAATCTGTCAATTATTAGGCGATATTATTTTGTGAGGAAGGAATTTTGGTAGTCATGCAGAGGGTTATTTGAGATATAATTTACTCATATGATTTCTAGAGATCCTTCCTAAATTATATGAAATGATCTAATAATAACCAGAACAAACTGTCGAACACGTCATAATTCTTAAAGAGGGTTAACACATAGGATAAATAATCGCGGGCTTGCACTCCGTGTGAGGTTGCCCATTGCAACAGCCCTTATTCCTAATGAAGCTATATGCGAAACGTTGTCAATTAACTTCTTAAGGATTATGAAGCATTATAAAAGTTTAGTCTGGCTATTATTAAACGATTTGATTCAGCTTTGGATATATCTATTGGAAATTAAAGGGCAAAGGCTACCTCAGTTAACCCTCTGGCATTCATGTACCCTTTCTAATCTGAAGAAAAATCGTATAATAACAGTCAGAAAATAATGCAGAAATGCGTAATCGGATCTTGAAAGGGTTAGGTACTCTTCCTCTTATGGTGTTTATATGCAGTCCTTACTCCTCGATTCTAACAAGGCCTACCAAAGCTTAGTGAAATCATCTACTGTTAGCCAGAATAAACTTTAAAAAGCGTCACAGTACTGAAAAGGTTAAATGGCAATTATAACACTAATTTTGTACGAGTTTCACAATGGCATAGCTAACGACAGTTGTTAAATACTATTGCCCTGTTCCTTCAAGGGTTCAAGGGTTCCTTCAATGGCATAGCTAACGACAGTTGTTAAATACTATTGCCCTGTTCCTTCAGGGGTTATTTTTGTTTCTGGGCCTTCCTTTCCATCTTGTTTAGCTCCATAAATTTTGAACTTTTAAGACGTTCGCCCCATTAGTTTGGCAATCTTAAGACCTTTTGCCTATTTTTTTTGTTGGCAATTATAAGACATTCCATGCCATTTAGGTGTCGATATCTCTGCGACGGGTTAATGATAATAATTAAATATATATATATATATATATATATATATATATATATATATATATATATATATATTTAATTATTATCATTAACTCGTAAATTAATAAATAAATATATAGACCAAAACCCAAGCACTACCCCCTTAATGGTTACAGAACATATATATTGAAGTTGCCAGACTACAATTGCTCGTAAAAATTGAGGGACCAAATTGCTCACGTGCCACCGCCTTTATATTAATGGAAGCAAGCTGTGTTGGGATGTTGGAGGGTCGTCTGTGTTCTGCCAGACAATTATCTTGAAGTATTTGTTGGTGTTATATGCCCGCAGGATTTTACATTTTAAGGAGAGGTATAGAGGTATAATCCTGCGGGCATATAACACCAACAAATACTTCAAGATAATTGTCTGGCAGAACACAGACGACCCTCCAACATCCCAACACAGCTTGCTTCCATTAATATAAAGGCGGTGGCACGTGAGCAATTTGGTCCCTCAATTTTTACGAGCAATTGTAGTCTGGCAACTTCAATATATATGTTCTGTAACCATTAAGGGGGTAGTGCTTGGGTTTTGGTCTATATATTTATTTATTAATTTATTTTTGAGTTTCCTCCCTAGACCTCCATCAAGCTTAGAACCCCTCCCCCCCCCCCCCCCCTAGACCCCTTTTCAAGATAAATTTGTACATTTTTCGGTAGAAAAATGGCCCGGCCAAAGGCCAGTTCCTTCTAAAATTAGAGGCTCGCTCTCGCTCGCCAGGAAAAAATCGACCCCTAAAGGCCACGAAAGGTCTTAGTATTGATACACAAATGAGGAGAAAGGTCTCAAAAATCGCCAAACTAACGGAACGAACGTCTTACAATCTTAAAACTAATATGCTAAACATGAGGGAGAACGGATTCCAGAAAAAGCGAGTACAACCCCCTTACACTACCTGAGATAATCTACCTTTGATCTAATCTCTGATACCATTGCGAAAGAGCCTTAAAATAGTGCACGGAAAAACATGCTCATCGAAAATTGCCGGAAAATCCGCTCGTGTGACACCCCCTTAAACCCTTCTGTACCAGCGACGTCTGTTACATCGGTATTCTAGCCATATTTAAATGATTTTATGTAGCATAGAAAGGATGTGTGGTAGTTAAGACGACAAACATCATCATGGCCTGACCCACCACTTCTATATGCATCTCACTTCCAAGATAAGTTCATTTAATCAAGACCTGAGGGGGGTTGATTAAGATAGTTCGAAGCCTTACCATTGCTGGAGATCCTTCCTAAGCTGAATGAAATCGATTAGTAGTAACCAGAATCAAATGAAAAAGACTGTCGCCGGTACAGAAGGGGTTAAAAGCCGATTTCCCTGCCAGCCAATTGTTCCGACCGATAACTCACGGTAATAACGGGCCTTCAACCTGCAGCCTCCGTAATTAGGGCCATTTATCACTCGGGGGGAATATTGGTATCTTCATCCTCTTAAGGGGGGTCACCGGCTTTTTTTTTTTATCTTTCTCTCCTTTTCTCTCTGTCCCTGGCATGTATCCATTCGGCCCCATTCAGCCAACTGTTTTAAGACGTTTATCCCCATCCAGGTGTCGATTTCTTCCTGGCGAGCGATAGCGAGCCAGCATTTTATGGAAAAATCCGGCCTCGCCGGAGAAATTTTTCTATCGAAAAATGTGCACATTTAGCTTCCTTTCAAAACAAAACTATATATATGCTGGCTCGCTACCGCTCGCCAGGAAAATATTGACACCTGAATGGGGTTGAACGTCTTATAATAGTAGACTGAATGGGACCGAATGGATACAAGCCAAAGAGAGAGGGAGAGAAAGAGAAAAAAAGCGAGATGGGCTCCCTTAACCCTTTCACGATACGATGACGCATTTCTTCTCGGTTTTCTGGCTATTATTGGATGATGTCACTCAGACTGGGAAGGGTATATGGAAGTCTGAGGGTTAACTGAGATTGGATTTGCCCTTTTAATCCCCACAGATATTTCCTAAACTGTATAAAATCGTCTAATGATAGCCAAAATACTATCAACCCGTGGCTCAATCTTCAAGGGGTTAACGGGGGGCACAGTATCCAAGGTCACGTGCGTATTTGAACACACAGTCGTAAATTTGCGTAAATTTACCACTTGCGCAAATATTTTTCTATATTCCCACTTACTTCCTCTCGGGCATAGGCTGAGAGCCTGAACATTCACCGCTGTACAATGAACAGTGAAGCCTGTGAGGTCTTGTTCCAGTCTAGGGAGTGAGACATGTGAAGCACGTAGAGTACAACGAGCACCTGCCATCTTGCCTTCACATGAGACACGGTGCTCACTCATGGCCCGAAATGACACCATCACTGAAACCACCTCGTTCCCGTGCTTCACTGTCTCACCCCCTACACTCGGACTCTCACTCTTACACACACAACGCCACCTGTTGAGCAGATAACTAGTAGTAGATAGTAGTAAATGTGTAGACTTTTAGTGATAGATAGGTTAGGTTAGGTTAGGCTGGGGTCCCGTTTGGTTATGTAAAGGGGAGATTATTATTTACTTGTTTATATATTTATTTATATATTTTATTTGTCTAGTTCCCTCCCTAGACCTCCGTCAAGCTTAAGAAATGCTTTCAAGACCTCCCTTCTAGTTAAATGTATGTATTTTTCTGTAGAAAGGGGCATTAGCTGCAGGCTGTTTCTTCCTCAATTGGGACGAAAGGTCTAAATATCGCCAAACTAATTGGGCGAATGTCTTAAAATCTCAAACTAATGGTGCTAAACATAAGGGAGAAGGTTGTTTAGAAACTCTCCTATTAACATGAGGTAAGATTAGTTAAGGTCTTAGTTTACACAGGAAAGTGAACAACAACAAAACTATTGCTGAACCCCTCCAAGATGTTTGTTGAAGGCTAAGGCGAGGATGGAAGGGTTAACTCATATAATTAAACTCTTAAGGATATTGACACGTTTGTGATAGTTCATTCTTGCTAATATTAAACGATTTTAGCTTAGGAAGATTTTATTGGAGCTAGAGAGTTAATTGAGATAGTTTTAACTCCTTTGATTCCTAGAGATCCATCCTAAATTGCATAAAACCATCTAATGATAATCAGAATAAAGTGTAAACATGCGTCCTGCAATACTGATGAGAGTAAGATGGCCTGTTTTGACCTGGTTTGAGATTGTGATCGGTTGGGTTGAGTATCGTTGGATTAGGTTAGGTTAGGTCAGCTTTAAGGGGAGGTTAGGGTTGGTTTACGTAAGGCTAGGGTTAGTGTATACACAAGTTCAATAATTTAACATTTATCCATATACATTGTAAAGTTGTGATGTGCAGATGTATAGGATCATTTCTGGTTTATTATTATCCGAAGTCACTTTAACCAAACTGTAGTAAGCTTAGCATAACGTAATCTAACTAGAGGGCCACTTGTGAGAGCGCTTACCTCCGTCTATGCTGGTGGAGGTATGCGCTATACCGATCGCCTCCTAAAGAGACTCACTTCTTCCTTGACGCATATCCTATCTGCCCACCAAATTTCGTGAACATCTGGTTCATAACTTTGCGAGTCGTCTAATCTGGCGAAGGTATGCTCTCTACCGATTACCTCTCTAAACTGAATTCCTTCTTCCTTGGTTCATATCCTATCTGCCCACCAACTTCCGTGGAAATTCGTTATCAACTTTTGAGATCTTGTTTACAGAGACAGACAAAGAAAGAAACGGAGACAAAAACATAAGCATGTATAACTTTGTTGGCGTTGGAAACAATGACTGACATATATACCACTATTATCTAGATATGGTGCGTAACATAAATAATTGTTCTGAATTAGAAATAATAATAATTACAATACTCACGCAATGAGATTGTAGTCTCAAGGATATAGAATAATACACCAGTTAGAAATGTGCAACCTTTAATGCCAAGTTCTGAAGCATCTGGGATATAGTCAAACATTGTATTTTCTTGCTTGCGTCCTATAGTGATTTGAATGGGTGCGTGGTCATTTCTGCCCTTGACTGTACGCTGAGGCTTAGCTTGTATTGCCTCTATACTCTCCGACCTCGGAAGTGTTTACCGTGCCCATTTCCTGATTAAGGGGACGTTATGTTAATATTTATTTATATATTGTGTATGGTTATACATAATTTTTGTTTTATTTGTTTTCCCCTTAGACCTCTATCAAACGTAAACCAATAAAACACCTCCAAGACACCCACTTGGAGATAAATGTGTACATTTTTTGGTTCCTACTAGATTACAGGCTGGCTATCGCTTGCCAGGAAAAAAATCAACACATAAATGACACGAAAGGTCTTATTATTGACTAAATAATCGTTTCAATAATGACGTGAACGTCTTGAAATACCATAACTAATTGGGCTAATCATGAGGGAGAAGGGGGTCCAGAAAAAACTTAGACCTCCCCTTCTACTCAAAGGAAATATTTGCCTGAAAGTGTAATCCTTAAAAATCATGGATGTGTTTGTTTGCCTGTCTGAGTGTCTGTTTAGAGGGGTAACTCTCCTATATGTGGGGGCTGGGGTAAATCGTCCTCATAACCACACTCTGAACAAGTATGTACTGTACACTCCTGGACGTGTATCGCGATCATAAATATGCGAAGCAAAAAATCCTGAACCAAATCGAATCTTCCTATTAATGTTCTGCTTACCTACAGTATATACATTACAAGGGTTCATTTAAGGATGTTCCTATTAATGTTCTGCTTACCTACAGTATATACATTACAAGGGTTCATTTAAGAATCTTCCTATTAATGTTCTGTTTACCTACAGTATATACATTACAAGGGTTCATTTAAGAATGTTCCTATTAATGTTCTGTTTACCTACAGTATATACATTACAAGGGTTCATTTAAGGATTTCAAGGAGTCAGAAAGGGCCATAACTTGTGTCTTCTTGTACAGTACCAGTTACTATAGTCTATTCGCTGTAAGTAGGCGATAAATCCTGACCTCTCTCCTCTGTACCTCAAAAACGACTAGAGCAAATTGACTACCTCTTCCCAAATGGTTGAAATATTAGCTCCATAACTCAATACGTTTTTGAGTTACAGAGGTTAGAGGTCATGATTTCTCGCCTACTGACAGCGAATAGGCAATAGTGTTTGAATGTGGGTGTATGTGTGACTGGCATTAGGTTGCATGACCACGAGTCGGAGCGGGTGGTAGGGGATGGAACTCGGTCCCAATGAAACTATCACTCTAAGCTCTTCGGGTGTCTAGTCAGTTTGGTGTTGAACTGCTACGCTACAGGCTCGGGTTCGAAGCCCGGCCCAATCATACGGCAACAATGTTAATTATATTGTACTGTTCATAATATAACACTTACACGGTGACGGCCTCAACATGTATTGTATGAGTATGTATTTAACCCCTTCTGTACCGGCTGCATTTTGTCTATATGTTTTCAGCTACATTTAGACGATTTTATGAAGCTAAGGAAAGATATATGGTAGCTAAAAGGATTAATTGAGATAGTCTGTAGCCTTTTAATAGGCAGACGTCCTTCCTAAGCTGAACAAAATTGCCTAATAGTTGTCAGAATGTAATGAAAAGTACATCACCGGTACTGAAGGGGTTAAACACAGTGTTGAGACCTTCGTTGAATTGTCATAGGTCGACAGGTATAACACTTTAATATGGAATGCTTATTGTAAAACTAGCTTCTAAAAGTATTCCCTACATATATAGAACTGATACTACCAAGATAATGATCAAGAGCACGAATTATCGGATTTAACCCTTTCAAGATCCGATCACGCATTATTTATTTTTGCTAGCTATTATTCGACAACTATATTCAAATTAGGAGGGGTATAATTATGGAAGTCAGAGGGTTAATTGAGATAGTCTTTACCCATACAGTACCCACAGATCCTTCCGAAGCTGAATACAATCGTCTAATGATGGCCAGAATATACTTTCAAAATGCGTCAAAATCTTCAAAGGATTAAACGGCAGATAAATGCTTTCCTATATCTGACAACCGTAGACTATTGCAGACTCGGATACAGCTAGGGTCTTCAAGGCTATTCCCCGCTAGAAGTCTACCTGTGTGATTCCTGCACAAGGCTCCTCCGTGTCTAGGGTATATCCTTAACCCTTCCAGTACCGGTGATAGATTTTTTTTTTTTTTTTTTGGGGGGGGGGGGGGATTACAGCTAGATTCAAACGATTTTATGATGTTTATAATTAGGGCAGCTAAAAGGATTAATTGAGATTGCCTGCAGCTTTTTATTGCGTAGCGTCCTTCCTAAATTGAATAGATTCGGCCAATAGTTGCCAGAATATAATAAACAGTACGTCACCGGTACTGATTGGTTTAAGGGGGGGAGGGGGGATTATATATATATATATATATATATATATATATATATATATATATATATATATATATATCTGCATATTAACCTCTATCAAGCATACAAATTAGATATACTTGTACATTTTTCGGTTGAAAAATGTCCCTGATTCCTAATACATTACAGGCTCGCTAATACTCGTCAGGAAAAAATTGACACGTACATTGCACGAAAAATCTTAATATTGACAAAGAAATGGGGCGAAAGGGCTTATAATCGCCAAACTAATAGGGCAAACGTCTTAAACATTCATAACTAATGGGACTAAGCATGAGAGAGAAGGGGATAAAAAAAAAACTCCCTTAACCCTTTCGGCACAATGTTGTATTTGGTAATTTTATCTGGTTACTATTACACGATTATATTTAGTTTCGGAGAAAGTTCTATAATGGTGAAGGAAAATAATGTACTCATGAATAAATGTTTCACCATGATTATTTTGGTTTTTGCATAATCTTTGATAATAGAAAGCGACTATACCTGACTTTTACATTATCTATATATTTCACTATGAAAATATATTTCTATCTATGTATGTATGTACAGTATATGCACATACCCCATAGCTGGGGGTGGCCGACTCGAGACAGTGACCAAACAGAAACAACATTTATATTTCCAATTCTTAGAGTCTGGGATCACTTTCGCGTTCCCTCGCCCCTTTTTCTGTCTCGTTTAGAAAATGATGCTGCATTTCCTTCAAGATCAAGCCTTTCCTTTAAAAGGCTTAACCAATCAGCGTGCGTTAATATACAAAATCGCGAGAAGATCCATAAGTTACGGGACATACTGTATGCAATACTTAATTGCCTCAAGCTTTTTGTTTTTATCTCCAATTGATCTAAATGGGATGTACAATTACGACTATAATTATGTAAGACACACCTTAGGACGCACCTTATAATTGGGTGACATTCCAAGTGTTTTCCATACTGATTAAGAAGTACTGTATTATCAATGTAAGCGATAGATTAACATATTAGTTTAAGTTTTTAGATTTTTGTTCTATGTCTTAACTTTAACTACACGAGTGATTTGAGAAACTCTGTTTATGTATTATAAAGATGTACGGTCACCCACGTACGTTCTCCTCAACTTCGTAATGTTTTGTATGGAAGTAAGGAGAGTGTGTTTAACTTACGTGTTCATTTATATTTGTTATGAAACATTACAAACCTCACTCGTAAATAAATCATACAGATTTTACTTTCACCCATAATATTGCATAGGGCAAAGACTTGTTCATGCGTCTGTACTTTCGAGTTTCACCTACACTGTAGGCATTATGATTTCAAATTAAATAACAAAAAAACAAAAAACAAATTATAAGTGAGTATTGATCTTTTTATCTGTTGAAATTCGTTTACGTAAACAACTGAAACTTTTATTCAGCATATAATTTTCCCTACATTTAATCATTAACTGTTTACCGTATAATTATTTAAAGTGCGAAGCTTTGAAGGTGTTACTACGTCTTGATCTTTGACCTCGACTGAATCGAGCAAGTCAACGAAGGGGTAACAAGAAAATTGGCGAGAGGCCGTATCGGTCACAAGGCCTTCCCGGAGATCTGATAACACATCATTCGCACGGTTTGGGCGAGAGAGGAATTACACGCTGGATCATTGGTGTGGAGGTTGTTGTTAGGGCAAATTTCCACAGGGACTATATACACTATTTTTTTACAATTGACGACAAATTGCAAAGTTCCCATCATGATTTTTCGGTTATTTTGAAGATTTTGTTGTGCAATATGGAGCTAAGTATATAAACTTGGTCTTAATACGATGCACACATAGTAGCTTTATATTTTTTCTATTAGGTATCGATACATTATCTGCTAAGGGATTCAATTTATCGTCAGCTGAAAAGAAACAGAGCATAGTGATCTTGGTGTTGTTACTGTGGTGGTGCTGGTGTTTGTTTATGGTTGTGGTCGTGGTGATTATGGTAGCTGTAGTGGTGGTGGTGTCAATGGTAGCTGTAGTGGTGGTGGTGTCAATGGTAGCTGTAGTGGTGGTGGTGTCAATGGTAGCTGTAGTGGTGGTGGTGTCAATGGTAGCTGTAGTGGTGGTGGTGTCAATGGTAGCTGTAGTGGTGGTGGTGTCAATGGTAGCTGTAGTGGTGGTGGTGTCAATGGTAGCTGTAGTGGTGGTGGTGTCAATGGTAGCTGTAGTGGTGGTGGTGTCAATGGTAGCTGTAGTGGTGGTGGTGTCAATGGTAGCTGTAGTGGTGGTGGTGTCAATGGTAGCTGTAGTGGTGGTGGTGTCAATGGTAGCTGTAGTGGTGGTGGTGTCAATGGTAGCTGTAGTGGTGGTGGTGTCAATGGTAGCTGTAGTGGTGGTGGTGTCAATGGTAGCTGTAGTGGTGGTGGTGTCAATGGTAGCTCTAGTGGTGGTGGTGTAAATATTAGCTGTAGTGATGGTGGTGTTGATATTGTGGTGATGATGGTTGTGTTAGGGATTTGATTTTGGTTGTGGTCATGATGACAATGATAGCTGTAGTGGTGGTTGTATCAATGGTAGCTGTAGTGGTGACAGTGGTTACGATGATGGTTGTAGTGGTGGTGGTGTCAATGGTAGCTGTAGTGATAGTGGTGTTGATATCGGCAGTGGTTACGATGATGGTTGTAGTGGTGGTGGTGTCAATGATGTTTATGCTGCTGATGCGATGGAGATAGATATAATTTATGGGATACACTGGCTTAAAAAATATATTTATTAGGTGCCACTATTTTGAGAACCCATATAATACAGTGGTCCGAACTTGGCGTTCTGTGTATGCTAACCTGGAATCTATTTTTCAATGCCACGAATTTCCCCTCCTGTTTACCATTCAGTTATTCGTCTCGTTCTGTCATACGGGCAAATCAAGCAAAATTGCAGTTCTGAAAGGGAACCATCTTGACTTGTGATTGGAAACGTGACGTTCTGGAGGTCCCAAGGTCAAAATATGGAATTATTTCGCTAATGTTTGACTTCCCTGACGGTCACTTTGCTTACAGTTGCAACCTAACCTAATCTACCCTACTTTTACCTATTCTATATTAACACAATATAAGCTAGCCTTGCCTATCTGAAACTGACCTACACTTAACTTAATCCACTTTCAGCCTTGCTTAATCTTAAGTTAGCCTTACCTTTGCTTAACATAATCTAACCTAAGCTAATGTATCCTAGCCTAACCTAGCCTAGCCCAATGTACAGTATACCAACCTAACCTAACCTATGCTAACCAATCCAAATCAACCTAACTGGGGAAGTAAACTCGAATGTCAGCAAAAAGTAATCAGACAAAAAGGGCACTGGAAATATATAGCATTACATATACAATCGGATGACAATGACCCCCCCCCCCCCAAAAAAAAAAATAAAAATAAAAAAAAAAAATATCAGTGGAAAGGGTGCTATACCAAGGCCACTCCAAGTCGCTTTTATGCAAGGTGGCGCCGCTAGGGTTCAACACACGAGAGGGGTGGCGGAGGGGGGTGGTGGGAGTTATATTGTCATTATTTTCTGTCCGCCATAAGTCACGAGGGAGAGAAGCAGGGTAGCTATTCAGTGCCTGCCTTCCCAGTACTGGTAGGGAAAAAATGGACGACGTGGCAGGTTAGACTGGGGCCATTTTATTGCTTTAACCCCTTGACGCATTTCGACAGTTTATTCTGACCATCATTACACGATTTTATACAGCTGAGGAAGAATTTGGTGGAATTGAATGGGTAAAGACTATCTCAGTCAACCCTCTTACTCTCTACATACCCTTCCTAATCTGAATAAAATAGTCTCAATAATAGCCAAAAAAACAAAATAGAAGTGCGTCGTCGATCCTCAGAGGCTTCACAGTTTCATAAACCCAATTCACACTACATTTTGGTATTGGGATCTTATAGTCAGCTGAGATTATGGTGAATTTTCAGATAAGTTCTAGTAGACGCTGCTGGAGTTCAATACACGAGAGGAAGGTGGTGTGAGTTGTATTGCCATTATTGCTAGTCGCCATACGTCACGATGAGCAAATCAGGAAGACTTATTCGGGGACTTCCTTCTCAGTATAGGTAGAGACAAATGGTGGGATAAGACAGCTAGACCAGGGCCATTCTGTCAATTTAGCAATCACGTAAACTCATTTCACACTATATTATATTGGTTTGGCTATCTTATTGTCAATTGACCACTTCCGAGTTTCAAGCTATAAGGAAGTTGGTATTGTAAATATCGATGTTTAGCTCAACTACCAGGTTAAATATGGTTGTAGTACCATTATATACGCATGACAGTAAATAACACGTACCGTCTATCAATTAAAACTTATATTATTATTGCATTTTTGCTTAATAGAGATGTTTACGGCTCTAACTTCCTTATAGCCTGAAACTCGCAAGTGGTCAATTGTGAATATGGTGATTTTTCAGAAATGTTCTAGTAGAGGCATCCTTAGTTACAGAACGGGCGTTCTGTACCGGCGACGTTTTATTTTTTATTTTAGCATGTTAATTGCTGGAGGCCCTTTTTAAAATGAATGAAATTGTCTAATGGTAGCCAGAGTGAAGTTAAAAGTACGGCACCGGTACTGAAAGGGTTAAGGGGGTTTACCGGCTTTGTTTTTATCTCTCTCTCTATCCCTGGCTTGTAGCCATTCGACCCCATTCAGCCAACTGTTTTAAGACGTTTATCCCCATTCAGGTGTCGATTTGTTCCTGGCGAGCGATATCGAGCTAGCATATTATGGAGAAATCCCTCTTCGCCGGAGACATTGTTCTATTGAAAAATGTACAAATTTAACTTGCTGTCAAAATAAAAATATATATAAACTGACTCGCTACCGCTCGCCAGGAAAAATACTTACACCTGGATGGGGGTAAACGTTTTAAAACAGTAGGCTGAATGGGGCCGAATGGATACAAGTCAAAGAGAGAGGGAGAGAAAGAGAAAAAAAAAGCGAGGTGGGCCCCCTTAAAGTAGACGTTGCTAGAGTTCACTACACGAACGGAAGGGTCTTTGATATATATTGCCATTATGTGCAGGTGTACAGAGGGATAAAGGCGATGTCACACGAGCTATTTGGTCATTATTGTCTGGCAGATTCGAAATATAAATTTCTTGAATATTAAACAATCTAACATAATCTACCTTCGATCTAGTTTCCGATTCCAATGTGAAAGAGCTTCTAAATAGTACGAGGACAAAACTTGCTCATCAACCATTGCCTGAAAATACGCTCGTGTGACACCGCCTTATGAGAAGAAGAGTTATTGGGGGACTTTCTTCTCAGTAGTGTGAGTGAAAAAGGTGAGGGGCACTTTTACCTGTGCATTTACTCCTATTCGCAGAATGGGCTTTGTTGCCAACATTTATTTACGTTCATAATGGGTATTTTGATGTTGATTCATATATTCTTGTATTGTCATATTATAACCAGAATAGTTAACATACATGCATTTAAACAAATCTGAAAACAATGTTGTGGTCATAAATTACGAGAGACAAGAGAAGGGGTTACCATGGACATACTTCCAAGTATAGACAAAGGAGAACAAATGGACGATACGGCATCTTAGACTGTGTGGGAAACAGGGATGAGTGGGAAGAACGGAGTCTTTTACAATAACAACAATAAATGTGGCCTGCAACTATAAGATATATTTAGGAGGTACGCTTTGCACACACAATTATGCATAAGTATAAAATTTACGAAGTGGCTGCGTAAAATTTAACTATATTTCTCCTAAAATTGATAATGAAAATTGCCTTATTTTTAGAGTTTAAGGCGATCTCGAACAACTCTTGTAATGTTGTAGAACAGTTCCACTTGGATTTGTCATTAGCCAAGCGATTTTTTAATTCGGATGTTATCGTTAAGGAATTAGGGAAACGATTTTAAGGGTAGAATTCATAAATTTGATTTCTTTTAATGTATTGATCATTATATCTATTTATTATTATTTAAATTATTTATTTATTTATTAGTTACCTCCACCAAGCTTTAAAAAATAACCCTGAGATCCCTCTTCGAGATAAATTTGTGCATATTACGGTAGAAAATTGCCCTGGCTTAAGGCCAGTTCCTCATAAATTGCATGCTCTCTATCGCTCTCAGGAAAAAATCGACACCTAAATAACGCGAAAGCTTTAAAAATTTAAAACAAAAAACAAAATGGGGCGAATGTCAGTGTGAAAAATACGTTTTTCGATGAGCAAGTTCTTTTTTGTTCTTGTAATATTTTGAGGCTATCTCATTGGCATCGGACACTTGACCGAAGGTAGATTATTTTAGGTTGGGGAATTCTGATAAACTTTGAAATTTTTAGGATGCCAGATTACAATTGCCTGAAAAGATTGCCGGAAAAATCGCTCGTGTGACACTGGGTTAAGAGGGTGTAACTCAACTTTATCTGGTACCTGTACACTATAGGTCTCGTCCTTGATGCCCTGTAGGCAGAGACGAGCATCAACACACAGGCGGCCAAGGTCAATACTCACACGACCCAACTAGTCACACTAACACATTTACGGCAACTCTTTTCCGCAACTCTTTTCGGCAACTCTTTTCATAAACTCTTCGTCAACTCTTTTTGTCAAATGTTGTCGTCAACTCTCTTCGTCAACTCTCTTCGTCAACTCTCTTCGTCAACTCTTCTTGGCAATTCTTTTCATCAACTCTTTATGGCAATTATTTTTGTCGCCTCTTCTCGTCAATTCTTTACGGCAACTTTTGTCGTCAACTCTTTTCGTCAACTCCTTTCGACAAGTTTGTCGGCAATCAGGTTTCTTCTAATTGTCTACGTTTATACTCGTTTAGGTCCTTTATATGTTTAATGCTGGTGTCGAGATGAATGATTTTGCTTAGATATTTCTGGACTAGTTAGTATTCCATTAGTTTGGCAACTTTAAGACCTTTCGCCTCATTTTTTCGTCAATTTTAAGACCTTTTATGTCATGTGGGTGTCGATTTTCTTTCCTGGCGAGCGGTAGCGCGCCTGAAATTTAGGAGGAACCGGCATTTGGCTGGAAAAATGTTCTACCGAAAAATGTACAAATTTATCTCGAAGGGAGTCTTGGGGGTATTTTTAAAAACTCGATTGAGGTCTAGGTACTAAACTTAATACCTCCCCTTAAACTTTGTTATAATGCTGTTATCTTAAATAAATAAGTGCAGTCTATTTTTCGACATCAGTGCAAAGTACAATCTATTGTACTTGAAATGTTGTGACCATTCAAAAAATTGCCAAAAAAAAAAAAAACGCTTGTGTAAATCCATCTAAAACCTGCCTATGTCCACCCTATTTTGGTTTGTTCTTTTCTTTTC
The DNA here is from genome assembly GCA_032716605.1 of Paralithodes platypus. Lineage (NCBI taxonomy): Eukaryota > Metazoa > Arthropoda > Malacostraca > Decapoda > Lithodidae > Paralithodes > Paralithodes platypus. The sequence continues at coordinate 29,363,515 of CM064543.1, read as the reverse complement.
ATCCCAAGGGAGGTTGTGTTAGCTGTCTTGGTACTATCTGTGATAATGCATATGCGTGACACTACTTTGCGGTACCTTTGTTTTACCGGAGTTTATGCCTAATTGTTTCTCCCATTGTAATGTTTGTTTTCCTACTTTGAGATGTATAAGTGTATTTGTTCTCTTGGAGCCTTATTATTATATTTCCCTCGACAGTGCCTTCAGATTTCCTTTAGAAGTTGTGTTTGCTGTTTTTGTATTGTTGGTAGATATCCTTTTTTACATATTACTTTGCCGTACCTACAGTATGTATGACATGCATATATTTGTTGTTTGCTTATGATCATTACTGTACATTTCCTTTCCGTCAGTTTTATACTAATAATGTAAGCTATTTTGGCTGTTGTTGTACATTCTATGATAGCCTTTTCTCATAACTGAATATCTTTGGTAGCTTTATTAGGCCAGTTCATTATGTTCTTTGATGATGGCTTAATTTTATATTTTTGTCTGGTTATTCATTGAGTTCGTAGGCCTGTTTAGCCCCTTAACAGCTGAATTCTACTGTAGTTGTTATTGGAAAACAAATGCTGTCTCTGTTGGATAAACTAAGCTGGGTTAAAAGTTGCAAGTCTATGAATGTGGAGGGAAGTACATTAAGGGGCATACCTAGAAAGACGTGGGATCAGGCTGTACGCTCTAATTTTGAATTCAAAAGCCTGACATCACAATAATTCCAAGTTTCTATAATCAATAGCATATATGACTACATAATCAATAGCAAATATGACTACATAATCAATAGCATATATGACTACATAATCGTCAGCTGAAAACAGGCTCTAGCTTTATTTGCATAATTGACAAATTAACTCCCGTACAGTCACAATCAACAGTTCGCTAAAATTATAGACCATAAATTGCGATTAAATTTAAGATGATATAATTATTTAGTATTTGCCTATTGTAATATCTTTGATTGAAAATAAAGAATAATAATACCAAATATGCGAGTACAAAAAAGGAACTATTAAAACAAGTGCTTCATGCTCATATAATCCTTCTGCTTAGTATGTCTACCTTTGAAATAAGCTGTGCATTAGAAGTCAAGGTCGAGGATGTGGGTTGTGGAGAGAGAGAGAGAGAGAGATAATCGGGGGGGAGTGAGGGGGCATATATACAATGATTAGGAGATTAAGGTGTCAGAAGATCACATTTTGTACACGTAGGCTACAGAGAGAGAGAGAGAGAGAGAGAGGGAGAGGGAGGGGGGGGGGGCAGATCATGATGAGGAGATTAAAGTGTCAGAACCTTAGAATGTTCTCCTGACGCTCAGTAACATTATTCTTGGGTAAGGTCATTATACAATACTCCTGTTACCTCATGACATACTATTCTTTCTGTACAAGAGTAATATTATTTTTACTTATAAATACTAAGATATTCTGTTCAGTTTAGGGCTTCTTGGAATCAAACTGGCAATACATATATGTACTGTATAATTATAATATATATATATATATATATATATATATATATATATATATATATATATATATATATATATATATATATATATATATATATATATATATATATTAGTTTCCTTGCTAGACCTTCATTAAGCTTTAAAAACCACTCCCCAAGATTGCGCTTCGAGATAAATTTGTACATTTTTCGGTAGAAAAATGTACCGTCCAGAGGTCAGTTCCTCATAAAATGTCAGGCTGGCTTCCCCTCCCCAGTAAAAAATCGATCTTAATGGCGTGAAAGGTCTTAATATTGACAAATAATTGGAGCAAACGGTCTTATAATCGCCAAACTAATGGACGGAACGTCATAAAATCTGAAAATGAATGGGGCTAAGCATGTTGGAGAAGGGGGCCAGAGAATAACAACCAATGGGCAAATATCAGACTACCATATCACTGCCCCACCGTAAGGCCAAGTGTTCTATCTATCTATTGCCTGACGCCGTGATCCCCAAAGGGGGTGGGTGGGGGGGGGGGGGGCACGAACGAACCGCCCCCATGCACCTCTGTCCCCAGTCAGTCGACGTTTTCAAACTAATAATTTCAGTACAAAATCTTCATAGTAACCAAGTAATGAAGATGGGAACATGGCAATTTACCGTCAGCTGGGGAAAAAAGCCGGGATATAGTATATCATAATAAAAATCTATAATTATATAAACCATATATTGATAGTGTCCGTGTGTTGCTATTAGCCCGCTACTAGCACTATATATTGATAGTGTCCGTGTGTTGCTATTAGCCCGCTACTAGCACTATATATTGATAGTGTCCGTGTGTTGCTATTAGCCCGCTACTAGCACTATATATTGATAGTGTCCGTGTGTTGCTATTAGCCCGCTACTAGCACTATATATTGATAGTGTCCGTGTGTTGCAATTAGCCCGCTACTAGCACTATATATTGATAGTGTCCGTGTGTTGCTATTAGCCCGCTACTAGCACTATATATTGATAGTGTCTGTGTGTTGCTATTAGCCCGCTACTAGCACTATATATTGATAGTGTCCGTGTGTTGCAATTAGCCCGCTACTAGCACTATATATTGATAGTGTCCGTGTGTTGCTATTAGCCCGCTACTAGCACTATATATTGATAGTGTCCGTGTGTTGCTATTAGCCCGCTACTAGCACTATATATTGATAGTGTCCGTGTATTGCTATTAGCCCGCTACTAGCACTATTGATAGTGTCCGTGTGTTGCTATTAGCCCGCTACTAGCACTATTGATAGTGTCCGTGTGTTGCTATTAGCCCGCTACTAGCACTATTGATAGTGTCCGTGTGTTGCTATTAGCCCGCTACTAGCACTATTGATAGTGTCCGTGTGTTGCTATTAGCCCGCTACTAGCACTATATATTGATAGTGTCCGTGTGTTGCTATTAGCCCGCTACTAGCACTATTGATAGTGTCCGTGTGTTGCTATTAGCCCGCTACTAGCACCATATATTGATAGTGTCCGTGTGTTGCTATTAGCCCACTACTAGCACTATTGATAGTGTCCGTGTGTTGCTATTAGCCCGCTACTAGCACTATTGATAGTGTCCGTGTGTTGCTATTAGCCCGCTACTAGCACTATATATTGATAGTGTCCGTGTGTTGCTATTAGCCCGCTACTAGCACTATTGATAGTGTCCGTGTGTTGCTATTAGCCCGCTACTAGCACTATTGATAGTGTCCGTGTGTTGCTATTAGCCCGCTACTAGCACCATATATTGATAGTGTCCGTGTGTTGCTATTAGCCCGCTACTAGCACTATTGATAGTGTCCGTGTGTTGCTATTAGCCCGCTACTGGCACCATATATTGATAGTGTTCGTGTGTTGCTATTAGCCCGCTACTAGCACTATATATTGATAGTGTCCGTGTGTTGCTATTAGCCCGCTACTAGCACTATTTACTTCACGTAGACGATTTGAGTTAAGGAGAGATTTTTATGTATTTGTTTATTTACTATTTTCTTAGTTTCCTCCCTAGACCTCCATCAAGCTTTAACAAATACTCTCAAGACCCTCCATCGAGTTAAATGTTTGCATTTCTTGGTAGGAAAATGCCCCGGCCGAAAGCTGATTCCTCTTAAAATGCAAGCTCGCTTTCGCTTACCAGGACAATATCGAAACTTAAATAGCAAGATAAGTCTTTAAATTAACAAAGAAATATGTTGAAAGATCTTAAAATCGTCAAACAAATGGGGCGAAAGCCTTACAATACCAAACCTAATGGGGCTAAACATGAGGGAAAAGGTGGTCGAAAGGGGTGAGAGGGGGGGGGGGGTTTCTGGCCCCCTCCTCATTTATGTTTAGCCCCAATAGCTTTGAAATTTTAAGACATTCGCCCCATTAGTTTGCCGATTTTAAGATATTACGTTTCATTTAGATGTTTATTTCTTTTCCTGGCGAGTGATATTTAGCCTGCAATTTTGGTGGAACTATACAAAATACACACATTGATCTCGAAGTATTATTGTAAGCTTGATGGAGATCTAGGGAGGAAACTAGAAAACAAATGTAATACATTATAATAAATGAATATATAAACGTTAACATAAATTTGTCCTTATAAGCAAAGTTGATATGAGAGGATATAGTTGACCTTGACTCCAGATTAAAGATGGTCAGTTTGTTGCCGACTGTTTTGCTAGTATTGTATATATTATTTTTTATACTATTATTTACCTATCTCTTTACTTACGTCACTTTGGTTTTTGTTTGTATCGAGTTGCCGGAACTCATGGTGGTGGCTATCATATTTGCTTGTATTTATTGCAGAGTAATTAAATTCTTCTTTGTAGTTTACAATATGCTGGTAAAGTGACTTGAAGGACATTAATATAATGGGAAAGGTAAATATGCAAACTATAATCTGTTCGTCTTAACCAGGAGAAACAATTTTATGTTCTTATCTTGAACACTGAGCTGTGACTCATATTTTAATAATGGAATATATCGCCATTTACGAAACCACCCTATTATTATGAAGCAGATACTTAGGGTTATTCCCATACCTCACATACCGTGCTGACAGAGAAGAACCCGCTAAGGTTCCTAAACTACTACTACTACTACTAATACTACTAATACTACTACCAGTACTATTTTTACTACTACTGAATACAAATACTATCTAATGATATCCTTTTATTTTGCATTTAAATGTCAGGAAATCGGTTGCTAGGGGTTGAAATATTTTGCTTGGATATGACAAACGTAATATATATATAATATTTTTTATAATTAGAAGCGCTACCCGAATCAACAATACCCTTCACTAAGTGTGTGTACGTAACCTCTCTTGACTGACCAGACAATTTAAGATGATTTATGAGTCAACTGGCATCTTGGATCTTCACTATATATTAAATATCCTTTAGATAATGGAAACTTGACTACTGACGACATTCTGTACCTTTGTCAATAGAATCCTACCATCAGCACTGAATTTTAATGTCACTAATTAAAGCATACCTTTCGTTATATAATGATAATAATTATGGAGTATACAAATTGCGTTAATATATAGGTTTTTATTGATTTGTTACTGACTGCCCGCGTTATAGTGTTCAGCTTTAGGTTAATTTTTTCCAGTTTGGGACTTCATATGAAAATCTTACATTACGAACAATATAATCTGCTTGCTATATTTCTTTCAGATTTAATTTAAAATTCCTGTACTTTAATATTAGTGAACAATCAACATGATTTGTGATGCATAATACTCATAAAGATAAATGTTCTATTTTAAAAATCACTGATAGCTAGATATACTGTATACCATGTACAGTATACATTGAGGCATTCTAATGGTCATGGGCCCCCTGCATGAAACCTATAGAAGTGTCGAGTGTTATACCCTGTTCCAAGTAAGTAGGCCAAAACCCGTAAACATTACCTTCTATAACTCACAACCGACTTAAGTAATCGAGTTAATACCTTTACCATTTGGGAAGGGTTAGCCAGGGAATAGTTGTGGAAATGTACAGATCATTTGATCTAGCCTTTTTAGAGTTACAGAGGTTAGGGTTCACAATTTCTAGCCTACCTATTTGGAACAGGGTGTAGTTATATATAGAATGTTTAGCAGTAGATAAAAGATTAGCTAAAACATAAATTTACAGGAGACCTTTTTCACGCAACTCTTGTATGTAACTCATGACTGGGAATTATATAATTCAACTTTAAATGCAATTTATTAATTCACGGACACTAGTGTAATATTGTCCCAAAATGTTGTTGATGTAGGAACTCATGTGACATTCTAAATATATTCAGGGTGTTCCAAAATAAGTGTGCCAAACTTCAGTATTAGGCTAACAAAAACAGTCTAAGCATAAATTATTCTATAAACAAAATTCCAAATCTCACTCGTTACGAAGATATTGACTGTTGAATGTTGTTTTTTCCTATCATTTGCCCATACACAAATAAGGCTGCTCCAGCTGTCCAAGGGCCTGTCCCACACTCACCTAATCGTGTTTGTTTTATCATTCTATTATCAAGATATGTAAATGTTGTAAGATACTTAATGATTAGATGCATTGTAGGTCACCCTGAACCTGTTGAAAACTGCTCGACAAGGGTTGTGAAGGAGGACACTATATAAATCAATTAATATATATTTAACGGTTGATATGTAGAATGTTTGTTATAGACTATTTTATGCTTAGAATTGTCCATATAATCATATCCTGAAATTTGGCACCTATTTTTTTAGGAAACCATATATATATATATATATATATATATATATATATATATATACCGTAGATGCGAGGCCCCACTTCTGATGGATTTAGTGGCTGAGTAAAGAACGTCAGGTTCACAAAAATATTAATGATTGCATACACTTGGGCGGTTCGTAACAAATCACTACGGGCAACATCGAACACACTAGGATAAGCTGTGTCAATCCATTTGTTGTTATCGGTGGGCTTGCATTTGATTAGAGGTGTAAGGAATACTTGGATATACTTGCTGATGGTTTGATATACTGTTGTTTATACTAAGAGTTTTGTTGTAAGGAGAGATAGAGAGGCAGAGCGAGAACGAACGAATGTAAGTGAAAGAGAAAGAGAGAGAGAGAGAGAGAGAGAGAGAGAGAGAGAGAGAGAGAGAGAGAGAGAGAGAGAGAGAGAGAGAGAGAGAATATAATATTATACTAATGCACCGTGTGATTTATATAGCACCATTGTGCTAAAAAGATTCACCTGATCTTGTTAAAGCCATATGACTATATAACCAAGAGAATGCACTAAGCTGCCAATGTTGTTCAATGTCTGAGGATAACATTCGATAATACATATATAATAATTGATTAAAATAATACGAAATCAAATAAGCAGAATAATGACAAGGTCTGTACAGCATCCAGAAATTCAAGGTCCTTCAGCAGTTAGCAGTCATCTTCATCAGAGTGAGCAATGAGATGGCCTGGTCTAATCGAGGGACAAGTTGTTCCCTACTAGGCTTACCGAGAAATAGCCTTGTGATTTTGTTTATTAGGGGAACCGGCTATGCTAATTAGAAAGGGTGCTAAATATAGTTGCCGAGGTTATAATGAATGAGTGGTCTGTAGTTATTATTTTAGCCATTAATAAATTATTTTATTATATTAACGAATTACTTTTCATGCAGTAATAAAGGGGTTACAGTGCAATTTTCGTCGTCGTATAATATGTAGTGTCTACCCCGAGACGATTGTTCCAGCTTCGGATTAACCTCACTTAGTCAAATTGTTATTGTACATTATTTGCCCTTATTCTTCATTGCTGATATTCATACTACCACTGGGCAGTTTGGCTCGACTCAGGAAGGACCCACTGTATATTTTGTTCTTGTTATGGCTTTGATGTGTATATTTTGTTCTTGTTATGGCTTTGATGTGTATATTTTGTTCTTGTTATGGCTTTGATGTGTTAATGTGGAGATGACAGAGACTTAGAGGCCCAGTCATAACCTATAGGATGGTGCAGCTCACTCTCCCATGTACTGTATTATTTTCAATGATAAAACAAGAAATTGATCACTTCAAATAAATATCCAGTTTCTTAATCTTATAGGATGAGGCACAATATCCTTTTACCTGTGTTTTTTTCCATTAGTAGTATTTAGTGTACGGTAGGACTCCTATAGTGATCAATAACATATAAGATAATTGTGATGATGGTGGATTGTGATGGATGTACAATTGCGATGGTGGTTTTAGGGTGTAATGGTGGTAGCAGTGACAGTTGTATGGTGTAATGAGAATATTGTTATGCTAGTAGCAAAGGTACAACAATATTATAATGGTAGTCTTAACGATGATGCTGAAAAAGATGATGATTCCCTTGTTGGCGACGATGTAAATGAAGATGACAAATGTTCTAGGTGGTGGTGACAAAACAGATGAAGACAACTGATTTTAATTATGGCTAAGCTGTTCACAATCGGAAAATGCTGCTGATGATAATGATGATGATTAAACTAGATAAGATAAACCATGCTGTTGCTAAGGATGATTTCGATGATGATGTTGCCCTGGCCATGTAGGTGGTATATATGTATAGTGCGGTGTGTGTGCTTGTATGTGTATGTGATGAGAGAGAACGAGGAAGAGTGAGAGTAAGTGGGTTACACAGAGTTACACGGATACTCAGACCACAGGGACCTTGGGGTCCTTACTAGGTGGTCCGACCTTAGCACTACTAGAGACGGGGACAGTTTATAGTGAAAGAATATGACAGATAAGTAAAAGGCTCTCTCCCCACCTAGAGAGAGTGAGAGAGAAGGGAGTGACTTAGGAAAAACAACAACAGGTAGAGGCCCTAAAGGTTCCCACATTATAGCCTACCTGTACAACCTTGACCCTAGTCACCCTTTGTAACCCCTCACACCTCCTCTCTCATTCCACACCCCTCCCTTCATCCCCTCTCATTCCACACCTCTCCCTTCATCCCCTGTCACCCCTCACCCCTCCCCTCCCTTCACCCCCTGTCACCCCTCACCACTCCCCTCTCTCGTATCCCGTCCTTACCCCACCCCTCTCATCCCCCGTCATCACCCCACCCCTCCCCTATCATGTACCGTCCTCACCCCTCCCCTCTCATCCCCCCCCCTCACCCCTCCCCCCCCCCTCTCATCCCCCATCTTCACCCCTTCCCTCTCATCCCCACCCTCCCCTCTCCTCCCCCGTTCTCATCCTTTCCTTCTCCCACCTCCCATCCTCACGCTTTCCCTCTCATCCCCCGCCCTCACCCTTCCCTCCCCTCTCATCTCCCATCCTCACCCCTTCCCTCTCATCCCCCACCCTCCCCTCTCATACCCCGTTCTCACCCTTTCCCTCTCATCTCCCATCCTCACCCCTTCCCTCTCATCCCCCACCCTCCCCTCTCATACCCCGTTCTCACCCTTTCCCTCTCTCATCTCCCATCCTCACCCCTTCCCTCTCATCCTCACCCCTTCCCTCTCATCCCCCGTCCTCACCCCTCCCTTCCCATCCCCCGTCGTCACCCCTCCCTCTCATCCCTTAGCCTTCCCTTCTCTTCACCCCCCCTTACCCCTCCCCCCCCCCTTCCTCCGTCCACCCCTCTCACCCCTCCCCTCACTCCTCCCCCCTTCACCCCTCACCTTACCCGCACTCCCTTTACCCCTCCCATCATTTATCTTACCCCTCCCCTCCTTTCACCCCTTACCCCTCCCTTCTCTTCACCCTCTCTTACCCCTACCCTCATCCCTACTCCTACCACCCGTCATTCCCTCACCTCTCCTCCCTCCTCACCCCATATCCCCTCCCTCGGAACCCATATTTCACAGTACCCACCAACCCTCATAGTCAACACCCTCGCAGTAATTATTTAAGTTGTTAGTTTTCTCCCTAGCCCTCTAGAAACACACACACACACACACACACACACACACACACACATTTGGGCAAGTCTCTTAACGGTGTAGCCTCTGTTCACCTAGCAGTATAAATAGGAACCTGGTATAAGTGGACGAAGTTGTGACGTCCCATCTGGGGTTGGTGATCGGTTACAAGGTGAGATGAGTATCGTACTGGTCAACCTAAGCTACTGGTCAACCTAAGCCTTCGGGTGAGACTGGTACCGTAGTGAGAATGGTACCGTACAGATTAACCCTAAGCCTTCGTTTCCAGATGTCACCAATTGGCTAAAATACAGACTACACACACATCCACATCCATTCCAACGATACATAAACACTTAACATACATTTCACGCAATACATTCCCAGTTAAGGAGGCGCGATAATAATGAGCCTAGCTCGCATTGCGTGGATTCCCCTTGACGAACAAGCAAGTGAATACACACAAAAGACCTCCCTTCCTAGATCTATTTGTAAATTTTTCTGAAGAAAAATTTCCCTAAATCATAAGTTCACTATCGCTTACCAGGAAAAAATAGACACCTAAATGACATGAAAGGTCTTACTATTTCCAAACAAATGGGGCGAAATGTCTTGAAATAAAGTCATAACATTTGTATACGAATGGGGCTAAACATGATAGAGAAAGGGGCTCAGAACAAATATAAACCCTCCCCTTAACCCATTAAGTACCGGAAACGTTTGTGTAATTAATTCTATCTATATTTAGACGATTGTGTGCAGTTTAAAAAGGATCTGTGGTAGTAAAAAGGGTTAAGTGAGATAGTTCGAAGACTGTTAATTTATGGAGGCCCTGTTTAAACTTAATAAACTCATCTAAAAGTAACCAGAATATATTGAAAAGGGGTTAATATGCAATATGTTGCTTTACATTCATTATATTATATGCCTTTTCAATAAAACAATGCTGTGTTGTACATTCAATTATTCTTCCCTTATATTATCCTCTAACACCACATCCTGCCTCATACTGTACACCCTTCATATCACCGAGCCTTATACTGTACACCCTTTATATGATCCTGCCTCATACTGTACACCCTTCATATCATCCTGCCTTATACTGTACACCCTTCATATAATCGAGCCTTATACTGTACACCCTTCATATCATCCTGCCTTATACTGTACACCCTTCATATCATCCTGCCTCATACTGTGCACCCTTCATATCATCCTGCCTCATACTGTACACCCTTCATATCATCCTGCCTCATACTGTACACCCTTCATATCATCCTGCCTCATACTGTACACCCTTCATATCATCCTGCCTCATACTGTACACCCTTCATATCATCGTGCCTCATACAGTACACCCTTCATACCATCCCGCCTCATACTGTACTGTACACCCTTCATATCATCCTGCCTTATACTGAACACCCTTCATATCATCGTGCCTCATACAGTACACCCTTCATACCATCCCGCCTCATACTGTACACCCTTCATATCATCCTACCTCATACTGTACACCCTTCATATCATCCTGCCTCATACTGTACACCCTTCATATCATCCTGCCTCATACTGAACACCCTTCATATCACCGTGCCTCATACTGTACACCCTTCATATCATCCTGCCTCATACTGAACACCCTTCATATCATCGTGCCTCATACAGTACACCCTTCATACCATCCCGCCTCATACTGTACTGTACATCCTTCATATAATACATCCCACTCCGCGTTATATTTGTACCTCATTTTAGAACTTCACCCTGTTGTATAATCACCTTTCTTTCTTTATACATCGCACCTTTCGGTTGTAGTATCATGTCTCGTTCATAACTTATACTCAAGATGTCTCCCTGTATACTTGGGCTAGAATTCTTGGCCACTAAACTCAATAACTCAAAAATAACTAAGGTAATCTAACTAACATGTCTACCATTTGAGAAGATTCAGCCAGGGAATTGGTCTGGAAATGTTCAGCCCATTTGTTCTCGTCCTATTTTAGTTACAAGGGATGGAGCTAGGTCAAGATTTCTGGCCTACATATAATTAATAGACTATAGCTCATATTCATTTATTGGGTTTCCTTTAGGTCACCTTCCCCATGTTTCTGATTGAATCATGTTTATTACACCTCCGTCTTTCTCATATACCCCTCACCTTTTATACTACTCCCTTGCAACCTCTCCTATAATGGCCCAGTATGTTACCAGTATATGTATATGCTATACATCATCTACAGAGTAATAATAACTATCCTTTTCTTGTCTCACTATATGAATAACTCTCTCTCTCTCTCTCTCTCTCTCTCTCGTATTAGTGGCTAGAAGTATTTGTGTAGACATGAAACATTGCACACACACACACACACACACACACACACACACACATATATATATATATATATATATATATATATATATATATATATATATATATATATATATATATATATATATATATATATATATACCGGTATATATAGTGTTCATATTCACACACACGAATTCACACACTGGCGCCTGTGTGTGTGTGTAAGTGTGTGTGTGTGTGTGTGTGTGTATGTGTGTGTGTGACTGTGCGTGCTTTCAACCGTGTGTGAGCTTTCGTGCGTGTGTGCGTGTTTTAGTACATGCATCCTTGTGTGTGTCCATATAACGGCCTGTGGATGAGAAACGGTGTAACAACAACTAAATAAAATACTAAAGAATATAAGAACACAAATTCATTTGCACGCCTGCAAGACGACACATGAGACAAGAAAGATTCCTCGGCTTATATAAGAGGTAAATATTTTGAAGGCCGGTTATTGAAAATGTTTTGAAGGTCTGACTTGCTAACTACGACACCAATGGACATGGTCTTATCCAATAGGTAATTGTATTACCTTCTACGAATACATCGGAGGAAGGCTAAGAATATAATTGAGAAATCTTGATATTATTCAGTTTCCTAAAGCTACTAAATTACTTATTTCGGTCATTCCTCCCCAGATGGAATGTCACGAATGTCCACAAACCCAAGGTTTTTATTTACTGCTAGTTGAAAAGTCGATGGTTTTTCTTTGTGGTAATTTAAATAAGAATATTGATGCTATATCCATTTTAGTTTACGTTAGGGAATCCCTTTGCACCGATGAGTGATTAATCAGTTTAGTTCCGTTATGGTCTATGTGGAACCCACAGAGTACCGCTTTTGGGCATCAAGATGTTAGTTAACTCAGTACATTTGTAAATATTAGTTCATTCTAGATTTTATTCTAGGGTAATTAAGATCAGGTGTGATAGGTAAACATGTTTTTGTTGGGTGATATAGTAATGTATTTCTATAACCAGGTAAGGTACTTTACTAACTCAAAATTGGCGATATACTATGTTATTTGTAAGATCAAGTGATAACAGTAATAACTTCAGGAACTGATACACATTTATATGGTCTCGTTCGATGTGGGAGATGCAAAATCGGTAAAACATTATTATTGTTTTAGGATATGACTGATAGCGTCAATATGCAAATATACATTAGTGAGCATTACTAATAGGCAGTTTATCATACATTCACCATTAAGGCTCAGTCGCTCATATAATTAACTTCTATGTACAGATTAATTAAGATGTTTTGCAGTGCACATTTATATCCAATTGATGTTTAGTCATTAGAATTGATGACTGTCGTATATACATTAATCATTAAGTCGTATTTATTATTCAATATATAATGAATTTAATCTAGAAATGAATACCAATTATTAAAAAAAATCTTTAGATATTAACAAGCTTTTATGAGTGACTACATTTTCTTTACTAAGATCATGCACATTTTTACTCGCCCATCATAGATTAGTAGTTGTTCCTGGTTATCATTAGACGATTGTATATTGCTCAGGAAGGATCCGTCGGGGTTAAAAGAGTAATGATGGTTTCAATCTACCCTCTGACTTCAATATGCCCTTCCTAATCAGAACAAAATCATCTAATAATTGCCAGACAATATAACAGTAATGTGTTGTAGACTACTGAGAAAGCTAAGCAAATATCAACAACGAAACTAATGCTTATTCCCGTACCCGCAACCGGTTCTGTCTGGCTGTGTGTGTGTCTGTCTGTCTGTCCGTCTGTCTCACACCCAGGCAAGCACGTTAATTGATGATGCTCATAAAATGTTGTATAAGGGATTGTTAGGCTTATTGCTAATCCGTCTAAATTTACCTTGGCAGATTATGTGTGTGTCTGTGTGTGTGTGTGTGTGTGTGTGGGTGGGTGTGTGTGTGTGTGTGTTGTCAATGTGGGTATATGCTTTACCATTTAAATACGTCATGCTCTCAAAATCTATTGTACATGTACATGGATTTTGCATTTCTTGACATATCTGAAGTATACTTGATGGGTGCTGTGTGAACTATATAGAATATAATACTTAATAAGCTAATGCAAACAATGTTCACATATTAAATCACGAATTTGAAAGATAATTTTAATATATGTTATGCCTATTTCGGTCTTCTCTAACCGACAACATCCTAGGCATTTTAGCTTACTGTTTTCAAGGTCAACAGGCATGATATCTCATGAATATTGATAGGGATGAATTATGATTGTTGAGATTGGAGCTATACCTTGCAATAATGCACAATCACTCGTAAACATTCTTACACCTCTTACATATTCCCTTGTGCAAATGCAGCCATCTGGATTTATTTCCAATTGTATGTTTTTTTGTAAAAGATAAATTATATAATATATATATATATATATATATATATAATGTGTGTGTTTGTGTGTGTGTGTGTGTGTGTGTGTGTGTGTGTGCTGCATGCATAATTTCATAAATATCATGCGTACGTGGTGAACAATTTTAATGGTCCACGAACGTCTATGAATGTCTGTACAAAGATTAGTGTACAATATGAGCAAATATTTATGGGGCACCTTACATAATGACTTAACTATTTTTTCTGTTTTTAAATTGGATGTACTCCTTAACCCTTTCAGTGTACCGAGAATCAATCTTTCATATTAATCTAGCTATTATTAGACGATTTTATTCAGTTCAGGATGTATAGCGAGTTAGAGGTAAGTTGATATAATGCTCACCCTCTGATTCCTAGATATCGTTCCCAAGCTGTATATAATCGTTTAATGTTTAATTAAACGAAATATAAATTAATAACTGCATCCTTGAATACTGAAAGGGTTAAGAGGATTTATTGTTCTGGAACCCCTTCTCCCTCATGTGCAACCACATTAGTTTTGATATTGTAAAACGTTCATTCCATTAGTTTGACGATTTTAGGCATATTGCCCCATTACTTTGCCATTATTAAACTCGTTCGTGCCATTTACAATAGGTGTAAACATTTTCCTGGTATGGCGGGCGATAGCGAACCTGTTATTTAGGAGGAACCAGGGACATTTTTCTACAGAATAATGTACACTTTTATCTGGAAGGTGGGTCTTGGAGGTGTTTATTGTAAAGTTTGATACAGGTCTAGGGAGCAACCTTAACACAAAAATAGTAATAATATAAATAAATAAATCAAATATAACACACTAAGCATACCATGAAGAGAACATTTAATTTGGAATTGTGAAGACTTTACTTTATGGCCATTTGTAAACTTAAAATATTGTTGTCTTAAGGGAAGATTTTTATATATATGTTTAATAATTAATTTATTATTTTGTGTTAGTTTCCTCCCCAGACCTCCATCAAACTTATAAAGGAAACACTCCCAAGGCCTTCCTTCGAGATAAATTTTTGCATTCGTCGGTAGACAAATGCCCCCTCCTAAATTAGAGGCTCACAATCGCTCACCAGGAAAACATCGACACTTTAATGGCCCGAAAGATCTTAATTAATATTGGCATAGCAATGGGTCAAAAGGTCTTAAAATCGCCAAACTAATGGAGCGAATGTCTTACAACTTCAATACCTTTGGAGCTAAACTTGAGGGAGAAAGATGTCCCGAGAAAAATACCCCTTAACCCCTTCAGTACGATGTGGTCATTCCATATGTTATGCTAGTTGCTATTAGACAATGTTATGCGGTTTCTGAAAGTATACCCTGTTCATAAAAGGGAGGCCAGCAATTGTGACTACTAGCCTCTATAACTTAAAACAAACTAATAGAGTAATCAAGCTAGTTCAGCCAGGGAATAGGTGTGGATATTTACAGCCCATTTGTTCCAACCTTTTTTTTAAGTTACAGAAGACAGAGTTCGCGATTTTTGGCCTACGTCTAATGAATGTGTTTCAGATGTTTTATTGAGGAAATATGGAAATTTATGATTCCTAAAAGAATATTATAAACTAATGAAAAAACGTCCACTGTGTGTGTGTGTGTGTGTGTGTGTGTGTGTATGTGTGTGTGTGAGTGTACAATATTAAAATATATGAAATACCTTTAAATAATATCAGTAAATTGCAACTAACGCAAATTGACGCATCTAGTATTGTGGATTAATAAAATTCGTGGTTAGGTTACATTATACTATAGTCTGTAAATAGCAGGGTGAAACATTATCCTCATTTAGGGTTCTATCCCGTACACGAGCTTGTTTGGTAAGATGAACAGCCAGTGACGTTTAACCTTCACCTCTTCCCCCCCGCCCTAGGCCCTCCCCATCCTATCTAATTTTGACCCCCTCTCCCCCCCCCCCCCACCCACACACACTTTCTGTCCCTTGCCCTCTTACACCCTTCTATTAAAACCTAAATGATAGTCTAGTCGCCACTGCATGGATGTCAACACTTAATATTATCGACAATTAATAAAAGTAAACACTTCGATAATGTTGACACTCGTCCTAACATAATTCACTTCAAATAGCCATCACAATATACTGTATATATATGCATATATATATATATATATATATATATATATATATATATATATATATATATACATTTTCGGTGTTTCAAACCCCGCTGATAGTATACAACATTCAGTATTTGTTAGATATACTTAATATATATACAAATATTTACAAAAAGTACCGGCATATGTTGTAAATTACTTATACCATGGTTACCCCTGTCATCATATAAAACAGTTTCCCTAATAACGGCTCCTATAACATACAAAACCATACAATCCCTACTGCAGTAATGTCTCCATTCATCCTTAGATTACCGTTTTAAACGGTGATTCAAAACACGTTTTAATGACATATTCATCAGGCAACAATGAGACCATGTTACTCTATGGCCCTCGAGTTTTTGTTTTTTTATACTACGGATTTATTGCACATTTAATACTTATCAATAGATAAAATAAGAGGATTGTGGAAGAGAATGTGGATTCTATATCGATATGTCTGTACTGTATTTTACTCAGTTTTGTTTACTAAGGTATCATGCGCACCATTGTTTCGTGTGGTAGTATCGAGATTCTGCATGAAACTTTATTAAGCTGAATAATTAACCGACATAACACAAATAATTTATCTTGTCCACGGCAGATCGTGAGTGCAATAATGTTGGAAACTGTCCTAACAATCACAATGGCCAGCACTATCATCCAAATCTTATTAGAACAAGTATTTTTATATAAATTACGTAACTAGTTGGTATTTTATATGTAAATTAAGTGTATATGTAGATCTTGACAAATCTTTTTCCACTCCATAGACTTTGTTTTATCTATTTATAACTTTTACTTTTTTAATAACTCCGAAATAACGAAGACTCACCCCGAGGCTCATAGAGTAACATCGTATTGTTTTGTTTTCATATTGGTGAATTCAAGTCTTTAAAAGCATGAACACTTTTTCCCAATTACCCTGTACAACCTTTGTATTTTTTTTTTTTTTTTAAAGAGACGTAGCATTAGAATCGCCATTGCATTAAAATCGCCAATTTTTCAATCGCATCACCTTTCCAAAACCAATCACCTCAAATAACCATAACATCTTCTGACAAAAACAGGCACCGAGGGCCTCTGTTATTTATTCTGTTATTTATATTTTGTTTATATATTTTGTATTATTTGATAATGTATTGTTTATTCTTTTGTTACCTCCGCCAACGAAGTTATATGTGTTGTTTGTCTGTAGTATTATTTTTAGTATAACCTTTATTATAATTAGCATTATTCTTATTCACATGTTTACCTTATTACTGATGTTACCTCGGGAGCCTAGTAGCAAGTGAACCATAACTCAAAGGTAATAGGTGTATTTTGTTTGACCCAGCGAGGTTGTTCTTACCCCCGGGAACCTTACCCTTCAGGCCTCCGAGATGGCCCCTTGCGAGTATATTAGACCACACTCAATACGGCCACAACAAGAACTACCACACCAGGATGGCCACAACCAAAATTATTCCTAATCCAACTTAGATTAACCAAACTTAACTTAACCTTACCAACCTAATGTAACTCGAGCTAACCAGGCCTAACTTTACCTAAGCAAACTGTATCTAACTTAAATGTATCAAACTTAACTTAACCTAACTTAAGTCTAATATTCCTTGACTGTAAGGCCATTTAGGATTGTAGCCGTGTTTGCCGTGGTTCCGAGTGGTCTAATAGAGGGACAATAGACTGTGAGGTTGAAGACGTTAAGGGGGGATGGGCGTATTTATTTGCATATATATTTATCATTTTATATTGTTCTTAGTTTCCTCCCTAGACCTCCATCAAGCTTGAACAGAAACAAAATGACTAATAATAACAATAATGTAAATTTTTCGAAAGATAAATGCTGTTTGTTCTTAATTTACAGGCTCGCTATCGCTCTCCAGGAAAAAATGACACCTAAATGGTACGAAAGGTCTTAATATTTACAAAGAAATGGGCGAAAAGTCTTAAAATCGATAAACTAATGGTACGAACGTCTTAAAATCTCAAAGCTAATGGGCTAAAGATGAGGGAGAAGGGATTGCAGACAATGCAAGGATCCCCTCTTAAGGTTCCACCACAGTTAGAGACACCACCAGTAATTACCCCTCTTTATATACCTGTGCCGCCTGTCTCATTACAACCATAGATAACGGGTTAGTACATTCAGGAATATGAAGGGAGTAGTGCTTAGTTTTTAGGCTATATATTTATTTATTTATTTATTTTTGAGTTTCATCGCTAGACCTCCATCAAGCTTAGAAAAACACCCCCTATACCCCCTTCCAAGATAAGTTTGTAAAGTTTTCGGTAGAAAAATATCCCGGCCATAGGCCGGTTCCTTCTAAAAAATGTCCCGGCCGGTTCCTTCTAAGAATTTGAGGCTCGCTATCGCTCGTCAGGAAAGAAATCGACACCTAAAGAGCACATAAGGTCTTAGTATTGAAAACAAAATGAGGGAAAATGCCTAAAAATCGCCAAACAAACGGAACGAACGCCTTAAAGCATCAAAACTAATATGTTAAAGATGAGGGAGAAGATTGTCCTCAAAAGCGAGTACCCTTAATGGCGATGCACCCAATTGAATCAGTATCGAAGCCCAAATGCTTCAGAACTTGGGTTTAATGATTCAAAATGATATTGGAACTGGTGTAACCTTTTATGTTCAGAACTATACCATTGCTTACTAAATCACGGGTTAGTATAATTGGCCTAATAAGTGATGTCTCAGCACCAAGTACATTTCGATCAATAATTGGTATCGGCAATATTTACACATGATTTCTTCTTGTCAAGTGAGATGTACTAACATGTTCCTATACTTACCCACCCTATTCAACATCTGGCAGACATTATTACAGCACAGAACGAGCCAAACATAAAGCCAGTTTAGACATGACTTACTAGCGCCACCGTATATCTATATCTGAACACTTGCCTCGTATAGTTTCACACTGGTGAGTGCTTTATCCTCTCTCTCTCTCTCTCTCTCTCTCTCTCTCTCTCTCTCTCTCTCTCTCTCTCTCTCTCTCTCTCTCTCTCTCTCTCTCTCTCTCTCTCTCTCATGAATAAACACAACCAATAATGCACATACCATATATCCTTTCCAATCCCTTCTATATATCATATTTTAGCTTTGATTACTCTTTCTCTCTCTCTCTCTCTCTCTCTTTCAGGATCTTCTCCCATGGCAAACACAAGCTTTGATTACTCTGGACTTTCAGGATTTGTGCAGCTGATAATTCTATTGTCGAGGTTACTCTATATATATTTATATATATACCTATCTATCTATCTCTGTCTGTTTGTCGGTCGGTTTGTCTAGAGAGTGAGAGAGAGAGTAGGAGTTCAAATTTGTTATTATATTTTCAAACTTAAACCACACAAAGCATTCTTGTGTGACGTATGTAAGCAACTGAGAGCTTGGAATATTAGAGCTGCAGCCACGGTGACCAATAGTGTTGAGGGTGGCGGGAATGACGTGCTGTTTATACCCTGTCATTGCCACGTCACCAATTTATTTCACCAACTTTGTAATGGTTGTCACTCTTGCTAGCCTCACCATTAATATCTATCGTCTCCACCTGTCACCACAGCTATCCATCAGCACAACTGTATTCTTCTGTCGATGGGATTTAGGCAGTGGTCATTTCGTCCATATATCTGCAGTAAATGCACTCGATTTTGGCATGAACTGTCGGAATCAGGATCTACAGTAAGATAATTTTATTCAGGTTAGGAAGTATCTCTGATGGAAAGAGGTTACAAATTATTGCGATGTAACTATATTTCGAGAACCTGTATTGTCGTTTAACACTCAACGATTTTATCAGGCAGAGTAAAGACTTTTGTATAATAATTGTATAATTTTTTGTTTGTATTGTGCAACCGTCATTTTTGTTAGAATTGTTTCTCATATTTTGTTGTTGTTTTTACAACTAGTTTGTGTTAGTGAGATTGTTACGTATGCATTTTTTTTATTTTTTTTTGGTCGTTGCATGTTTTTATATTTTGTGTGTGATGTCATGCTGCTGTTTGGTGTGTTGCTTAGTATTTGATGTTGTTTTCTTCGTTAGAGTTTGTATTCACTTACATATCTAGCTATCTATCTAAATATTCCTGTATCATCGGTATATATATATATATATATATATAGAGAGAGAGAGAGAAAGAGATATGTTCTGTACATACTGAAGTAAAGGGCATTATTGAGAGTCAGTTGCATCAACAATAAACATATATGTACGTGTGGGAGTGTGTGAGTGTGTGAGTGTGTGATTGTGTGAATGTGTACGTGAGGGAGTGTGTGAATGTGTACGTGAGGGAGTGTGTGAGTGTGTGAGGGGAAGTGAGGAAGGGGGACTCAACACTTTCACTTTCACCCACAGATTTGAATGACCATTATTTTCAATTTATGAGAGGCATTTATCTACTAACAAAATGAACAAATTTATCTCGAAAGGAATATTTTAAAAGGTTGATAGAAGTCTAGGTAGGAAACTAAAAAAATAAAAGAACATGATAATTAAATGGAAATCTCCCCTTGTGAGGGAAAGTGGACAGCGGTTATTATATCCCAGCACCGCCACAACCCCATGTTTATATTGTTAGTGGTCACTTTTACATGGTGTACGAAAGGCGACAACTTGGTCTGGACACAACTTCACCACACAATTTCCTAGATATGCATTTGTTTTGACTGTTTTGTCGTATTCGTTAAGGGGAGGTTTTGGGTTAATCTGGACTCACTACTCACTCATGTTTAGCCCCATTCGCTTTGAGATTTTAGAACGTTCGTCCCATTAGTTTTGCGATATTAAAACCTTTCACCTCCTATATTTGCCAATATTAAGACTCTTCGTGTCATTTAGGTGTCGATGTTGTTTCCTGAGGAGCGATAGTGAGCATGTAATTAAGGAGTGACCGGCCTTTGGACAGGAAATTTTTCTACCCAAAAAATGTACAAAATTATATGGAAGCAGGGTCTAGAGGATGTTTTACCTTAAAGCTTGATAGAGGTATAAGGAACAAACTAGTCTCCCGCTCTTTGAAACCGTAGTGTTCTTGGATCGCTCAGTCTTTAAAGTGTATTACAATAATCAATGTTATTCTGAGCTTTCTCAGTGTACACCTCCTCCCTTACGGAGAGCGGGGGGCACCTCCTTTCAATACATTCCTACCTTTGTTCTATCCAACTCTCTAACCCAAAAGTGAACCGATTTTCTCAGTCATTATTCTACTCAACAAGTATATATAATCTCTGGAACTCTCCATCAATCTGTTTTTCCCTCATCCTATGACATAAACTGTTTCAAGCTTTGTGTGTCCAGATTTTCCTTTATTCTAACATACCTTCAATTGTGCTGTCATCTACTCTTTCAACTTTTGGGGGGGGGGGGGGGGGGGGAGCACTTGTTACAAGCAGCTTTGCCTTTTGTATCCTTCATACACCTAGGAAAAATATATATATTCGTATATATTCATATTTTATGGTATAATATTATTAGTATACAGGAAAGGGCTGAATTCGGTTACACATAGGGATGGGCGTCAGCATTGGTACTGCTGCAGTTATAAGGAAAGCTAATGTAACATACTGTACAGTATAGGGTTATAGTGTGCTATCATTGGTACTGCTGCAGTTATAAGGAAAGCTAATGTAACATACTGTACAGTATAGGGTTATAGTGTGCTATCATTGGTACTGCTGCAGTTATAAGGAAAGCTAATGTAACATACTGTACAGTATAGTGTTATAGTGTGCTGTCATTTATTAACTCAATTTCATACTTATACATAACCTGCAGTTAAAGACATGTCATTTGGATACAGAAGCGGTCAAGAACTCACCGTATTTACTTGACAGCTTCCATAAAGAATACAATCAAGGGGTTTGAGTTTTCAGATTGTTCAGGTTCAGGGAACGATAGTGGCCTCAATACAGCAAGAAAACGTCGTCTGATTGAAATAGTTAAACGCGAAATACCTCTGTCACCGTGCCAAGTAAAGAATATAGCTATACTTAATTCATATATACGTACACTCGTTAACTGTATCTTCAATTATAATTATTTTATAGTCAAATGAAAGAAAACACAGTAACCCAAACTAATAGAATGGCGTGTACAGCGTTTATTGAGTCTGTCATAAACAAATGAAGAAATGCTAAACTTAACTCTTATGACCTGGTTAATTTTCTTGTATACTTCAATCTATGTGGATTAGAAAACTGTTAATATGGGGGTAATTTTAAAACTTTACTATAGTTGTATAGCTGATGTTAAAGTAACTATGTAATATAAAGAAACATAATTCCTTATATATAATCATCTAGTGTTAGCCTGCATATCTATCTATCTATCTATCTATCTATTTATCTATCTATCTATCTAGCTAGCTATCTACCGGCAATATGGCTAAACGTGTTGGTCAAAACGTAAAACAATAAAAGTTAATTTAAAACTACATTAGAAGACACCTCACAATGCATCATGTTGGCTATTCACAATTATTCTGTGCGTTTTCATTTCAAGGTCTGTAGGTACATTGTCTACCTTAACATGCATTAACAACGGTTGGTAAAGTATGGAAATTAATCAACATATTCATGAGCTTAGTTCCCGAGATATCATAGGCTTTTGTGTATGAGGTTTTTGCCTGGAGTATTATATATATATATATATATATATATATATATATATATATATATATATATATATATTGTTGTCATCCTCCCTCTCTTAATTCTGACTAGATTTTGAGATTAGTATGCAGTTCCTGGATTGCTTGTAGAGGTTTTGAAATATTCTTGCTATATAAGCATGCAACTGAAGTACATCCTAAATGCATGAATACAAGTAAATAATAGCCCGACAACTGAAATTGTAGCTCGTACATATAGTGTCTTAAAATTAATATGCATACTCTCAACGGTAGATTTATTTTCATAGCGGTAAACATTATGCATGTTTTTTTCTATAATTTTTAGACACGAAATATGTTCTTATTTTCTGTTTGCAATATGTATTCTAGTAAGTTTGATCTAGGTAAACCCTGGAAAACATTGCTTAATTTCATTTAGGTAGAGACAAAACTAATAGTTGGAACATAGACAAAATTAAGAAAGATTGAAATAGCTCTTCTTTTTTACTATACCGACGGTGACCTGTTCTAACTCCAGAATAAAGATTTTAAGAAATTAAGTAAAGGCTTGTCATGTGGTATTGAATGGATGAGAGTATACGGTTTAGCTAATACTACGATTATTATATACATTGACTATTCTCTATGTCTGTCTTCATTAATAAGTACTCTAATCATTTGTTTCCATTTTCCAGGTACGTGGAGAGGGGTTGCAGCTTCTGATACCAATATTCGCGATGAAAAAGGTACGGCAACAGAATATTGGTGTACGAGTAATAATGTTGTTTACAGTATGTTCATTACACACACACTCTCTCTCTCTCTCTCTCTCTCTCTCGTTCTTACATGTACACACACACACACACACACACACACACACACACACACACACACACACACACACACACACACACACACACACACACATACATAACAACACTTACAGAACTACATTTGTTTTAATTATTTGTTTTCTTTAAATTCGTATGTTGACGTCACCTCAGGCATAAGCAATCTCGAGGCTACATGTTTTGGATACACATGTAAACGCCTTTCTGTTAAGTTTCTTTTCGCTTTCGCGTTGACATTTTGTATTCGTATGTTTTATGAACCAGCCACGCACGTGCGTTCGTGACACGTGCTCAGCCGTGCCCAGTGCTAGATGGGTGGCGTCCTGAGTTTCAGAAAATAGTGCACAGTTACCTAAATAAATAGTATAACATCGGTAACTATACCCTGTTCTAAGTACGTAGGTCAGAAATCGTGTACCCTAAATTCTGTAACTCAAAAAGGGCCAAAGCAGATGGTCTGTAAATTTGCACACATAGTCTCTGGGTGACCCTTCCCAAATGATAGATATATTTGTTCGATTACTCTAGCCTTCTATGACTTATGAGAGGTAGGAGTCGAAATTTCTGACCTACCTATTTGAAATTGGGTATAGTCAATCATAAGCATTCTTATCTGATACGGTTTAATTAGCGAATAACGCCAATCTGATTGGACATTCCTTTGCAATCATCACATACGTATATGAATTTATGAGTATTAAATTATACATATGGATCAATATCAATGATAATATAATTGGATACTGACAAATATAAAAGGTCCCTACAATTTCAGAAGCCTCTGCTATTTCTTATACATATTGTTCTCCGGCAGTTAGCAGATACAATTTATGATTTTTATCAATCCTGATTTGGCTATTATAATAACCATTTATTGTAGTTAGCATAAACGTATATCATAAAATACACAACTCCGACAGAACGAGAATGTAATATACAGTATATATATACAGTATATATATATATATATATATATATATATATATATATATATATATATATATATATATATATATATATATATATATATATATAAGAAAAGGAACACGTAGAGACATTAGATATTTATATAAAATCAAAGTAATTCGTGAATACACTACATACAGCATAATAATCAATGTTATTGATCCAAAGCTTACGGGTTATATTTTTATAATTTTATTTGATCATATAGCTAAACCAATATACACAAAAAAGCCAACTAAGTTTCAAAGTCTTCATCGTATTGTATGCTGAACAAGGAATTCGAGTATCTATTGTCGATATTGAGTACAACTTTTTTATTAGCAGATATTGTTGCCATGTATTGTCTTGAGTTGACTATAACTCATTGTTTTAGTAGCAAGTGGCTCATATTATCCGGTAATGTCTCTTTAATTGAGCAAGCGCCTTGAAACAATGATCACTGAGAGAGAGAGAGAGAGAGAGAGAGAGAGAGAGAGAGAGAGAGAGAGAGAGAGAGAGAGAGAGAGAGGGGGGGAGATAGACAAAGTGTGAGTACTGAGTTTTATCTATTGAGATAAATGAAGACAGACAAATTTATAAGGTAGACTCATACTCGGGAATATATACTATACATGGTACTTACTATACATGGTACTTACTATACATGGTACTTACTATACATGGTACTTACTATACATGGTACTTACTATACATGGTACTTACTATACTGTATAAAGGGCACTTTCTGTGAGTCTTGTTCACGAACTACTCCCTCAGTTTTCAAGATGAAGAGCCCATACTTGGCATGCATAGGCCTACTAAGGGGGTGCCATAACAAGTTTTAAGTGTGTGGGGGGGGGGGGGGGGGTGATAGACAGCCCACACTTGGATATTCCCCCGTGCAGCGCCGGGTACCTGAGCTATAATACGATATACAACAGCAGTATACTAGGCAATCAGTGTAGCATAATACGATATACAACAGCAGTATACTAGGCAATCAGTGTAGCATAATACGATATACAACAGCAGTATACTAGGCAATCAGTGTAGCATATACAACAGCAGTATACTAGGCAATCAGTGTAGCATATACAACAGCAGTATACTAGGCAATCAGTGTAGCATATACAACAGCAGTATACTAGGCAATCAGTGTAGCATAATACGATATACAACAGCAGTATACTAGGCAATCAGTTGTAGCATAATACGATATACAACAGCAGTATACTAGGCAATCAGTGTAGCATATACAACAGCAGTATACTAGGCAATCAGTGTAGCATAATACGATATACAACAGCAGTATACTAGGCAATCAGTGTAGCATATACAACAGCAGTATACTAGGCAATCAGTGTAGCATAATACGATATACAACAGCAGTATACTAGGCAATCAGTGTAGCATAATACGATATACAACAGCAGTATACTAGGCAATCAGTGTAGCATATACAACACAGCAGTATACTAGGCAATCAGTGTAGCATAATACATATACAACAGCAGTATACTAGGCAATCAGTGTAGCATATACAACAGCAGTATACTAGGCAATCAGTGTAGCATAATACGATATACAACAGCAGTATACTAGGCAATCAGTGTAGCATATACAACAGCAGTATACTAGGCAATCAGTGTAGCATAATACGATATACAACAGCAGTATACTAGGCAATCAGTGTAGCATAATACGATATACAACAGCAGTATACTAGGCAATCAGTGTAGCATAATACGATATACAACAGCAGTATACTAGGCAATCAGTGTAGCATAATACGATATACAACAGCAGTATACTAGGCAATCAGTGTAGCATATACAACAGCAGTATACTAGGCAATCAGTGTAGCATAATACGATATACAACAGCAGTATACTAGGCAATCAGTGTAGCATAATACGATATACAACAGCAGTATACTAGGCAATCAGTGTAGCATATACAACAGCAGTATACTAGGCAATCAGTGTAGCATAATACGATATACACAGCAGTATACTAGGCAATCAGTGTAGCATATACAACAGCAGTATACTAGGCAATCAGTGTAGCATAATACGATATACAACAGCAGTATACTAGGCAATCAGTGTAGCATAATACGATATACAACAGCAGTATACTAGGCAATCAGTGTAGCATATACAACAGCAGTATACTAGGCAATCAGTGAAGCATAATACGATATACAACAGCAGTATACTAGGCAATCAGTGTAGCATATACAACAGCAGTATACTAGGCAATCAGTGTAGCATAATACGATATACAACAGCAGTATACTAGGCAATCAGTGTAGCATAATACGATATACAACAGCAGTATACTAGGCAATCAGTGTAGCATAATACGATATACAACAGCAGTATACTAGGCAATCAGTGTAGCATATACAACAGCAGTATACTAGGCAATCAGTGTAGCATAATACGATATACAACAGCAGTATACTAGGCAATCAGTGTAGCATAATACGATATACAACAGCAGTATACTAGGCAATCAGTGTAGCATATACAACAGCAGTATACTAGGCAATCAGTGTAGCATAATACGATATACAACAGCAGTATACTAGGCAATCAGTGTAGCATATACAACAGCAGTATACTAGGCAATCAGTGTAGCATAATACGATATACAACAGCAGTATACTAGGCAATCAGTGTAGCATAATACGATATACAACAGCAGTATACTAGGCAATCAGTGTAGCATATACAACAGCAGTATACTAGGCAATCAGTGTAGCATAATACGATATACAACAGCAGTATACTAGGCAATCAGTGTAGCATATACAACAGCAGTATACTAGGCAATCAGTGTAGCATAATACGATATACAACAGCAGTATACTAGGCAATCAGTGTAGCATATACAACAGCAGTATACTAGGCAATCAGTGTAGCATAATACGATATACAACAGCAGTATATTAGGCAATCAGTGTAGCATAATACGATATACAACAGCAGTATACTAGGCAATCAGTGTAGCATATACAACAGCAGTATACTAGGCAATCAGTGTAGCATAATACGATATACAACAGCAGTATACTAGGCAATCAGTGTAGCATATACAACAGCAGTATACTAGGCAATCAGTGTAGCATAATACGATATACAACAGCAGTATACTAGGCAATCAGTGTAGCATAATACGATATACAACAGCAGTATACTAGGCAATCAGTGTAGCATATACAACAGCAGTATACTAGGCAATCAGTGTAGCATAATACGATATACAGCAGCAGTATACTAGGCAATCAGTGTAGCATAATACGATATACAACAGCAGTATACTAGGCAATCAGTGTAGCATATACAACAGCAGTATACTAGGCAATCAGTGTAGCATATACAACAGCAGTATACTAGGCAATCAGTGTAGCATAATACGATATACAACAGCAGTATACTAGGCAATCAGTGTAGCATAATACGATATACAACAGCAGTATACTAGGCAATCAGTGTAGCATATACAACAGCAGTATACTAGGCAATCAGTGTAGCATATACAACAGCAGTATACTAGGCAATCAGTGTAGCATATACAACAGCAGTATACTAGGCAATCAGTGTAGCATATACAACAGCAGTATACTAGGCAATCAGTGTAGCATAATACGATATACAACAGCAGTATACTAGGCAATCAGTGTAGCATATTATCTTTTAAAGTCAAATTTTCACTAGCCAATGTTCACTTTCTATTTCCTTTTGTAAAGTGATATGCAAGTATTAATATACGTACTGTTGCCACACGAACACTTTTTTCGGCAATATATTAAAGTAATTTTCGTCTGGTAACATCAGAATTACCCTTTTATTAGTCTTATGCACCAAACATATTCAATTTCAGTCTAGTTCCGATACCAATGTAAAGAAAAATGGACACAAATATTGCGAGAAAAAATTGCTCCTAGAGAATTACCAGAAAAAGCTCTCGTGTGACATCGCCTTTACACTTAAACCTAAACGATTGCTGACACCTTATGTGGGAAGTTTCACATTTTGAAGTTGAAGCATTGTATATTTACCTTGTTCAATATACAGTAGGTAGGCCATAAGTCTTGACTCTTAACCTCTGTAATTAAAAACAGACTAGAGTAATGAAGTTTCTTCTTCTACCAATTGGGAAGAATTAACCAGGAAATTGGTGTGAAAATGTACAGCCCATTTGCTCCAGCCCTTTTTGAGTTACAGAGATGTCTGGCCTACCTATAAGGAACTAATGAAGAGGGTATAGAATTTTTGTATTTTCATTTCAATCACTATTATTAACCCCTTCAACACCATGACGCCTATTTACCTTTGATTCTGGCTTAAACTAGATAGTTTCATGCAGTTTAAGAAGGACCTATGTTACTAAGGGGGTTTACTGAGATCGTATTTACCCTTTTGATTCCTATAGGTAGATTACAAACTAAAGAAAATCGTCTAATGGTAACCAGCAGATGATGGAAATTACGTAATGGTGGTGAAGGGGTTAAATGTGTGTGCTTTTTACTAATATGTACACGCTCTCTGATCACGGACCTCGGAACTTTGGAATTATGTTGAATAGTGCTATGGAGATCCTAAAATTGATTGGCCAATATGAAAGGTTATTTTGCCGATGAATACTGAATACCAATCTTAATAATTTACAGCTACGTGATTACTAATGAATACACTCACTTATCCACCCACTAACTATAAATGCACAAATGTATATAAAGTTAATCAAATTAGTCGGAAATTCCACAGCATACGTCTCTATTTCATTTCTCTCTTGTACATCCTGATTCAATAGTTGACCAAGAACCTCAATAAACGAGATTACTTCAAAGAGGTAGTCTTTTTTACTGTTACTGTTCATATTCCGTTAGTCTAATTAGTTTTTTCATGTCGTAGGCATGCCAAATTGATATCCTTCTTGCTTGATATTGCATTGTTTTCCATCAATAATTTCGTGGCGCAATTGAATCTGGCCCTGCATTTGATATCGAGTGTTTGTTTGTCAGACAGCTCATTTGGTGATATGGAAATTGTGGACTCAATAAAGAAACCTTGATTAATCGTGCAAAAACAATTCTCGTTCTAATTCGCGATCCTGACTATTTTTTGTAATTACTTATTTCCAATGATCTTGACAAATTTGTGGCTTAGACACTCCTGAAATCAGTCCGATTTGATATGATTGTTAAGTGATTAGTACGTTTGTCTGATGGCTGGCCTAACTCTGAAGTCCCTAATAAGCTAGATAATACTTTCCCTTATAGACTTAATAGTAACTTCTAGACTTATATTCTTTTTTCACCTGGCGGAATGTTAGCAGCAAATTTGTTACGTGCACTCGTATGACACATATCTACCCCACTCATAATAATTCGTGGACCCCTTATGATTTTCTTTATGTAACAATAACCATCTAGAATATGTTTGGAAATAAGTTGCTTTTCAATAAATAGTATACAGTATATAGTTTTGTAGTTCATACATATACAATATTATTCATACATTGGTTTCCAGATATACTGTATACTTCCATAATAATTATAATTAGGTGAAGCCCACGAACATTTATGAGTGAGCTAGAGATTATGGCGTCCGAGTGTACAATTAATGGAAAAGTAAAACAAAAGGTGCTATGTCATAATATCGTACTAATAACAGATTTTCATAATTAACAGTACATTTCTTAATAGATAAATAATCAAGATGGGAACATTTCAATATTTCCATCAGCTAAGACGAAACAAACTATACTGTAGGTGGATTGTGCAAGGTTAAATGGAGACAATATTTAATTAATTAATAATATATTTATTATTTGTGTTAGTCTCCTCCCTACACCTTTATCAAGAGAGAGAGAAAAAAAAATCGAAGTAAGTTTGTGCATTTTTCGGTAGAAAAATGCCTCGGCCAAATGCCGGTTCCTCCTAAATTGCAGACTCACTAACGCTCACCAGGATGAAATCGACACATAAATGGCACGAATGGTGTTAAATTTGACAAAGAAATGGGGCGAAAGTTCTAAAAATCGCCAAATTAATGGAACGAACGTCTTAAAAGCTTAACACTAACAGAGGTAAACATGAATGAGAAGGGGTTCTGAAACCCTCCCCTTAAATGTCAACATCTGTTCAACAAATGCACAGAACACGGGCAGCAGCACAATAACACAGAACACGGGCAGCAGCACAATAACACAGAACACGGGCAGCAGCACAATAACACAGAACACGGGCAGCAGCACAATAACACAGAACACGGGCAGCAGCACAATAACACAGAACACGGGCAGCAGCACAATAACACAGAACACGGGCAGCAGCACAATAACACAGAACACGGGCAGCAGCACAATAACACAGAACACGGGCAGCAGCCCAATAACACAGAACACGGGCAGCAGCACAATAACGTTTTATCCGGCGAGCTGCAAAACCTGGTTAACCTAAAGCTGTGACATTTGGTAAGGGGGGGTCACCTGCTTCTTTTCTCTTTCTCTCCTGTTCTCTCTTTCTCTGGCTTGTATCCATTCGGCCCAATTCAGCTAACTGTTTTAAGACGTTTATCCCCATCCAGGTGTCTATTTCTTTCTGGTGAGCGATAGCGAGCCAGCATTGTATTGAGAAATTCGGCTTCGCCGGAGACATTCTTCTATCGAAAAATGTACACATTTATCTTGCTGTCAAAATAAAAATATATATATGCTGGAAAATATTGACACCTGGATGGGGGTAAACGTCTTAAAACAGTAGGCTGAATGAGGCCGAATGGATACAAGCCAAAGAGAGAGGGAGAGAAAGAGATACAGAGCGAGTTGGGCCCCCTCAAGAGAACGACAAGGTACAAGTTGAACCAGAAAACGTGTTATAGTTCTGCCAATTCATCTTTCCTTCCCACTTTATTTATAACGTGACATTTGCACCAACCCATTTCCGATAAATGTTTATTCAACCATTAACTTTTCGATTACAAGATGACTTTTTTTTTATATTAATATTAGTTGGGCTTACGCTATAAACAAAGGTGTTCAAATGTAAGGAAAGTGTTTCAAATGTTTGTACTAATTTGAATACTAACGATCGAAACCTTGTATTGTGTGTCAATTATATTATTGTTGAACATACATTTTTGTATACAATGTAGCAATACCTCAATATATCAAAGTATCATTATACTAAAGTTACTGAAGATAGTTGAACTAATCATAACTTTCGTATACTCTATAGATGAATGTGTTGCTATCCCTTCAGGGTTATGACACGTTTCTTACAGTATATTCGGGTAATCAACAGATGATTGTATTCAGCTTAGGAAGGATAGGCGAGAGTCAGAGACATAATTATGATGACTTTGATCCCAAACCTTCCTAGATATCTCTTAAAATGCATATGGTCGTCTACAAAACATTAAAATGTAAACATGATCTCACAAATATTGATATATATAAATATATTTTAATTGTGTCTTGATATTCCTGCAATTTAGTCGACGGTACAGCTTGAGAAGGTGAACTAGAATTGATATCGATACGTAACCTTTGAGGCCTCCTTAACCTTATTAGGCCAAAGTGCAAAGGGATACCCAGGAGAGATTTTCAATAGGTTATTTGAGAGTAAGTGAGTTATGAGGGTTTGAATAAGAGTATTTAATTACGGGAAGAAATATATTAAATCCAAGGACCTTTAAATATAACCTAGGACTTGCATTCATTGCCTATGATTACAGTACAGTACATGTTATCGTTGTCCTTTGATATACAGTATATACTATTTAGGTAACACAAGCATTGTTTTGGATATTTTGCTAATTATGTTGTCCTGGACGTTAATGCAAATAGTAATTCAGCATTAGAATATCCCTTCAGAATCGTGCTAATATTGTCTTCTATAATAAATGTCCGGAACTATACCTGTGTATGTCCTGAACTATACCTGTGTATGTCCTGAACTATACCTGTGTATGGTATACAGTATATCATGATGTTGGCACCCACAGAGAACTATACCTGTGTATGGTATACAGTATATCATGATGTTGGCACCCACAGAGAACTATACCTGTGTATGGTATACAGTATATCATGATGTTGGCACCCACAGAGAACTATACCTGTGTATGGTATACAGTATATCATGATGTTGGCACCCACAGAGAACTATACCTGTGTATGGTATACAGTATATCATGATGTTGGCACCCACAGAGAACTATACCTGTGTATGGTATACAGTATATCATGATGTTGGCACCCACAGAGAACTATACCTGTGTATGGTATACAGTATATCATGATGTTGGCACCCACAGAGAACTATACCTGTGTATGGTATACAGTATATCATGATGTTGGCACCCACAGAGAAATACTGTGCTATTACAATGTGTCATTGTCAATTTGATATTAAATGTGTTACGGTATTGACCTTTCCTGCTAACTTACCTAAAGGGTCAATAGAAATGTAGTTTATACAGTTATCAATTACTTAATGTGTATAATGAATCAGTGTTTTATGTATATATATGTATATATATATATATGAATGTTTCATACTGACAGGTAGATGGATTGGGTGGAGGAGAAAACACAGGGAAGAGCTATGAATCTTTATTCTCTAACGTTTCGGGTTATGTTATGTACCCATCTTCAGAGAGACTGACTCTCTGAAGATGGGCACATAACATAACCCGAAACGTTAGAGAATAAAGGTTCATAGCTCTTCCCTGTGTTTTCTCCTCCACCCAATCCATATATATATATATATATATATATCCTCTACTATTTTGTCTAATTTGTTATATACAGTAAATGGTAAATATGACCAAGTGCACTTCTTCTTTCCATTCACTCATTCATTGATAAATACTTCATTCACTCATTCATTCTTTATAAAGATTGTATCACTCGAGCAGTTTTCCCTCCACTTTTATCAGCAACTTTGGTCTGGCAGGTTATGAGTTGAACTTCCATAATAGTATTCACTTAAACTAATCTGCCATCAATTTAAGTCTCAATACTAATGCAAAATATCCCAGAAATGTTGCCAGAAACAAAATTGACCGTCGAATATTGACAACAAAATCATTCGTATGTTACCCCCTCTGCCAATCATCCCTGTGTACAGTGGCGCTAATAAGTCATGTTTCAGCTGTCATTACGTTTGGCTCGCTCTGTGCTGTATTAATGTCTGTCAGATGTTGAATAGGGTGGGTAAGTGTAGGAAAATAAAGGTATATCTCACTCAAAAAGAAGAAATCGTGTATGAATATTGCTGATACCAATTATTGATCAAAACATAATAGGTACCAAGACGTCACTTATTAGGCCGACTGCTAAACAAGCCGTCAAGACCCATGGCGCCAGGGTGTGCCAGGGTGTGTGTGTGGACAGTATAGTTAGACCCAGGCTGTTGAATGTGGCGAGGATGGGGAGAGATCTGCAGCCACGCACTGGAAAAAGGGTGGGTTAGGGGGTGTTCTCTGGACCGCTTTCTCACTCATGTTTAGCCACATTAGTTTTGAGATTTTAAGAACTTTCGTACTAATTAGGGGCCGATTTTTTCCTGGCGTGCGATAGAGAGCCTGAAATTTAGGATTAACTCGGCCGAAATTTCAACCAAAAAATTAACATTTATTTAATTTAGCTTTATGGAAGTCTGTGGAGGAAGTGTAAAAAAACATATTAAGTAAATCAATGAATAAACAAACAAATCAAAATTTCCCCTTGAAATGTAAGTAAAATGATACACATAATAGTTTGTCGTTTACTTGTTTAAATCAGTACAGATAAACGATTAATAAACGAAAGTCTCTCTCTCTCTCTCTCTCTCTCTCTCTCTCTCTCTCTCTCTCTCTCTCTCTCTCTCTCTCTCTCTCTCTCTCTCTCTCTCTCTCTCTCTCTCTCTCTCCCTCACGTACATAAACACCACCAAACCGCTACGCACGTGACCAATCTCCATCACTCTCCACCCTCCACCACTCCCCTCACGTGATGGTTCTAATGTGTCCAGGTACCGGCCACTAGTAAACCATTTAGCGGCCACAGACGTAACTGCTGCCGCCTGCATGCACCGGTTTAACTCTTGCAATATGGGGAAGCTCTCTCTCATTTTGCTCTGGATATCATTGGACGATTGTGTTAAGTATAGGGAGGACCTTTAGGAGTCTGATAGGTGTACGATATAATACTCTTTTGAATCCCACAGGTTCTCTCTCTCTCTCTCTCTCTCTCTCTCTCTCTCTCTCTCTCTCTCTCTCTCTCTCTCTCTCTCTCTCTCTCTCTCTCTCTCTCTCTCTCTCTCTCTCTCTCTCTCTCTCTCTCTCTTTTTCTCTCTCTCTGTATATATATATACAGTATATATATATATATGGTGGCCCAGTGGTCTTGCCACTGGATTGGTAATCCGATGGACCCGGGTACGAATCCCGATATGTCAATGTATTACCACAAAGCGCAGCGAAACACCCAAAAAAAGGTGGTGTTAAGAGAGTGAGGGTCAGAGTCTAAAGGGTAAGACAGTGAAGTGCAGAGGCAAAGCAGCTTCAGAGATGGGGCTGCATTGAGCCGTGAATAGGTGCTTCACATGTCTCACTCCCTAGATTGGGACGGACGAGACCTCACAGGCTTCACCGTGGCGAGCGGTAGAATGTACAGGCTCTCAGGCTATGCCCGGGAGGGAGTAGTTGGAATATAGAAATAATAAAACAATATATATATATATATATATATATGTATAGAGAGAGAGAGAGAGAGAGAGAGAGAGAGAGAGAGAGAGAGAGAGAGAGAGAGAGAGAGAGAGAGAGAGAGAGAGAGAGAGAGAGAGAGATGCATAATGGGAAGATGTAAAACTACTTGATCTCTCTGTCGTGATAATCCCAGGTATTCAAAATTAACAACAGATTTCCCTTTAAATTGGAAATATGTGAGCAAATAGGCCTATGATGGGGACATACCAATTTACCCCCAGCTGGATACAAAATAGACTATAGTCTCTCCGGCCGTGGTCACCATGGCCCTTCCATGGTAGGGTTTACGGACGGCAGACACCAGTTAGGAAGGCTAGGTTGATTAGGAGAGCTTGGACAAAAGGCAACGCTGCTTGTAACAAGTGTCTGCATCAAAGTTGAAAGAGTGAAAGAAACAAATTATTAGTGTACAGTATTGGAAAGAAGAGTGGTGTGTTTTTTTAGTGTAGTGAAATTGATAGGAAGAGAAGTGTTTGTGGGAGCTACTTGGATTACTCTCTGTGTAGTTAAGATACACACAGAAATAGTGAGGGAAGCGAGGCAAATGAAACAGGAGTTCCAGCAACTCCTTATCAAATTCCTATGATGCCTTCCCTGGGTATTGCCCTGCTCGATTGGTGTCTACAATATCCGCCCTAAATGATCATCTAAGGTTACGGGGTTCGAGGTAGACTGGTTGGTGATTGTTCGAAACACAATCATTAACAGGATAAGATATTATGATTCCTTATCCCTCCTGTCATCACTGTCCCTGCCGCTCCCCTGCCATATATAACGCCAGGTTATCCCTAATTAAGTGTCGGTGGGGAGATGTGAAGGGTGATTAACCTCAGCGTGATAAGGACCCCTGCTTGGTAATGTATGTTTGTATATATTAATGTGTGTGTGTGTGTGTGTGTGTGGGTGTGGGTGTGGGTGTGGGTGTGTGGGTGTGGGTGGGTGTGTGTGTGTGTGTGTGTGTATTTTCAAAATTTGAGTTTGCATGAGGTATATTCATAATAATAATAATTTTCATCCTTGTTTTTTACTATTTTTTTATTACAGTGTTTTCCCATAATCAGATATAGAACCACATTCAGTTTTGTTATACAATTTATCAATATATTTGTAGAAATTAATCGTTTATTAATCCACAGACTAAACACAAACACAAATTAGCACCGTGATAAACTGAAGGGAAGCTATTGCATAATTATGTTCGAAGTTTATATGATAACAGAAATTTAGCAAAACAAGTTTTAAGATAATAATTTATAGGGTATAGATTTCAAGCGTAAACACTGTCTTCATAATGCTCTGAGCAACGCTGACATAAATGATAGCATAAATTCTACGAAATTCTAATATTTTTTACAATTGAAATACACATTACATATATTTTGTCAAATAATTAATAACACACACAATCGTTTACATAATTGCGATTTCTAAATAATAGGATTAATCTGTTTAATAAACTTTAAGAATCAATATCATACGATAAAATCTGAGGGCAAAAAACTTATGCATAATAAAACATTTTCCAGACAGACGAATAATTATTGATGTGTGCCTAATTCCCGTTATCAATCTATTGTTACATTATCTGTGGTGTATCTCCAACTCTGCCGTATGAGGGTGGGGGGTCCATGGGTTACGTAAGGAGGTTTCACATTTTGCTGCATCACCAACTTGCTACCTAATACTAGAGTCGGGTTTATTTGTATTTATTATATATTTTGTTGTTTCCGTTAATGGAAACAACAAACACTATTATGTCTTTGGGTGCAATTAATGTCAGGTTTCATAAATATCAACATGGTTCGATAATGATAATGATAAAGATGAATGATGAAGATGGGAACATGACAACTTACGGCAGCTGGAAAAAGTAAAGTTAATATAATTACAGAAGGTAATAAACTGTAAATAACCCAACATAGCTTCCCAAAACATAACCGAGCATAGTCTTAGTTTGGCCTAATTTGCTTAGTTAGTTTTCCTAATAGCCCTTTAGCTTTGCAGATGGTGTAAATTGCCAAGATCATAAAGGGGCCGTTGAGATAACTACACCTCAGAAGCATCTTCGGTTATATATATATATATATATATATATATATATATATATATTTATATAATTATATAACTTATATATTTTATATATGTAATTTAACAAGGTGACCAGGTAGCAAGATATGTTGATATCTTGCGCAATACCCATTTAGTGAATAAGTTCTCTATTTGTGTTGGTTACCTCGGGTTATATTTTGTTAGCCCAACGTACACTCACGAACAAAAATTCCTCCCTAAAGCATAATGCTGCTTTGCTAAATGTGGGGATTTTTTAATTAGGAAACATAAATTGTTCTATGTTACAGAGTAAGTTTTTTACATGACTGAATATGAATGTTTATAATTTAGTAGTAGTAGTAGTAGTAGTAGTAGTAGTAGTAGTAGTAGTAATGTGGGACCCGCAGTCCGCTAGTATCCGTCTCGGTCAACAAAATCTTACGTAAGAACGGTATTTCCTAATAAGAACGGTATTTCCTAATCCTAAGACCCTTCTTAAAGATCCTTCTTATGTACAATAGTGGATCTTGTCCTGCAGAGGTGTGGAACCCAAGAAATCTAACCTCGCCCTCACTACTTGGAAAAGCACGGAGATAAATTAGTTTGGTGTGTGTGTGTGTGAGTGAGTATGTGAGTGAGTGAGTGTTTATCGTATCTCCTGGGTCTCCTCCTCGTGACCAGGATCACCGTGAACTTCAGGAGATGTAGATGGGAGTGACATGGGCAGGTGTTGATGAGAAATGATAGAGATCGGAGGTACTCTCGGTCTAAACAGGATATGGTCAAGGGATGATCGTGGGAAAGCATACTCTCACGCGCACACATACGGTATCACTCATACTCTCACACACTATCTCTCTCTCTCTCTCTCTCTCTCTCTCTCTCTCTCTCTCTCTCTCTCTCTCTCTCTCTCTCTCTCTCTCTCTCTCTCTCTCTCTCTTTCTTTTTCTGGTGTGTGTATGTGTGTAAATGCTATCTTGCCTGCTTCTGAGTTGAGACACATGAAACTTCGTAATATTGATATAGCATTATTTCACAAGCCAATTTGTTTTATGTTGGGTGGATGAATGTTGCCATGTTACCGTCTAAAATTTAGATTATGACAGGTGATTATTTTAAGAGTGTTAATTTTAGCCAACAGATAAAACCTAAATATTGTAGATCACTACATATACAGTATGCGATACACGATATTAATTCCTCAAAACCTTCGACCGTCATATTTCTGGAGCTTGAATCTGGCGTACAAATCCGCATTTAAGATCAATATTGACTTATCTACATTTCCCTCGTGTGTGTGTGTGTACTTACTCTAGTTCTTACTCTAGTTGTATTGCGGGAGTGAGCATGCTCGTTATTTCCCGCCTCCTATATGTGTAGGTGTTATATGTATCGTTGGAATGGCTGTGGATGTGTGTGTAGTCTGTAGTTTTAGCCAATTGGCGACATCGGAAACGCAGGCT
This sequence comes from Paralithodes platypus, assembly GCA_032716605.1. Classification (NCBI taxonomy): domain Eukaryota; kingdom Metazoa; phylum Arthropoda; class Malacostraca; order Decapoda; family Lithodidae; genus Paralithodes; species Paralithodes platypus. The sequence goes on along the minus strand of CM064543.1, from coordinate 29,324,605 downwards.
TAGGGTGGATCTGTATGGTACCATTCTCACTACGGTACCAGTCTCACCCGAAGGCTTAGGTTGACCAGTAGCTTAGGTTGACCAGTACGATACCCATCTCACCTTGTAACCGATCACCAACCCCAGATGGGACTTCACAACTGCGTCCACTTATACCAGGTGCCTATTTATACTGCTAGGTGAACAGAGGCTACACCGTTAGGAGACTTGCCCAAATGTCTCTTCCCCGCCCGGGTCTCGAACCCGGGACCTTCTGGTTGTGAGCCAGACGCGCTATCAGTTACGCCACGGGTAGGTGTGTGTGTGTGTGTTTGTGTGTGTGTGTGTTCGTTTATGTATGTATAAAGTAATCGATTTTTTTTAACCTATAGTACAGCTACTGATGCTGACACTACGCAATTACCTAAACTATCTTATTCTAATTGGTCAAGAGACTGTCCTTGGCTGCCATGAGAGCGCTTATGTAGCCCCCAGTGAGTACACATTGTCAAGGAACCAGGGGGTTTCCTGAGACAGACACGTCCACACATTATTTTGACGGCCTGGAACCTGCACGCAGGGGGACTCGATCCCTTAACACTCTAGCTGCGGTGACCGGCATATGACGGGCGAGAGATAAATGGACTATCCTCCGGTACCCGTCATATGACGGGCGGCATTTTGAGCACATTAGGGGCTCTGAGAGACAGTCCGCGCGTTGGGAGGACGATAGGAGAACCCTGACCGCTCGACACCACCACTGGGCCGCGTCTGGGACCACCGCCACCTCCCTACACACACCCGGCCTCGCGAGATAAGGAAAAAACTGAGTAAATTACCTTATTTAAGGTATTTTCACCTCCGGTTGCGCGATCGCTACAGGATATGCACGATCGCTACAGGATAACCCGTGGTCGTACGAGGATGATTCAGGTGTCATTGGAAAGCTCTATTATCGCCCTTTCACGGATAAATAATTGTATTACGCTCTGGGTCTTGTTTATGCATGAAAAAGAGCTTGGAATGAAGCTCGTTTTCGGTAAATATACCCGCCTGGCAGCTAGGTCATGTCAAGAAATGGCCCCGTCCTTAAGGGGTTAATGCTGTCTGATTGGGCGACTTCAATATTATTAAAAAGTATTCAGTGTTCTCGGTCATCGTACGTGTGTGTGTGTGTGTGTGTGTGTGTAAAAAATCTATTCTAAAACCAGTTTATGGCTGATGTTATCATGTAAAGTGGTTCATGATATTTTGTCTGTTTATCTCTAATAATTGGTAATGTAATGTAATAATTGGTATGGAATAATATGAAAGTGTTTACATATAATGATTTGATGTGTTATAAATAAATCACGATATTAATCTTATGTTGGACTACAGTTGTAGTTTATAATTCTAAATGTGTGATATTCGAATTTTGTAAAGTGTTTGAATTATATAGTAATGTAATAATGTAAGCTGTGGTCAATTAACTATCTATCTATATATCTATCTATCTATATATCTGTAAAGGGTGGGGGTGGAGGGTAACCACACGGAATCCTCTTGCGTACAATGACCTCAACCTCACACGCCACCTTTAAAGAAAAAAAAAAAAATAGAAATAATAATAATACAAAATATAATTACATAAATGTGCCATTCACACACGCTAGAGCCATACTTATATTCGTACCCAGGTGGCTGAGGTCTTCATACAGCAACACTCTTCACCATACCTGGATATTATCACTTATATCTATCTCACTCCTATCACCGCTAACTATAATCATTCTGTCTCTCTCTCTCTATCTCTCTCCACAGTTCATATTCTCTTTCACAAATTATATATATATATATATATATATATCTCCTGTCACTATTATCATGGTTTAAGAGCAAGACGGATTTTTGTAGATTGCCTTCCCCTTTCTCTTGCTTCCCGCTTTGCTTGTGAAGCTGGCAATGTGCTAATATTGACTTATTTGAATACCATTATGATTCAGCAAAGTGGTAATGCTATATTATCTACCTTTAATACTGTTATCATTCAGCAAAGTAGCAGTCTACTAGCATGAACTTCTTTGAATACAGTTATCTTTCAGTTATGTTTTTATTTCGTAATGCTACTAGCCTTCCTAGATATAGATTGTTCTTAACAATGTGGAGTACCACATGTATTCATTACTGTCATTGATTTCATTAGTTAAGTTTATTTGTAAATTAATTGGCGAGTTGGTGAAAACAAATATTAATTTACCCAAGTTCAGGAGTAATTTATAGCGAGGCCTTCCTTTGCGGTTAAGTGCCCAATTAATTACCCCTTCCATTTGTCTAATCATTTCGTTATCAGAGTGCAGTTGGGTATATGTACAGGCTGAAATTAATATGCAGTAATCGATAATGCATAATAATATATCGTAGGATTGTGCATAAACCTTTAACTGTCTTGATAGCCTAGTGCTTAGTGTGCGGAATTCGGTGTGAGTATCCTAGGTTTGAGTCCTTGGAGTACCACATGTATTAATTAGTTTAATTGATGTCATTAGTTATGTTTGTTTGTAAATTAATATGAATTGCTCTAATACCAACCTTTGTCTCTTGAGAAAGAATTTTTAATTTAGTAATAGTTTAGGTAATGATATGCCTCACTCTCTCTCACACCCTCACTCTCTCTCTCTGTCTCTCTCTCCTTCACCAATGTCGCACCCCTCCGGAATAACCAATGTTGGAATCCCGTAACCTATGTCTTGTAGAGGAACCCTATGATAGATGATCGCTGGCTTAAAAGGGGAGGCAGGCCGTTTTTATAGACCCCCTTCTCCCTAATGTTTAGCCCACTAGTTTTGAAATTATAAGACGTTCGGCCCATTAGTTTGGCGATTTTAACACCTTTCGCCCCATTTCATTGTCAATGTTAAGACCTTTCGTGCCATTAAGATGATTAAGGTGTCGATTTTTTCCTGGAGAGCGATAGCGAGCCTGCAATTTTAAGAGAAACCGGCCTTCGGCCGGGACATTTTTCTACCGAAAAATTTAAAAATGTATCTTGAAAGGGGGTCTAAGGGGTGTTTAACTAAGCTTGATGGAGGTCTTGGGATGAAACTAAACAAAATATATATGAATAAATGAATTAATAGACCAAACAAACGGCCAGTCTCCCCTTAATGCGATACAGACGCTCACCGGGCTGGTATTGGGAAGCAGGGGTGTCTGTCTGGATAGCCGTGGAGAATCTGTGGAATGTTAGGGGGCAGTACTCGCTTTTTATGGACCACCTTCCCCCTCATATTTACAATATTTGTGTTGAGGTCTTTAGACGTTCGTTCCGTTAATTTGGCGATTTTGAGACCTTTCGTCTAATGTTTGTTGTCAATATTATGACCTTTCGTGCCCGTTAGGTGTTCCTGGCGAGCTATAGCGAACCTTTAATTTTATATGGAACCGGGCTTTGGCCGGAACATTTTTCTGCCAACAAATTTACACATTTATCTTGAAAGGGGGTCTAGGGGGTGTTTTTCTAAGTTTGATGGAGGTCTAGCGAAGAAAACTCAAAAATAAATTAATACATAAATATATAGACCAAAAACCAAGCACTACATCTTTAAGACAAGCGCCCATGTTGCATGCTTTGTTCACCTTAAGATATACTGTACATTGTGGCCCAATATGAACCCTTAAACAGCAAAATGAAAGGATAGGTTTTTAGTTTGCTCCCTAGACCTCCATCATACTTTTAAAAATACCCCCCCCCCCCCCCCCCGTCCTTCAAGATATATGTGTACATTTTTCGGTAGAAAAATTTCCCAACCAAAGGCAGGTTCCTCCTCACCTAAAATGGCACCTAACATAAACGGGTTCGAAATGTCTTATAATCACCGAATTAAGGGGATGTAAGTCTTAAAATCACAAAACTAATAGGGCCAAACATAAAGGGTCCAGAAAAGAAAAACAAAACTTAAGGGAAAATCACCCCCTTAAGGCCAGGATATATGCCCGAGAGTGTAATATGTTGTTGAATCAGTAATATTTGTGTTCTATAAAACACACATTTTGGTGACAATCATAATACTATTTGTAATAGCATCATTCATTTTACCTAGGTTACACATATCCTTAATAGCATCATTCATTTTACCTAGGTTACACATATCCTTAATAGCATCATTCATTTTACCTAGGTTACACATATCCTTAATAGCATCATTCATTTTACCTAGGTTACACATATCCTTAATAGCATCATTCATTTTACCTAGGTTACACATATCCTTAATCTAGTAATAATCAATCTTACTCCAAGCTATAGATTTCCTAAATCAGAAATACATGCATTGATGATAGATTTTGTTATAATTGATATGCATGAATAGGTTTGAAAAGTTTAGGGTTGAAGACTATTGGATGATTACTTCAAGCTGTTAACATTTGCAATTAGATAATATTATTGATAAGTTTTTCACTGTATGTCGGATCATTTGTTATAATTGAAAAGGCAAAATAGTTGAGACTCATGAGCACATTAATATTGAAATATGAGAGATCTTTCTTAATCTGAGTAACATCGTAGAGGTACTCAGTAACTAAGCTACTACAAGGAATCATGTGTAAAGATAAATACTAGTGGTTTGTGTTAACCTGACTATAATATAACAATGTTAGTGAATTATTAAAATACTCAACAACTACGAGAGATATATTTAAGTTATATAAAATCGTATTCTGTTTTCGAAATATAACACAGGAAAAGTGCCACCGTACATGACAAAATAAAACCATCTTACTGAAGGAGTAAAAACAATGTTCATTTGATATGCGGGATTTCTTAATTTATACGTTAATTTATGCAAGAATAATACGTAAAGGGGAGGAAATTCAGAATGCCGTGTATGGTTGTAAGGGAGGAATTATAGCCACATGGCGGAATACGGTATTATTGTAGCAACACCATAGTTTACATTCCCTAGGTAGTCTTCTAGATTCAGGTGTGATTTTTTTCTTTTTCAGAAGCATATACTGTATATATATATATATATATATATATATATACTCCTGATAAAAGGGAGAGGGGAGGAAGGGGGGGGGGGGGCACGAACTTGGTGGAAAATCACCCCCATATCAGAGGTATTTTGTTCAGTGTTGTACATGTTATATCTTGCACCTGGAGAGGACTCCGGAGGTAGTATAAGCTGTCGTGTTATTACAATGAAACCAATGTCCTTCATGTGGATGTAATTTTTCCTATAATACACAAACGTTCGCACAAACAGGACGTAGTCAACATGGAGGCTGTACTGAATATTTATGGCAAACATCTTCCTATAGAAGCCTTCTGAAAGAACGTGAATGGCATAACATTAAGGAGAGAAAGGTATCCAGTTTACTGAGACTAAATATGCGTATACATAATACACACATTACTACACAACAATGCGAACAACAGGAAAACTATAACTGACGGAGCTGTTTACATATATTTTGATGGACAATAACATATGTACCGGCATCTGCAGGACTTATGTACCGGCATCTGCAGGACTTCTTTACCTGATTTATTAGTGATGTGTATAATTGTTTTGTGATCAATAATAGTCTAATGTATGTTCTTAAAGATTTCGTACATATAAAGTGTAAATAGAATACAATATTTAGTGAAGCAGCAATAAATATTTGTCGGTTTAACTTATACTAGTTAGTGAAGACTTCGAGACACAATTTGATAAAAGTGTCATTGAACAAAGACTAAGCTGAAAGTCTTACTAACACGGATATAAGTCAAGTTTATATATATATATATATATATATATATATATATATATATAAAACTTATATAAATATATATATATATATATATATATATATATATATATATATATATATATATATATATATATATATATATATATATATATATATATATATATATATAAAGTATTGGTTGTTAAACATTATCCTTGACTAGATGATTGGTAAGATGGATCTTTTCCCTAGTATTAAATATAACCATGAGTAAGTGGATAGTTGTGACGTCCCATCTAGGAATGTAAAGTGTGGTAACATGGATACAATACTGTACAGCAGCTCCAGTGTGTCGGGCTGGTATGTCACCGACCAGTGGCTAAACACAGGGAGATGAGCGCCTAAAACAATATTCACTGTCATGTATATATGTAAAAGAAGTGTCCGTGTATTAAGGGGGTCCACCTCGCTTTTGTTTTATCTTTCTCTCCCTCTTTGTTTGGCTTTTATCCATTCGCCCCATTCAGCCTACTGTTTGAAGACGTTATCTCCATCAAGGTGTCAATATTATCCTGGCGAGCGGTAGCGAGCCAGCATTTATATATATATATATTTGTTTAGACAGCAAGCTATATTTGTAAATTTCTCTGGCGAATCCGGATTTCTCCATGCAATGATGGCTCGTTATCGCTCGCCAGGAAGAAATAGACACCTGGGTGGGGATAAACGTCTTAAAATAGTTGGCTGAATGGGGCCGAATGGATACAAGCCAGAGAAAGAGAGAAAAGGAGAGAGAGATAAAAAATCCTGTGACCCCCCTTACTGATCGCGACTGTACCCCGGTGAGTGACCCTGAGCCTCGCCCTTAGCCAATGTTGACACAGCACATCTTCACCTTATCCACAGTGTCAAATACACAATAGCACTTCCCGGTAATCTGTGCTACATGAACGCTTACTGTAGTTTCATATCAGGGTGTCTAACGAAAGCCGAGTCCATTATTTGTAGGCTTTGTATTGTATATGCAAAGATAACACTATTGATTATAGTTTAAATTATATGTTTGGAAGTGATAAAATGGCCAAACCAATGCTATTTTATGTTAATTTTCTTGTATTCCTTCTCGTATGCATTCAAGTCTTCGAACAATATTGCTCCTGTTTGACATCCTGCTTCATATGATGTATTCTTAACATTTCGATTACACTTATTTTCCCAATATAATCTGGTTATAAGTAGACGTGTTTACTTAGTTTAGGAATGACCACTGATAATCCAAGAGGTAGACAGTATAAACAGCAGACCGGGCGTGAAATATTTGCCCATAGGTTTGTATACATATTTGAAGTGGATGGAAAGTAGACGTCACACGGTATTCCCATATATAGAATACATGGGAATTCCCTATGCAAATGTAAATGTAAATGTAAATGTTTCGCGACCGCTCAGTATAATAACGCTTCGTAAGCTAAATATAATCGTCTAATGATAGCCATCATAACGCGGAGAAGGACGTCATTAAAGTAGCTACAGTTTATTATACAAAATACCACTTTTCAGTATTCTTGGGTAAATATGTTTTTACTGTAGCTTGATATGATGTACAGTCGCTTATAAAAACTGCCAACTTTTTTTCTTTTTGTTTTGTTCATGCAATTATAACTATCTGGACTGATTTTTGGATAGAACTGTCAATGAATAGTATATACAGTATAGTTGTATAGTTGATGGATAGACAATTATATTCCTAAATTCGATTCGGGAGATATACTTTCATAATTAGAAATATGTAAAGTGCACGTATTTTTGTAAGTGACTGTACTATTTCAGTACGCTTACAACTATCTCCAATTTGTGCTGGTTATCGTTAGACAATTTGTGCTGGTTATCGTTAGACAATTTGTGCTGGTTATCGTTAGACAATTTTATATAAATATGGAATGACCACGAATAATCAAAATATTAAGATTTTGTTTTTATATATTTCTGGACCCCCTTGTCCCTCAAATTTAGCCCCATTAGTTTTTTAAATGTTATAAGGTTCGCTCCATTAGTATGGCGATTATAAGAACTTTCGCCACATTTCTTTGTCAGTTTTAGGACCTTTCGTGTCATTTAGGTGTCGATATTTTCCTGGTGAGCGATAGCGAACATGTAGTTTAGAAGGAATCGGTCTTCGGCCGGGACATTTTTCTACCGAAATATGTACAAATTTAACTCAAACGGGAGTCTGTTTTTAAGCTAATGGATGTCTAAGGAGGAAACTGATAATATTAATAATAATAATAATAATAAAGTAGCCCTCTGACTCCCACCGGTTCGTTGTAAGCTTGATAAAATCGTCTAATGATAGTCAGCATAAAGTGGTGAGGGAGAGAGAGACAAACAAAACGAGGTGGGCCCCCTTAACCAATATTGATACAGCGCATCTCCATCTTCTTAAAACATTGTTTGACGAAATCTACCAGTACCTAGCATATTTAAAGATACTGTGTCTACAAAATAGGTGTAAACTAACATCTTGTCATCTAAGAAGTTAATTCATTTTGTGTTCATACTATATATTTCATCTATACTGTATATACTAAAAAAATCTCTCTTACATTACTTAGGTAATTACTCAATTCAATTTATATCTTGAAATGAACACGTATGGTAGTAAGAATATTATTGTTGTTTGGTTTATTTTCAAATTATTAATGTATACAGAATATACAGTATATATTGGGTACGACCAGCTAAATAATATAATATATTTCATATAATATTATACACTTTCTACGAATATGTATTACATTATTAATTGAAGTCTCTTTTATGGAAAATCCCACTTCAAATATTACACTATCTGATGGTAAACTTGTATGAAGAATAGGCTTACAAGCAATACTAAATAGTAATGCATTATATTGTAATAATAATACATGCTTATATACTTGTTAAGATTATGATATATCTAATATTTTAATGGCATGACTATATATAATAAGGAAATATATAAATATTATGTATCATCAAATATTATTGAATATCAATCGCTGTCTTTCTCTTTATTTATATATGCAATACATATATATACTGTATATATATATATATATATATATATATATATATATATATATATACTGTATATATATTTATATATATATATTTTTGTTTTTATTATTTATATACAAATACAGGTCTACGTTTATATTAGTTTACAAGAATGAATATACAGGTTTAATTCATAATACGTGTTTAAGGACTTGTGTTAAATTTGAGTAAAGATGAAACTAGTGCAATACAATCTTTAGATAAGGTCCAACTTTAGAGGGTGACAGTACGGTCTGGGGAGTTGTGGTTAGTGTTAATGCTACTGTTTGTATTGTTTTAAGGTGTTTCCGTCAATTTAGTTATGCTAGGCCACGCTTAGTTACAGGCACCTTTTCCTGCATAAATCTTAGTCGTCTTGATAATGTACTGTCACGAGCATAAATGTTGCGACACCAACCAGATAACGTTCGCCCCTTTATTTTGTAAGGTATTGCTAAACTTAATTTTGAAACTCACAACGATTTCTCTATTTCATTTTTGCTACTGACAGATGATTTTATTCAGCTAAGTATAAACCTCTAGTGTTGAAGGAGGTAACGGTATTTGTTTGTTGTCGCAGCATTTATGCTCCTGACTGTACAGTATAATAGCGGCCATAAATGCTGATATATACAAATTCGAAGCGGCTTCGGGTTGAATTGAATCTCCTAATTTATTTATTTACTCGATATACCCGGTATTCATTTTATCGGTTCCTATAAGTGTTGATGCTTCAACTTGCATAAGAATTAACGAACATTACTATTCGTACGTACTGTACAATCATTCATGGAACTTCGTGGACTTCTCAAGTTTTGCATTGTGGAGATGTAACCTTCGAGACATGTATTATTCTATGTTGTTACATATGCGGTATTTAATGCAGTAAATCACACATATTATTATGTATATAATGTCGTAGAACAATTGCACTAATATTTCAATATATTATTATATATTATTATAATTATACACACAAGTTCAAGAACTTCAGTTACTATTGTTTTTTTGCAAGCAACTTGATGAAGTGGATTTGTTATTAGAGATAACAAAATTAATAATGCATTCACCTGGCCAAAATAATAGTGTACTTTCATAACCGATGATGTTTGAACAATTAATGAAAAAAATACGAAACCATCATGTTTCTGAATTATGATAATGCCGAAGGCTTACAGTAACATATGTTTATAAATTCTTCTTTATAGCAAAGTAATCAAAATATGTACTGTACCGTACATAGCAACTTACCAAAAGCTGAAAATATGTACTGTACCGTACATAGCAACTTACCAAAAGCTGAAAATATGTACTGTACCGTACATAGCAACTTACCAAAAGCTGAAAATATGTACTGTACCGTACATAGCAACTTACCAAAAGCTGAAAATATACATTCTATTACAGTGTATTTAGTAGAAAAGAAAATATGTTAAGGACATAATTATAGTCATTGTCATTATGTTCCCTGATTAAATAGCACTGTATGAATATTCCCATATTCAAAATATGCTATAGGGGTGCAATGCCTGGTGAGTTATCTGCTCAACAGGTGGCGTTGTGTGTGTGTAAGTGTGAGAGTCCGAGTGTAGGGGATTAGACAGTGAAGCACGGGAACGAGGTGGCTTCAGAGATGGGGTCGTTTCGGGCCATGAGTGAGCACCGTGCCTCATGTGAAGGCAAGATGGCAGGTGCTCGTTGTACTCTACGTGCTTCACATGTCTCACTCCCTAGACTGGAACAAGACCTCACGGGCTTCACTTTTCATTGTAAAGCGGTGAATGTTAAGGCTCTCAGCCTATGCCCGAGAGGAAGTAAGTTGGAATATAGAAAAAAACAAAAAAAAATAAAAAAAATAATGCATACTGTAGGTGCCTCGCTCTGGACCTATATTTCCTACTTCTATACTATGCTGTTTTTACCTTTAGGTTTAGCCTCGAACGCTTGGCCAAAGTTCCTTAGCAAATTGACAATGACCAAGCAACATACAGTATATGATTTTTTTTGTTTTACTCCTAACAACCACCCACGTGCAGTACCATTTCCATTCGATCCCTTCTCCCCCCCCCCCCCCCCCCTCCACCCCCCACCTTTCTTTGTCTCTCTCTCTCTCTCTATATATATATATATATATATATATATATATATATATATATATATATATATATATATACAATTGTATATTTCTCACCCTCTCATTCTCAGTAATGTTATCAAGGTAGAGAACGAGAGGGAGGAAAAAATAGTGTATGGATAACAGTGGTGCGACATGCAAGGAAGGCTGCTTGTATCATTATATAGTCATTATGCCATTATCTGGTCCCACCAATGACTGCATGGGAGCGCCTACCATTCTTCGCCAGGTCTAATATATACACGATTGATAATTTCTCCATCTTTGCTTTGATAATCGCCTTGTTGTTTCTCTAGTTTAGTTTAGTTTCACTTTGTTACTTTTAGCTTTGCTTCGTTTTGTATAGCTTAGCACATTTTCATTGTGTTTTATATATCTTTCATTTCGTTTAAGTTGTTCATTTAGTCTGGTTTCGCTTCAGTATTTGATTGATCTCGTTTCAATTGATTTAATTTGTCTTCAGTTTGTATCATGTGTTTTGCACAAACTTCAAAGACAGGAATTTGTGTTCATCAATTTAGCGCAAGCAGGATGGTATCAATCACCCAAGGTTTCTCAGCTTGTCAAAGGTCAAAATCAGATTTATTAGTATTACCTCAAAACTGATGGACAGATTTTCGCCAAACGTTGCAGAAATATATAAAATATCTATACAAAGGTCAGCTAATATAAAACAAATATCAGTATAAGGTCAAGTTCATAGATCAAGGTCAAAATCAATGTTAAAGTCAATATAATAACTTCTTTATGGTGTACTAAATTTCACCAAATTGTTGAAATGGTTGACCTTGGTGTAAAACTCCCAATTGCTAATTATCAGAATCTTTCTGTAAAGCTCAAGATAAAGGTTAATTATATTCATAATTTATGGTAGGCTAATCTTTAATGTTTCATCAAAATGTACATACATAGGCCTACTTAATTTGACAATGAAATGATCATACAATAGAACATTATTTCCTCTGATTTAAAGCTGATGCGAAACGTTGTCAATAAAGTGCTCTTCCTCACATGGTGTTTATTTTCTCTCTTAAAGGTCAATGCCACAAGTCACACTAAAATTTCCGTTATTAAAACTGGTGCGAAAAATATTTTGAATTTCACCAATATCACTCTCCTATGTTTTATTTTTTTATTTTTATGAATATGTTATTGAACCAATACCACATATATATTTCAAATTTCAAGGTCAAAATATAAAACAGATATATTTAAATTTATCCTAAACTGACCTATGAATTCTCACTAAGCGTAATAGATATATCCAGAAAGTGTATGCAGAGGTAGCAAAATATCACTAATCTATATATTGCTCAAAGGTAAAGGTACCAGGCCAAGGTCAAATTTTAAGGTATTATACATTAACTTTCTTTATTAATTAAAATGTCATAAAATTCGCCGAGAAGGTTGTCCTTATATGCAAATTACAATTGTAATTTGTCACACTCAAACCATAAAGGTTCATAACAAACTCGTCATTGTGAAATATATATACCGGTATATATATATATATACCGGTATATATATATATATAATTATATATATATAATTATATATATATTCAGTAATTTTGAAGAATAATTATACCTAAGTCAATAAGGTTTAGTTTAATTGTCAAAGGAAAAGGTAACCATTTGATTATATTACATGGATTTCCTTAACTGGCGGGTAAACGCTCATCAAAATTTAGCTACCGTATACAGTATCTGCCATTCGTATTCAAAGCTCAGATAAGCATTAAATCCAATATTTAAGAAAGGTCAAGGTAAATTTTAAGGTAATTTGTCTGTTTACTATGTATTCAGTTTTGATTCCATGTACCAGTCGTTTCAGATAAATGTCCTAAAACTCAAAGAATAAGATCAAAGATATTATTTTGTTAATAATTTCTCCTCAGCTAACTGATATAATAATGCCCAATCTACTGGTGGTAAACAGTTTTCCTTTTCAATGTTCAGTTAAAATAACATAACCAAATGCTGACATACTTCTATGATGCCTTTAACCCCTTCTATATCGACGACATCTTTTAAATATTAGTCTACCTACATTTAGACGATTTTATGAAGCTTAGGAAGGATATATGGTAATTAAAAAGTATTGATTGAGATAGTATTTAGCCTTTTCCATGAGTAGACGTCCTTCCTAAGCTGAAGAAAATCGTGTAATAGTTGCCAGATTATAATGAAAAGCACATCACCGGTACAGAAGGGGTTAATATTCAGGTGTGACAAGATAAATATCTAATTCGCAGAATTTGGTTGCAGTTTTCTTTCCAAAATGCGAAAACGGCACTTCTACTTTATTTACTAGTTCAGAGTAGGCTACTTAGTAAATGGGAAACCTTAGTAAGTGGAGATGAACGAAGTGTAATGTTCTGTTGCCATTGTATATTTATCCCTACTTTTGTGTTACCATTCCGAATATTCGTGTTTCCCCATTATCTTCAATTCAAATATAGAAATATGTTTATTAAGATGAATAAATACATACAAAGGGATGGATTTGCTTAAACTTAATGAACCCTCTTAATCCTTGAGGATTATGATGAGCTTAGCAAATTATAACGGCTATCCCTAGACGGTTTCATTCAGCTTTGGAAGGCCCTCTAGCAATCTAAGGGCCAGTAGCTGTCTCAATCATACCTCGACTCCCACAGATTCTTCCTAAGGCGAATACAATCGTTTATTGATAACCAGAATAGTGTTTAGGTCATCAAATCCTGAAGGGGTTAATATATCACCCATCATTATGTCTACTATGCAGCTCCCTTCTCTATTTGGTCCATCAACATGTCCACCTAACCTTGTATATACTGTATATATACATGGGGAGATGGTTGGTTATTCTGGACCCCCTTCTTCCTCATGCTTAGCCCCATTGGTTTTCAAATGTTAAGACGTTTGGCCCATTAGTTTGGTAATTTTAAAACCTTTCACCCCTTTGTTTTGTCAATATTTAGAGTTTTTCGTATCATTTAGGTGCCAGTTTATTCTGGTGAACGATAGCGAGCCTGTAATTTAGGAGAGCGAAGGCCGGGACAAATATATCTTGAAGGGGATCTTGGGGATGTTATTATTGAAGTTTGATGGAGGTTTAGGGAGGAAAATAAAGATTTAGTAAAGAAGTGAAAACACCGACCAAAATATAAACCCCTTAAGGCGGGTGACTTGTTTTTGTTCTGCCCTTTTCTATCTTTCTCTGGCTTGTATCTATTTGGCCCCATTCAGCCTACTGTTTTAAGACGTTTATCCCCATCCAGGTGTACATTTTTTACTGGTGAGCGGTAGCGAGCCAGCATATTTTTTATTTTTGTTTGACAGCAGGCTAAATTTGTACATTTTTCAATAGAAAAATTTCTCCGGCAAAGCCGGATTTCTTCATATAATGCTGGCTCGCTATCGCTCGCCAGAAAGAAATCGACACCTAGATGGGGATAAACGTCTTAAAATAGTTGCCTGAATGGGGCCGAATGGATATAAGCCAGAGAAAGAGAGCAAAGGACAGAAGTAACAAAAAGCAGGTCACCCCCCTTAAATCGGTACGTACAGTCGGATGCCATAGTATCTAGCCCACTCTTAAATATTAAATCTGTACGTACAGTCGGATGCCATAGTATCTAGCCCACTCTTAAATATTAAATCGGTACGTACAGTCGGATGCCATAGTATCTAGCCCACTCTTAAATATTAAATCGGTACGTACAGTCGGATGCCATAGTATCTAGCCCACTCTTAAATATTAAATCGGTACGTACAGTCGGATGCCATAGTATCTAGCCCACTCTTAAATATTAAATCGGTACGTACAGTCGGATGCCATAGTATCTAGCCCACTCTTAAATATTAAATCGGTACGTACAGTCGGATGCCATAGTATCTAGCCCACTCTTAAATATTAAATCGGTACGTACAGTCGGATGCCATAGTATCTAGCCCACTCTTAAATATTAAATCGGTACGTACAGTCGGATGCCCTAGTATCTAGCCCACTATTAAATATTTAATCGGTACGTACAGTCGGATGCCATAGTATCTAGCCCACTCTTAAATATTAAATCGGTACATACAGTCGGATGCCATAGTATCTAGCCCACTCTTAAATATTAAATCGGTACGTACAGTCGGATGCCATAGTATCTAGCCCACTCTTAAATATTCGCGGACTTCACCTATTTCTAATTATGAAAGTATATCTTTGGAAACGAATTTGGGAATACATTTTGTATACATCAACTACAAATTTATATATATTATTTATTGTAAAGCAAGTTCTCTCCAAAAATCAATACAGAGTGTTATAACTGCATAATTATAGACAAATATAAGGGGTCCAGGAATTGTTATGCGTTGGCTAGAGACTATGACATCCGAGTGTACCATCCAATAGGGCTCACCATGTTGCTAATAATGTTCAGTACGTTGATGTGGAGCTGATATGATGTTCAGTACGTTGATGTGGAGCTGATATAATGTTCAGTACGTTGATGTGGAGCTGATATGATGTTCAGTACGTTAATGTGGAGCTGATATAATGTTCAGTACGTTGATGTGGAGCTGATATGATGTTCAGTACGTTAATGTGGAGCTGATATGATGTTCAGTACGTTAATGTGGAGCTGATATGATGTTCAGTACGTTGATGTGGAGCTGATATGATGTTCAGTACGTTAATGTGGAGCTGATATGATGTTCAGTACGTTAATGTGGAGCTGATATGATGTTCAGTACGTTAATGTGGAGCTGATATGATGTTCAGTACGTTAATGTGGAGCTGATATGATGTTCAGTACGTTAATGTGGAGCTGATATGATGTTCAGTACGTTGATGTGGAGCTGATATTTACCAATCGGTTTTCGTTGTACAACAAATCTCAACCTAATCCTTCAATCCCAATAGCCTGTGTCGTCATTATCAGATTGAGTTTCATATGCTTGCACCTTTAATGTTTTCAACCTCTCTTGTGATTATAGTTAATAGCCATCTTAATGTTTAAGGGGAAATTTTAAATTATTTGTTAGTATGTTTATTCATTATTTTGTTGGAGTTTCCTTCCTAGACCTAAATTAAGCTTCAAGATAATACCCCCAAGACCACCCTTCGAGATAAATTTGTGCTTGTTTTCAATAAACAAATATAACTGCCCCGGCCAAATGCCGGCTCCTCCTAAATTGCAGGCTCGCTATAGCAAAATCAACACCCTAGTGGCACGAAAGGTCTTAAAATCACAAAACTAATGGGGCCTATCTAATGAGAGGTGTGGGGGGAGGGGGATTCAGAACTCCCCCCCCCCCCCCCCTCCCCTCTTATAGCCGTTGCATTCGAGCTTGAGTCACTTTAACAGAGAACTTATACTATAGCCTACTGTTTATTTACAACAAAATATGTAAAGGTATTCGCAACTAAATGTTCAATATGAATGTCATATATATATATATATATATATATATATATATATATATATATATATATAGAGAGAGAGAGGGAGAGAGAGAATATATATATATATAATAAATATTATATACACACACTATTTCTAGACATTAATTATTTAACCATATTTATGATTTAATTTATAATCAATCAAATTACATTTTCACATTAATCCGTGTGTTTATTTTTTCACAATGGAAAACCTAGGATATCCAAGATTGTTTACTTACTATAAAACGACACCGAATAAACTGAGTGAAAAATTATCCTTGTCTTCCACTCGGGTGAATTGCTTGATCGTGAAACCCGGTTCTCACGCTAGCGGTTGTTTGCTTGTTACTTCAGTGGGTCACCGGATTTTTTGTCTGTCTATCCTTTTCTTTCTTTCCCTGGCTTGTATCCATTAGTCCCCTTTCAGCCAACTGTTATAAGACGTTTATCCCAATCCAGGTGTCAATTTCTTCCTGGCGAGCGATAGCGAGCCAGCATTGTATGGAGACATCAAGTTTCGCCGGAGACATTTTCTATCGAAAAATGTACAAATTTAACTTGCTGTCAAAACAAAAATATATATATGCTGGCTCGCTACCGCTCGCTAGGAAAATATTGGCACCTGGATGGGGGTAAACAGCTTAAAACAGTAAGTTGAATGGGGCCAAACGGATACAAGCCAAAGAGAGAGGGAGAGAAAGAGAATAAAAGCGAGGTGGGCTCCCTTAAGTCTGCTTGGTTGCACGGCCTGTTGCATTATTTCCTGCGGCGGGTGTCATTACCGTGTGTCTGTTTTACCAATTGCCAATTTCTTTGTGTTATTGTGTGCAAAGGTTCAGAAACAAATTGGTTGCATTAGTCGGGTGTAATTTCGTAGCACTATAGTTCATTCATTATAGAGATGCAACATTGCGGCGTGTAGACAGAGATTGTAGGGAACTAGTAAGAGGAAGTGAGTTGATTAGAAAAAATGCTTTTGATTTTACTCATTCGAGAAGTGCGGTATGGGTGGAGTCTCCCCACAAATGCAAACACTACTCAATACACGGGCGCACTGCGTCCCGATATAAAGCAAGAAGTTGTGCAGGGGTGGGGAACCGATGGAAACAGTTGATACCTGAGGGTGAGGTATGCAGTTTTTGTAGCGCAAATTGCATTTAAAATGAAGTTGTTGTTTTTTGTTTTCATACTTCTGTGCCCACAATATTTACGAGGATAATAATGTACACACACCCATTAATTCACTGACATGCGCCTGTCGTTCACGGGTGTTTTTTTTTTTCTGGACCCCCTTCATACTAATTTTTAGTCCCATTAGTTTTGCGATGTTAAGACGTTTGCTGTATTTGTTTGGCTTTTTAAATACCGTTCGCCCAATTTATTTGGCAATATTATTATAAGACCTTTTGGGCCAATTAGGTATCGATTTTTGTTTTCTGGCGAGCGATTACAAGCCTATAATTTAGTAGGAAACATATTCAAAATTACCTCGAAGGGGGGTCTTAAGAGTATTACCTCGAAGGGGGGTCTTAAGAGTATTACCTCGAAGGGGGGTCTTAAGAGTATTTATTTTAATCCTGACCGGAGTGTAGGGAGCAAAGTTACAAACAAAGTAATAAATAAAACAATAAATACAAACTTCTTAAAATTACTGTACACCAAAATATTTGAATTACTTATTCATGTACAGGGTGAAGACTTATATTACTTATTCATAATGTACAGGGTGAAGACTTATATTACTTATTCATAATGTACAGGGTGAAGACTTATATTACTTTCATATTATACTTCAAGGGTCGGGATGAGTGAATTACGATTGATTAAACAATATACGTGTAAATCATTCCTACTAGTGGCTCTATTATACTAAGGATTCAAAGGTATTATTGTAACAGTGAAAATTGTGGGTAGAACACACCTACAAATGGTACTTATACATTGAAATTATTATATCTGATTAATTCTGCACACACACACACACACACACACACACACACACACACACACATACACACACACACACACACACGCGCGCGCGCGCAATTAAAAACGAATTATAGCATATGAATGAATTCATCTTGTTAATTTGTATAGTTATTTTAAGTATAATGTCATATATATATATATATATATATATATATATATATATATACAGTGTATACAGAGAGAGAGAGAGAGAGAGAGAGAGAGAGATCCACTGTTTAATAACATTACCTAAGGAGTTATTATCTATTGAGGTAAACGACTTGTTTGATATTGACAATAATCAATTGTTACAAAGTAGAATCATTATTATTGCCAACATGAAGGTCACGTGGTAAACCCGAGATATGTGCAGCATCATGTACTACGTCTGTTGTGATAGTCAGTCAATATGTACCCGTGTTTCATGTTTACAGACGGTGCCTGAGCAGTTTTTATACATCCTTCCTGAGGTCAGAGAGTACGATAATATATTCAATTTGGGGTTTGAGTATAACTCACTGGGTTAATTAAATACGTACAATGGTTTAACGTCATTTTTCCATTACATGCGTTGTAACGGCTCAGACGGGGTTGCCTTTCAGTAGTTGGAGTGTACTGTAGTACAATAAAGTCCGCCACAGCACTGCCTCACCAAGTCATGACTGTGGCTGATGTTGGTATAGTGCTAACCGTGCCTCAGCAAGACTCAACCGAGTCCCCCTGCAGCACTTGCACCTGCAGTATCTGCAACCACACCAGCCTTAACAGTGCTACAAAAAGACAGCACCATAACAAGACTCTACTGTATAGAAGGCAATTGGATTATAGAACAATAGAGTCCTGCCCCAACACTGCTCCAACATGCAAACACTGTTGCCGACACAGGTGTGGTGCCAAACAGCGCCCAGGTAAGACTAAGTCCCCTGTGGCGCCTATCCGCAGCCCACCAGCTTCGGCAGTGCCATACAAAGACAGTGCTGAGATAAAGACTTTATTGCATAGTAATGGCTGTTGGTCCACAAGTAGTCGCCTTGTACGACACGCAGTAGGATGCGTGAGGCATATTCTTGTTTTCCTCCACCCCTTGGTGGTTGTTTTATCTCAGCTGAGGGAAAATTGTGATGTCCCTATCTAGATTACTCAGTTATTACCAAAATGATGTACCAACATGTGTTGTTGACTAGGAAGACGTGGCATTAATATGACAGAGATATATAAGGGAACTAGATCTGCATTTTTTTAACACATATGTATTAGTTTCATATTTGTTCATAACATATCCGGAAAATCGCTGCTAGGGAATTTAGTTTACCATCAGCTGTAAAAAACTCGACTATAGTATAAGCTTATCTGTTGCTATGCCTAACCCATAACTCTATATCCATTAATTATAGGAAGGCCATCAATCGTAACCCCTAACCTTCAAAAAATGCTAGAGCAAATGGGCCGTACATTACTACACCTATACGGTTGATGACCCTTCCTAAATGGTAGAAATATTAGTTCGATTCCCCCCTGATACTACTCTCCTTGACGCGGTTGGGGGGCTTCGGGTCCGACGACGGGAGCTTGATGGGGGATGGTTGTGGTACTTACCCTTCCTATCTCCCCTCGAGCTTTCGTCCTCAGCTTGACTAATTTTGAGTAGTTTTTCATTCCTCATTCTATGTTTTTCCCCTTCTATTCTTATTCTGTCCCATTTGGCTGTCCTCGGCAGCCTATATCTCATGTCTCCCTGGCCTGGCCAGGTAGCAGACTCCTGACCTGATTTGTCTCTTCGGTTGCTGTTGTGGCCGAACTGACTTGATTCCCTTCGGTAATGCATTTTTTGCTTCTCGATGTGATTTTTTCTACCTTCGACCTGATCTTTCATTCTTCTCCCTGATCACTTCTTGGTTGGTGTTGCGGTGTAGCAGTTCTTGCCTCATCCTTCGGCCCTGCCCCATAAGAGCTGTGATGTGGAGCTCATGTGGTCCGGCTGAACTGGTGAGATGGCGAGAAATGTCTGCGTGTCTTCACCTTCCTCGATTTGTTCCCCTACTGCCCTTCCCGATCTATCTTGACTCGTTTAGTTATATATCTTGATCGAATCCTTCGGGCCAGCCCTATGAGAGTTCTTTTGTAGAGCTCAGTGGTCTGGTTAAACTAATATTAAAAAAAAAAAAAAAAAAAAAAATCGATTACTCTAGTCGGTTTTCAGCTACAGAGGTTTGGGATCAGGATTTCTGGCCTACCTATAAGGAATGGATATAGAGTTATGGGTTAGGCATAGCAACATATAGACTTATACACTATATACACTATAATGAATTAAGGGAACTCAGACGGTATTGTGCAGCATAATTTAATGGTTTGGCTCAATGGTTTAAGGAAGGCGTTTAGTTTGCTCTCTAAACCTCTATCAAACTTTAAAGAACACCCACAAGGCCCTCCTTCGATATAAATTTGTACATTTTTCGGCAGAAAAATGTCCCGGCCGAAGGCCGATTCCTCTTCAAATACAGGTTCGCTATTGCTCGCCAGGAAAAAAACATTGGCACCTAAATTACATGAAAGGTATTTCATATTGGCAAATGAATGGGGCACAAGGTCTGAAAATCGCCAAACTAGTGGGGTGAATGTCTTGAAATCTCATAACTAATAGGGCTAAACATGAGGGAGGAGGAGGACTGGAAAAACCAACTGCCTCTCCTTAACTATATATGCAGTGTGTATAATGTCCTTATATGTGTCTTGTCTCTCCTTCAGGTACGTACGTGTTGTCCTGGTGGATTCGTATATATGTGCGGTTAGTGCAAGAGATCCGAATTCTGTATCCATTAAGGGAGCCCACCTCGCTTTTTTTTTCTCTCTTTCTCTCCCTCTCTCTTTGGTTTGTATCCATTCGGCCCCATTCAGCCTACTGTTTTAAGACGTTTACCCCCATCCAAGTGTCAATATTTTCCTGGCGAGCGGTAGCGAGCCAGCATATATATATTTTTGGTTTGACAGCAAGCTAAATTTGTACATTTTTCGATAGAGAAATGTCTCCGGCGAAGCCGGATTTCTCCATACAATACTGGCTCGCTATCGCTCGCCAGGAAGAAATCGACACCTGGATGGGGATAAACGTCTTAAAACAGTTGGCTTAATGGGGCCGAATGGATACGAGCCAAAAGGAGAGGGAGAGAAAGAGAACAAACGCGAGGTGGGCTCCCTTAAAATGCTGACGAATTTTTATTAACTTATTTATCTATTATTGTTTTATTATCTTGTTCCTCCTTAGGCCTCCATCAAGCTTAAACCCTCAAACTGCAGGCTCGGTATCGCTCGCCAGGATAAAATTGACACCTTAATTTTTTTTTTTTTTTTTTTTTTAAGAGACAATGAACGGAGGAAGGAAAAACACAGATAAAACAAAAAGGTCCATGTGCCTAAAGGCATCCTCCATTCATAAAATGTTTGTAACAACTGGATTTAAACATTTGTTGATTGTAAGTTTGTGGAAAGCAATTCGAGGGAAGTGAATTCCAAAGAGTAGTAGCTCTGGGGATAAATTAATTCTGATAAGCAGAAGTTCTGCATTGTGGAGGAGAAAGTGTAAATTCATGGGCGCTCTCAGCTGCCCTAGTTCTACGGGGAAAGATGTGGAGAGGCGGCACAATTGAAGCAAGTTCCTCGGAACATTGCTGTGAAAATATCTGTAGAATAATGCAAGGGATGCAACGTTTCTTCGTATGGCTAATGTAGGAAGGTCCTGTGTGATTGCAGGGTTATTGATTAATCTAATAGCTTTATTTTGAATTTTGTCCAACTGCCTCAATGCAACCACTCCACTTCCACCCCACAGAGGTGAACAGTAATCCATCTGAGAGCGCACATAACTTTTATATATTACGGCCAACTGCTCGTCAGTGAAGAATTCTCGAACTCTGTACAGGAGTCCCAGTTTTTTTAGAGGCATTCTTAGCAATGCTTCTAACATAATGTGTCCAGCTCAAGTTAGTAGTTAATGTTACACCGAGAATGTCAATACTAGGGGAAGTGGGAATATTTACATCATTAAAAAATATATGGGAGTCAGTGAGATTCTGTCGGTTAGAAAATTGAATGTACTTGGTTTTCTGTGCATTAAAGGAAACTAGATTCTCTTGTCCCCATTCATTAATTCTAGAAAGGTCCCGGTTCAGAGAAATTGCAGTGTTTATTTTTGAATTTATAAGATCGGGTTGGGTGAAAAAATTGGTAAATGTGAAGGAACTGTGGAGTGTTGAGTCATCTGCGTAGGAATGTATTGGATTATGAGTGGTAGATATGAGATCATTGATATGAATGAGGAACAGAGTTGGGGCCAAAACTGATCCCTGGGGAACACCAGCATTTATTGAGTGAAATTGAGAATAGAAATTGAGAATAAATGGCATAAATGGTCTTGAAATCGCCAGACTAATCAAGCGAAGTTCTTCATTTCTCAAAACTAATGGGCCTAATCATGAGAGAGAAGGGGGTCCGGAAAGCCTCCTCACAATGCATGAACCGCTTACAAATTTACTCCTTTTCCGTAGAACCCGACATCATTGATAATAACATAAAATATAATTTGTCAAATATTCTCTTTATGCACAATCACTTGGGAAAATAATAATCCTTTGGTGTTATCATTATGCTATAATTGTAGGTGGGCCAAAAGTCCCAACCCCTGCCGGTCATAACTCATAAACAACTTCTGTAATCGAAATAATACCATTTGGGAAAAGTCAGCCACGGAATAGGTGTGGAATTTGCCAACCCATATGCTCTAGCCCTTTTCTAGTTACAGAGGTTTGGGGTCCAGATTTATGGCTTATCTATAAGGAACTGGGTATTGTATAAATTAGAGGTGGATCGGATGTAATTTTTTCAATATTTGCGGATGCGGATATTTATTTTCCATGTTTGCGGATTCGGGTATTGTTAGTCTTCTAGAGTTTTAGCCACAGTTAATAGATATTTTAAGATACTAAAACGTATGAGTAATATTATAAAATACAAATGTTAAGAGATAGAGGAACCAGAAATATATCGACGCCTGAATGAGGCGAAATATCTTATGGTTCCCAAATAATGGGTCAGAACGTCTTAAACTCTCAAACACAATGGATTAAAATGGAGAAGGTCCACACAGACCCTCATTGCACCGGCTAGGGTTAACCTGACTTTCAAAAAAAAATAAAAAAATGCATCGGGTTGTCTGTGCACAGATACCGCCCTCCGGCAGTGGCGAGGGCGGGAGGGGAGTCTGAATGAGGACAGGGAGGTAGGAAAGGTTAGCGGGCAGTGGCGAGGGCGGGAGGAGAGTCTGAATGAGGACGGGGAGGTAGGAAAGGTTAGCGGGCAGTGGCGAGGGCGGGAGGGGAGGTAGGAAAGGTTAGCGGGTAGTGGCGAGGGCAGGAGGGGAGTCTGAATAAGGACGGGGAGGTAGGAAAGGTTAGCGGGCAGTGGCGAGGGTGGGAGGGGAGTCTGAATGAGGATGGGGAGGTAGGGAAGGTTAGCGGGCAGTGGCGAGGGCGGGAGTCTGAATGAGGACGGGGAGGTAGGAAAGGTTAGCAGGCAGTGGCGAGGGCGGGAGGGGAGTCTGAATGAGGACGGGGAGGTAGGAAAGGTTAGCGGGCAGTGGCGAGGGCGGGAGGGGAGTCTGAATGAGGACGGGGAGGTAGGAAAGGTTAGCGGGCAGTGGCGAGGGCGGGAGGAGAGTCTGAATGAGGACGGGGAGGTAGGAAAGGTTAGCGGGCAGTGGCGAGGGCGGGAGGGAGTCTGAATGAGGACGGGGAGGTAGGAAAGGTTAGCGGGCAGTGGCGAGGGCGGGAGGGGAGTCTGAATGAGGACGGGGAGGTAGGAAAGGTTAGCGGGCAGTGGCGAGGGCGGGAGGGGAGTCTGAATGAGGACGGGGAGGTAGGGAAGGTGTTATCACACAGGGTGATGTGATGCGACTAGTGCAGTAGCATGTTGGTGTAGTGCTGCTTGCTTGCATGCAATTCTCGCTTTCAGCTGCTGCCGCTAGCTAACCCTTGTGGTGAAAAGGGGAGCCGAGTGCGTAAGTCTCCCTCTGCCAGTACGCAGCCTCTCCATCACCAAGACTCCTATTGTGCCTCCCCGGGGCCACACACGGTAACTGGGTGTCTTGCGACCCCAGGCTAAATCAATAGGGGATCTAAGGGCATGCGGTGGCCCCCAGAGGTATGATGTGCATCCTTGTCATCTACCAACAACCGCACACACCCACTGCCTTGTAGTTTAGTCTAGTAAGACAAAGGCTAGGGGAGCACAACCTGAGAGAAAAGCAGACGTTGGGGTCACGTCCTGGTGGTTTCCGACAAACTGGAATCCCGGCAGTCTCCTGCAGTATTAAGCAGGAGCTGGGTCGTCTTGGGTCACCCCCTTGCCATCAGCAACCCCTGTTCAGTACCAAGATAGTGAAGTTGGAACTGCGCACCTCCCTCGGCACTCTAAACTCTTCTATGCGCAGGTTTTCTCTTAATGCTTTGCAGGAAGGGAACGTCATCATCGGACTACGATGGACTACCATAAGCATATGACCACAGATGCACGGTATCTAATGGTTGTGTCACACTGGACCAGAGTTTGGGAGGCAACCTTAGCTTTATCTAGGGCAGGGTGGATCTTTTTCGATTCACTCTGTTTTATTCCATTAGTTTGCATTAATTTGGAGACTTTAAGACGTTTCATCTCATCAGTTTGGTAATTATATGACACTTCATTCCATTCAGGTGTCAATTGTTTTTCTGGGCAAGCAACAGCGAGTTTGCAATTTATGAGAAATCAGGCCGAAACTTGAAGGGGGTTTCTGGGATGTTTCTAGCTTGAAGGAGGTCTGAGGAGGATCGGGGAGGGGTTTAGTATAGGGGGCATGTAATAAATACATTACTCGGTAATGACCAACACAATCATAACCCTCAATATTAACCCCTTGAGGATCTGACGCGTTTTAGCAGTTTACTCTGGATATCATTAGACTAGGAAGGGTATATGGAAGTCAGAGGGATTATGGAGACAGTCTTTACTCATTTACTTAGTACAGATCCTTCCTAAACTGTATGAAATCGTATAAAATGTGAGAACGCGTGATGATCCTCAAGGGGTTAAATATACCAAATCATAATAATCTTCCAAACCTCGCACCCGACTGAATGAAACCTATCTACACAGAGATAACAGCAGGGTTACCAAATGAACACACAATACCGCTTGATCCGTTCTTAAAAGTCGCTCGATAGTAAATTGATGTTAACAAATATCGCTAGAATAATGCCACAATCTCAAGAATAGGGCTCGAAAATGTCTAATTTTTTCTAGAATATCGCTAGAAATTATGTCACTAGATGAAAAAAATATTGCCGCTAGATTGAAGTGCATACTTCTAGATCTAGCGGTAAAGATAGTAAATTGGCAACACTGTATATGAACGCAAATGGATGTTATCTAATGGCTATTGGACACAGTCCACTGATAACACAGTTTGGGAGGCCAACTTAAAGTGCAAATACCGCTTGGTTAGGTTAGTGTTTTTGTGTACAGTTTGCTTTTGTGTATCTAATAGCTCTAAAGGTAGCTGGTTTAAGTAATAGAAGTATAGCTAATGAACAGTAACTTCATAATGCATGAAATAACAACATTCTTATTCATATAATGCAATCCAGTAATGCCTCTTCAACTAAGTTAATCAACCCTAAATGTATTTATAACTAGAGTGGCACTCTGGAGAGCGCATAACTACACCTACCCTGGTGGAGGTATGCGCTCTACCGATCACCTCTTAAGAGGAAACACTTCTTCCTTGGCGCATATTCTACCTGCCCACCGAGTTTCGTGACAATTGGTTTATAACTTTGTGAGATATCTTGTTTACAGACACACAGACAAACAAACATAGGGAAACACATAACCTCTGCAACTTCGTTGGTGGAGGTAATAATCACATACGTGCTGTACCCATTGCAAAACAAATTGATGAGTCATTATACCAAAATATTGTTATTATACTTTGATAATTACTACCATTCCCTTATGTCTGTTTAATAAGGCTAAAGGTTACAACAAGGCCGAACAGATGATATAGCACAGGGCGTGTCAGTGGCCGTATGTGTGTGTGTGTTTGTGTGTGTGTGTGTGTGTGTGTGTGTGAAGGCAGCAAAAACAGCAGGCGAGATACAAGTGTGGCCTAAGAAAAGCACTCGTACTAACGGGTCTTCCTTCGTGGACTTCTCGCTGCAAGGCAATGAAAAGTTAGAGTGGTCATACGAATGTGTTTTGTTAATGTTCAACGAACACTTTTGTATGGCCTTTTGATGTCAATCCTGATCTAACAACATATGCACGTGACCTTTATCAATATATAGCCACTTTTAATAATCTACCCTTGAATGAGCATTAAATCCGGCGATGTGTCTCTTTCCATTTTAACTTTTCTGAGATAAACTTTTATAAGGTTTCGGCGGATTGAAAATATTCGAATTTGATTTAAAGCTATTTCCTTGTAATGTAGTTGCTGAAACTAATGTAATAATAATTCGGTAACTCTGAATACTCAATCTACAGTCAAGCTGAACAAAATAATGCACAATAATTCTACCACTCATAAAGTAACTTCAGCCTAGTTGCAAAAACTAGTGTAAACTTATTCCCAAATTGTTGCCAGAACACAGTCCCAAATCGAAGATTGCCGGATAGAGCTTTCGTGTTAAGGCGGTGATACACGAGCGCTTTTTCCGGCAATTGTGGTCTGGAATCTTAAGTAAAGCTATGTATTATTGCAGTCTCTTAGAATCATATATATTCAGACTAGTTGTCGTTTCCAATACCAAAATACCACCAACTAGTATGAGAAAAAAACTTGCTCATCGAAAATTGAGGGAAAAATCGCTGGTGTGACGTCACCGTTACTCCAGGTTGTAAGGCAATGGATAGATAAAGGTCAGACGAGTTTCAGAATACATGTTAGGCAACTGCGGTGCAATGCCTGGAGTCTGCTTGAAAGGGGTGCTGTGCTTACATGTGTGGACCCCGAGCTGTGAGGTGGAAAGATATACTGTGGGAAAATATTAGTCTGTCTAGGAAATGCTGATCTGTGCCCGAGTGCGGTGTTTTGACACATTTCCTAGCCCAGCACCTCTCTATAGTAAACAGGAAAGGTATCGATGCATACATACTTATTTGATTATGTGCAATATCCCACGATATAATTTGCTGTGTGGACTAACACAATTTGTGATAATGCGTTTGGGAGTGTAAGTTATTTATTTAGAAAACGTGTAAACTATGTTAATGATTGGGCAAGATAGCTTAACTAAATAGATTATTATGACGCATTTTAACAAATTATTGTTGCTCTCAATTGATAATTTTATACAGCTTCCATAATTATACCCTTCCTATTCTAAATCAAATCGTCAAGTAGAGAGCTATAATTATAATATAAATATAATGCGTACTATATCTTGAAAGGGTTTATAATACGGTGTGAGTTTCATGCCTGGGGTGATTTAGCATGGCCAAAATATGAAGGTGTAATAATTTTGGAAAAGCAAATGTTAAGCCCATGAGGATTATGACGCGTTTCGATTTATTTATTTATTTATTTGTATTTTTATTGGGGGGGGAGGGGCTATATTTTGAGGATTTTATACAACTTGGGAAGGCTCTCTAGGAATCAGAAGGGTCAAACATTATCTCAATCAACCCTCAGCCTTTCATACATACCCTTCCTAATCTGAATAAAATCGTCTACTATTAGCCAAAAAACAGAACAGAAATGCGTATCGGATCTTGAAAGGGTTAATGAAAGTGAGAGCTGTTGTGAACATTTTATTTTCGATTTATCTCTTTGCTAGGAATGGATTCAAAGTCCTACAGTAAAATATTTGGAAAACACTTCGTTGTAATAAAGACTTAAGGGAGATTGTTTTCTGGCCCCTCTTCTCCCCCATATTTAGCCCCATTAATTTTGAGATTTTATGACGTTCGCCCCATTAGTTTGGCGATTTTAAGACCTTTCGTCCCTTTTCGTTGTCAATTGAAAGACCTTTCGTGCCATGCAGGTGTCGAATCTTTCTTGGCGAGTGGAAAGCGAGCCTGTAATTTAGAACGAACCTGACCGAATTTGTCTACAGATAAATCGACATATTTATCTCAAAGGGGGGTCTTTGGGTATTATTTAAACTTGATGCAGGTCTAGGGAGGAAACTGAATTAATATATACAAAAACACACTTATTCCTTTAATAACCTATAAGACGTAAGAAGGCGGGAACCGGTCGAAGGCTTACTGACCCACAGCATACTTGGCATATCCTTGATCTGATCTTATGTCTGGTCTAGATATCCTGTAAGACATTATCATGAATCTTCCCTTGATCACACTACTCTACCCTGTTTCAAATAAGTAGGACAAAACTCTTAAACATTAACTTCTTTAATTCACAAAGACCAGAGTATTCGAGCAAATATTTACACCATTTGGGAAAGGTCATCCAGGGAATAGGTGTGGACATTTACAGCCCATTTCCTCTAGCCCTTTTTTAATTACAGAGGTTAGGATTAATGATTTCTGACCTACCTCCTTGGAATAGGGTTTAGGATACTAGTCGATTCTTTATAGGTAGGCCATAAATTGTGACTCCTAACCTCTGCAACTCAAAAAGGGCTAGAGCAAATGGGCGGAACATTCCCTCACATATTATCTGGCTGACACTTTCTAAATGCTAAAACTATTAGCTCGATTACTCTAGTCGTTTCTGAGTTAAAGATGTTAGTAGTCAAGATTTTTGGCCTACCTATGATGAGAGCTGGTTGAAGGCTGGTCCTGTCCAGAGTGAGTTATGGCATCCTCTACCCAACCTTAGCTGTTTTTGTCTGTCTCTTTTCCTGTACTGCTTTTCCCACTTAGGGGGTGGAAGGCTAGGAAACCTCCCGTTGTAAAATTCACCTACTAGACGAGACAGAGAAAGGAACGAGAGGTCATGAAAGTGGTCCCAACCCCTAAGAACTGGAACTATATATATGTTGTTTCTGTTCGGGCTCTGTCTCGAGTCGGCCACCCCCAGGCTATTAGGTATGTACCCGAGTACATACATACATATATACATACATACATACATAATGAGTGGAATATTGGCACATGAAAAAATAATCTTAGACGACTTTCTCAAACCTACGTGACACCAGCGCTAAATTTATGGCGTGTTTTCTAGCCCAATGCCGAATTTGGCTTTCATTTTTCATCACATTTTCGCTAAATTTGCCTCAGTTTACTTCATTTATTTACGACCGCCATCAAGTCTAGGTTCTGGCTTAATGCTATATCGACCAAGTGCAAATTCACCAGGTTAAACTACTGTAAATAGAGTATATTATGTATGGACGGGGAAGGAGTCATAATGAGGGTGTATTGACCTTGTGACGGGGAAGGAGTCATAATGAGGGTGTATTGACCTTGTGCCGACTACCATCACCCGGCACCCTCAGCCGTGAATGTCACACATGGACGGTATAGTAAACATTACAGTCTTGAAGCTTTACTTTGTTCACTCTTTGGAGGTGACACATACACTCTCTCATATTTTGAATGTTATGTTCAGCAACAAAATACACTGATAAGTATTTAGATCAATATTCAAAGTATAAATTATTGCCTCCTAAACGAAGTGGGAGGAGGTAATGTTTTTGCTCCTTGTTTGTCTATTTGTCCGTTTACCTGTAAACAAGGTATCAAAACAAAATATGAACCAATGTCTACACATTTGGTGGGCAGATAGGATATGCACCCAGTAAGGAGTTACTCAATTTAAGAGGTGATCGGTAGAGCGGATACGTCCACCAGCTTAGGCGGTTCACGAAGTTATAGACTGATTTTCACAAACTTTGGCGGCTAGATAGGTAATAAACATTATAATAAACAGTATAATTAGTAGGGGTCAGAATTATGTTGTGTATTTAAACAAGGCTTCATATAGAGGTATTTGTCACTGGAATTTCCAATGTAGATTAACCTTACCCGAGTATTATTGATATAAATAATGGCCAAGTGTTAATGATATCATGTATTAAGAATGGATCATTATATTACAATGTTGTCTTTCGGAGTATACAATTAACTTTTGAACAATACAAGTAGGAAATAATATACTCTGCTTAATTAATGGCATTTCCGAGTAATTTATTGTGTCGAAGAAGGGTTAATGCAATTATTTTTGGTGATATTAACAAGTGAAGCTTATATAATAATATATAGGAAACGCAACGTTTGGATTCAGGTAAGTTATGCTCTTTGTACACATTATTGTTAATATGTAATGTTATTATTAGTAATATTATTATTATTATTATTATATTTATTATTATTATTATTATTATCAATTATTAGTATTATTATTATTTGTATTATTATTATTAATATTATTATTATCATTAGCCATTTTGTATACACCTTCCACAATCACATACTACTTTTAACATCTTATAGATTTTGTTATTAACCCTCTTGGTATTAAGACGCTTTTCTTCATTACGCTGGCTAACATATGACGATTTTACATTTTTGGAAGGCTCTGTAGTAACCTAAATGGTGCACTTGATCTCACATACCCTTTATAATCCCACAGACTCACCCTGAACTTAATACAATCGTCTAACTATAGCCAGAAGAAAGTTAAAAAGTGTGCCCATTAATATGTTTTACATTATAATGTATGCTCCTTGAGGACGAACGATAATTTTACTTGAATAAAATCGTATGTTGTTAATATGAATTTAAAATATTAAAAGTCATCACATTGAATAGATTAAGGATGTACAGTATTATTATTGATGTGTTTATATATGTATGTATATAATATTGTCCACTAGTTTATTGACTAGACCTCCATCAAGCTCATAATTCATATACTGTATATGCCCCATATATATATTTTTTTTTTTTTTTCGGTAGAAAAATGTCCCCTCTTAAATTTCAGGCTCACTTTCGCTCGCCAGGAAAACATTGACACCTAAATGGCTCAGAATGTCTTATAACATCGCCAAACTAATGGGGCGAATGTCTTACAATCCTAAAAGTAATGGGGCTAAACATGAGGAAGAAGGGGGTCGAGAAAACCTCCCCTTAATTGAACTCGACCCACCTGTCGTGAATCCCACCCATTGATTATACATTTGTAACACACATTTGTAACACACCTGTCACACCTAGAGTCCCTGTAGTAATAAACACCTGCCAACCATTACACCTGTCACACACCTAGAGCCCCTGTAGTAATAGACACCTGCCAACCATTACACCTGTCACACCTAGAGCCCCTGTAGTAATAGACACCTGCCAACCATTACACCTGTCACACTTAGAGTCCCTGTAGTAATAGACACCTGCCAACTATTACACATGTCACACCTAGAGCCCCTGTAGTAATGGACACCTGCCAACCATTACATCTGTCACACCTAGAGCCCCTGTAGTAATAGACACCTGCCAACCATTACACCTGTCACACCTAGAGTCCCTGTAGTAATAGATACCTGCCAACCATTACACCTGTCACACCTAGAGTCCCTGTACTAATTGACACCTCCCGACCTCTACACCTGTCACACCTAGAGTCCCTGTAGTAATAGACACCTGGCAACCATTACACCTGTCACACCTAGAGTCCCTGTAATAATAGACACCTGTCAACCATTACACCTGTCACACCTAGAGTCCCTGTAGTAATTGACACCTGCCAACCATTACACCTGTCACACCTAGAGTCCCTGTAGTAATAGGCACCTGCCAACCATTACACCTGTCACACCTAGAGTCCCTGTAGTAATAGACACCTGCCAACCATTACACCTGTCAAACATAAAGTCCCTGTAGTAATAAACACCTGCCAACCATTTCACCTGTCAAACCTAAAGGCCCTGTAGTAATAGACACCTGCCAAGCATTACACCTGTCAAACCTAGAGCCCCGGTAGTAATAAACACCTGCCAACCATTTCACCTGTCACACCTAGAGCCCCTGTAGTAATAAACACCTGCCAACCACTACACCTGTCAAACCTAAAGGCCTTGTAGTAATAGACACCTGCCAACCACTACACCTGTCACACCTAGAGTCCCTGTAGTAATAGACACCTGCCAACCATTACACCTGTCACACCTAGAGTCCCTGTAGTAATAGACACCTCCCAACCTCTACACCTGTGACACCTAGAGTCCCTGTAGTAATAGACACCTGGCAACCATTACACCTGTCACACCTAGAGCTCCTGTAGTAATAGACACTTGCCAACCATTACACCTGTCACACCTAGAGCCCCTGTAGTAATAGATACCTGCCAACCATTACACCTGTCACACCTAGAGTCCCTGTAGTAATAGACACCTGCCAACCATTACACCTGTCACACCTAGAGCCCCTGTAGTAATAAACACCTGCCAACCATTACACCTGTCAAACCAAAAGGCCCTGTAATAATAGACACCTGCCAACCATTACACCTGTCACACCTAGAGTCCCTGTAGTAATAGACACCTGCCAACCATTACACCTGTCACACCTAGAGTCCCTGTAGTAATAGACACCTGCCAACCATTACACCTGTCACAACTAGAGTCCCTGTAGTAATAGACACCTGCCAACCATTACACCTGTCAAACATAAAGTCCCTGTAGTAATAAACACCTGCCAACCATTACACCTGTCAAACCTAAAGGCCCTGTAGTAATAGACACCTGCCAAGAATTACACCTGTCAAACCTAGAGCGCCTGTAGTAATAAACACCTGCCAACCATAACACCTGTCAAACCTAAAGGCCCTGTAGTAAAAGACACCTGCCAAGCATTGCACCTGTCAATCCTAGAGGCCCTGTAGTAATAAACACCTGCCAACCATTTCACCTGTCACACCTAGAGTCCCTGTAGTAATAGACACCTGCCAACCATTACACCTGTCACACCTAGAGCCCCTGTAGAAATAGACACCTGCCAACCATTACACCTGTCAAACCTAGAGCCCCTGTAGTAATAGACACCTGCCAACCTCCGTTATATTAATGCCACTGGTGTCACTATAGTATATTCACAATAATTAGGCCTAACCTCTATACCTCGAAAAGGGCTAGAGGAAATGGGTTGTAAATTCTCACCTTTTATCGGTGGCTGACTCTTCCCAAATGGTAGAAACAGTAGCTTGATTACTCTAGTCCTTCTTATAGTTATAGAGGTTAGATGTTACGACTGCTGCATATTTATAATGCATGGACTATAGCCTCTTCTTACACTCAAATATTGGTGCAGGATATACAATTTGGTCGGTGGATAATAATTTATACAGCATCACTAATAAAGTAGGATTCTGTTGTTTGATAATTATGGCACTAAAATGGCGTAACACAAAAATCAAATAAATACACTGTCTTACCATAAATTTCGTACACTCTGTTGCTGTGCAGCTGGCGGTATTCTGCCATGTCTTCCTCATGATTTCTTACTTATTATATACAATGTGTAGCGAAATATGGTGTTAATAATACAAATATGGTATTAATATGATAAAGGGACATACTAGTGTTACATATTGCCATTAGATATCGAGAAATAAATCACAAAGGGATTCACTTTACCTTCAGCTGAAATAAAACCGAGTATTTTCAGCGCAACATAAATCTAAACCAGCTCCAGATTGCATGTAGAGTATGTTTGCGTAAGGTCCACACACACACACACACTAATAGATGGTTCCTTCACAAGCAGCAGCACACAAGGACCCTGCGTGCGAGAGGTTCACTCACACCGCCTACTGCTTGCTACACTTCTTCACCCCAAGGTAGAGATCCTGCACTACGAGAGAACGGCCAGACTTTCACTTAAAAGCCATTTGATTACCTTAAAGGGGTAGGGTATATTTGTGTGCATATATATTAATTAATTCATGTATTTTTGTTAGCTTCCTCGTTAAACCTTCATCAAGCTTGAAAGAACACCCACTAGACCCCCTTTTCTAGATTTTGTTTTTAAACAATTCGGTAGAAAATGTCCCGGCCGAAGGCCGTTTCCCCTCTCTCGCCATGAAAAGATCGACACCTAAATGGCGTGAAAGGTTCTAATATTGACAAAGAGATGGGGTGAAAGGTCTTAAAATCGCCAAACTAATCGAGCGAACGTCTTAAAATCTCAAAACTAACGGGGCTAAACCGGAGGGTGAAGCGCGTCAAGAACAACCAACAATCCTTCGTGAGTTATCAAACAAAGTTATATTGTTTTAGTTTTGATCGTGTGGAATATAGATCCAAAGAACAGACTAGCCTATAATATACTATGTCATTATTGTCAAATGTGTATTATGGGTGTGGACATATTTGACTGTACAGAGTGGGTTAATGACACCAGGGGCACCAATATGGCGGAGGTTGGCCGGTCTCTGCTACAATAGGGTCTTTAGTTCTAAGGTTTTTGTGAGTGTCGGATGTCCGGAGTTTATGCCTGCTTGGTGTTGGTGTAATGTGTGTAATCCAGGCCGCTCTTCTGCACCCACACAGTCAGGTCACAGGAAACTGGCTTGTATTTCCGCCCATAGGTCTTTTCACTCACAGTTGTTTCGTACATACTTCAAATTGATTCAGGCACATCTAACCATCTATCTGTCAAAATGCGTCATAAAATGTCATAATCTAGGGACATATCAATGCCTTTCTCTAAGCGCTAGTGAATTCTTCTGAAGAAAAAAAAAATTTGTTTTGAGATATAAATTACCACAGTAGTAGTAGTAGTAGTAGTAATTTCAATTGTAGTAGTAATATTCTCTCAACCTAACTGGATTTAAGCTGACCTATCTTAACTTGGAAATGCCTACCCGAGTCATTGTTATCGTTATCTCACATAAGCTAACCTGATCTAAACTAACACAATTTACAGTAACCCTATTTGTATCATAATATATCCTACCCATACCTAAACAACTTTACTTACATATAATTAAGCCTTTCCTAATCTAAACTTGAGAGTGCTGGCGAAAATACTTATGGACGAAAGGACAACTGCCTCATCACCGAGGACATCCCTTTTACTCTCTCCCTCAATGTCTTCGCTGTTGACCTACCCTCTTTACTATTCTCTGTTGACCTACCCTCTTTACTATTCTCTGTTGACCTACCCTCTTTACTATTCTCTGTTGACCTACCCTCTTTACTATTCTCTGTTGACCTACCCTCTTTACTATTATCTGTTGACCTACCCTCTTTACTATTCTCTGTTGACCTACCCTCTTTACTATTCTCTGTTGACCTACCCTCTTTACTATTCTCTGTTGACCTACCCTCTTTACTATTCTCTGTTGACCTACCCTCTTTACTATTCTCTGTTGACCTACCCTCTTTACTATTCTCTGTTGACCTACCCTCTTTACTATTCTGTTGACCCACCCTCTGTACTATTCTCTGTTGACCTACCCTCTATACTATTCTCTGTTGACCTACCCTCTTTACTATTCTCTGTTGACCTACCCTCTTTACTATTCTCTGTTGACCTACCCTCTGTACTATTCTCTGTTGACCTACCCTCTTTACTATTCTCTGTTGACCTACCCTCTTTACTATTCTCTGTTGACCTACCCTCTTTACTATTCTCTGTTGACCTACCCTCTTTACTATTCTCTGTTGACCTACCCTCTTTACTATTCGCTCAGCCAGATAGATGTTCAGTCAGCCAGTCGTTCGTCCATCAGTCAGTCAGTCAGTCAGTCAGTCAGTCAAGTAGTCAGTCAGTCAATCAGTCAGGTAGTTCGTCATTCAATCAGTCAGGTAGTCAGTCAGTCAATCAGTCAGGTATTCGTCAGTCAATCAGTCAGGTAGTTCGTCAGTCAATCAGTCAGGTAGTTCGTCAGTCAATCAGTCAGGTAGTTCGTCAGTCAATCAGTCAGGTAGTTCGTCAGTCAATCAGTCAGGTAGTTCGTCAGTCAATCAGTCAGGTAGTTCGTCAGTCAATCAGTCAGGTAGTTTGTCAGTCAATCAGTCAGGTAGTTCGTCAGTCAATCAGTCAGGTAGTCAGTCGGTCAATCAGTCAGGTAGTCAGTCAGTCAACCAGTCAGGTAGTTTGTCAGTCAATCAGTCAGGTAGTCAGTCGGTCAATCAGTCAGCTAGTCAGTCAGTCAACCAGTCAGGTAGTTTGTCAGTCAATCAGTCAGGTAGTCAGTCGGTCAATCAGTCAGGTGGTCAGTCAGTCAACCAGTCAGGTAGTTTGTCAGTCAATCAGTCAGGTAGTCAGTCAGTCACCCAGTCAGGTAGTTTGTCAGTCAATCAGGCTATCCGTTCGTCATTCAGCTAGTCAGTCAGTCAGTCAGTCAAACCGTCCGTCCAGTAATCAGTCATTTGGCCATTCCGATGTTCCTGAGCTAAGTTAACGGGGGACCAATAACAGGTGCAAAACATAACCATAGTTAACGGGGGACCAATAACAGGTGCAAAACATAACCATAGTTAACGGGGGACCAATAACAGGTGCAAAACATAACCATGGAATTACACACAAACATATAAATATAACTCCTCAGATTCAGACACGGTTTTTACTTAGGGTCATTCAAATGTTTATGACTTTATTATACATTTTACAACAGGTTTCATGTGTGTATGCCTTTGT
This sequence comes from Paralithodes platypus, assembly GCA_032716605.1. Classification (NCBI taxonomy): domain Eukaryota; kingdom Metazoa; phylum Arthropoda; class Malacostraca; order Decapoda; family Lithodidae; genus Paralithodes; species Paralithodes platypus. The sequence continues at coordinate 29,287,662 of CM064543.1, read as the reverse complement.
AAAACTATTGAGTGGTTGTGTCAATACGTGATAATAAATGTTCAACATAACCGGCTCAAATCCAAGATTGTTACCTTAACCCCTTCACAACCATTACGAAATGTTCATCATATTCTGGCTACCAATAGACGCTTTTCTTTAGTTTGTAATGTACCTATACGACTCAAACGGGTAAATACGATCTCAATAAACCCTCTTAGTAATATAGGTCCTTCTCAAACTACATAAAATATTTTAGCCATAATCAGAGGTAAATAAGCGTCATGGTGCTGAAGTGGTTAAGGTAGTTCTGGTTTATGCCTGTTTGTGTATGTAATGTACATATGTGTGATACTGTACTGTGTGTGAGTGTGTGTGTGTGTGTGTGTGTGTGTGTGTGTGCGTGTGCGTGCGTGTGCGTGCGTGTGCGTGTGCGTGTGTGTGTGTGTGTCTGTGTGTCTGTGTGTGCGTGCGGGTGTGTGTGTGTGTGTCCAAGGGTAAGGAAGGACAGAGAGGATGTATACATAATATTATTTTTTGTATGTAACTATTAATGGAAGCCAGTGGGACCAAAAACCCTGCCACTGAGGGTCGTCTGGCACACCCGACTCAAGAACACGGCTTAAGGGGGGGGGGGGGGGGGGGGGGCATTTTGCTGGACCACCTTCTCCCTCATGCTTAGCCTCATTATTTGTCAGATATTAAGATGTTCGGCCCATTAGTTTGACGATTTTAGGACCTTTTACCTCATTTCTGTGTCAATATTAAGACCTTTCGTGCCATTTAGGTGTCAATTTTTTCCTGGTGAGTGATAGCGAGCCTGTAATTTAGGAGGAACCGGCATTCAGTCGGGACATGTTCCTACCGAAAAATTTACACAATTATCTAGATGGGGGATATTGGTAATGTATTTTTGAAGCTCGATGGAGGTCTACAGAGGAAACTAAAACAAAAATAATAAATATATATATAATTCAACCAATAAATAAACCCTTTCCTTTTAAATCCAACTAGTCATAATGTTTTGATTGGTAGCGTCAATGTTGTGTATTAAACTTGGTAATGTCATTGGTTAGGAATGATTGTACTACACCGCCCAGCCTATGGGGATATGTTTAGTTATTTGTTTATATAAAAATACACCCATGATACCCTTTCGAGGTAAATTTGTGCATTTTTCAGTAGAAAAATTCCCCGGCCAACCCGAAATTGCAGGCTGGCTATCGTTCGTCAGGAAAACAAAAAATACACCTACTGTAAATGGCACAACAGTTCTTAAAATATATACACCTACTGCAAATGGCACAACAGTTCTTAAAATCGCCAACATTATGTGGCGAATGTCTTAAAATCTCAACAATAATGGTGCTAAACATGAGGGAAATGGTAGTTATAATTATAAATCGAGTAAAACATACAAGCATATTTTCTCCGCCATTATATTGATAGCCCCATGTGTTAATCAAAGAACCAAGAATGACAACAACAACAACAACAGCTTCTCTTATTATTCATTGATCCACCATAGCAGCATAATGTTGGAAACTATGCGGCCATTATTATCTGTACAAATAATATAAGGAACGTACAGTCGCGCTAATAAGTCAGTCTCAGCTGTCATTACGTTTGGCTCCCTCTGTGCTGTATTAATGTTTGTCAGATGTTGAATAGGGTGGGTAAGTGTAGGAACATGTATGTATATCTCACTTAAAAAGAAGAAATCACATGTAAATATGGCTAATACCAATTATTGATCGAAACATAATTGGTGCTGATACATCACTTATTAGCGCGACTGTACAGCTATACTAAACAATAATAATAGGATCCCTTCCCCATGTCCCAGGTAAAATATAATAATTACATTCCTTTACCTGGTTGACTTAAGGGGAGATTTCCACTTAAGGGATTTTTTCTTTACCCCCTTCTCCCTCATGTTTAGCCCCATTGCTTTTGAGATTTTAAGAAGTTCGCCCCATTAGTTTGGCGATTTAAAAACTTTCACCCATTTTATGTCACTTTTAAGACCTTTCGTCCCATTTTGGTGTCAATTTTTTCCTGGCGAGCGATAGCGAGCCTGCAATATAAGAGGAATCGGCCTACGGCCGAGACATTTTTCTACCGAAAAATGTACAAATTTATCTTGAAAGGGGGTCAAGGGGGTGTAAATTTCAAGCTTGATGGAAGTCTAGGAAACACACTAAAAACCTCCCCTTAAAGGAGGATTTATATTTATTATTGTTTATGTATTTACTATTTGTTTATGTATTCACTATTTGTTTATGTATTTACTATTTGTTTATGTATTCAATATTTGTTTATGTATTCACTATTTGTTTATGTATTCACTATTTGTTTATGTATTCACTATTTGTTTATGTATTCACTATTTGTTTATGTATTCACTATTTGTTTATGTATTCACTTTGTTTATGTATTCACTATTTGTTTATGTATTTACTATTTGTTTATGTATTCAATATTTGTTTATGTATTCACTATTTGTTTATGTATTCACTATTTGTTTATGTATTCACTATTTGTTTATGTATTCACTATTTGTTTATGTATTCACTATTTGTTTATGTATTCACTTTGTTTATGTATTAACTATTTGTTTATGTATTCAATATTTGTTTATGTATTCACTATTTGTTTATGTATTCACTATTTGTTTATGTATTCACTATTTGTTAATGTATTCACTCTTTGTTTATGTATTCACTCTTTGTTTATGTATTCACTCTTTGTTTATGTATTCACTATTTGTTTATGTATTCACTCTTTGTTTATGTATTCACTATTTGTTTATGTATTCACTCTTTGTTTATGTATTCACTCTTTGTTTATGTATTCACTCTTTGTTTATGTATTCACTTTGTTTATGTATTCACTATTTGTTTATGTATTCACTCTTTGTTTATGTATTCACTTTGTTTATGTATTCACTATTTGTTTATGTATTCACTATTTGTTTATGTATTCAATATTTGTTTATAGTTTCCTCCCTAGATCTCTATGAAGCTTAAACAATACCTGCAAGACCCTCCTTTGAGATAAATTTGTGCTTTTTTTGATAGAAATTGCCCCGGCCGAAGGCTGGTTCCTCCTAAATTGAAGGTTCGTTATTGCTCGCCAGGAAAAAATCGACACCTAAATGGCACAAAAGGTCTTGACATCGACAAACTAATGGGGAGAACATCTTAAAATCTCAAAACTATTGCGGCTAAACACGGAGAAGGGGATTCAGAAGGGGATTCAGAAAACTCCTCCTTACATATTTAATGGTGGCCAGAGGACAATGGGGCCTGTTAACCCTTTCGGTAGGAGGACGCCATTTGGTATTTTTTTCTGCCAAGCATTAGACGATTTTATGCAGATTATAAAGGAACAATACAGATACAAGGCTTAAGGGAGCTCAGAGGGTATTATGCTGCATATTTTACTGGTTCGGATCAATGGGGTTTAGTTTGCTCTCTAAACCTCTATCAAGCTAAAAAAAACACCCACAAGACCTCCCTTCAATATAAATTTTTACATTTTTCGATAGAAAAATGTCCCTGCCGAAGGCCAATTCCTCTTCAAATACAGGCTCGCTCTCGCTCGCCAGGAAAAAAATCGACACCTAAATGGCACGAAATGTCTTTATATTGGCAAACAAATGGGGCAACATGTCTGAAAATCGCCAAACTAATGGGGCGAATGTTTTGCAATCTCATAACTAATAGGGCTAGACATGAGGGAGGAGGACTCGAAAAACCAACTGCCTCCCCTTAATGTTATTGCAGTAACCGCTCTGGCTTACACAAACCAACTGCCTCCCCTTAATGTTATTGCAGTAACCGCTCTGGCTCACACAAACCAACTGCCTCCCCTTAATGTTATTGCAGTAACCGCTCTGGCTCACACAAACCAACTGCCTCCCCTTAATGTTATTGCAGTAACCGCTCTGGCTCACACAAACCAACTGCCTCCCCTTAATGTTATTGCAGTAACCACTCTGGCTCACACAAACCAACTACCTCCCCTTAATGTTATTGCAGTAACCGCTCTGGCTCACACAAACCAACTGCCTCCCCTTAATGTTATTGCAGTAACCGCTCTGGCTCACACAAACCAACTGCCTCCCCTTAATGTTATTGCAGTAACCGCTCTGGCTCACACAAACCAACTACCTCCCCTTAATGTTATTGCAGTAACCGCTCTGGCTCACACAAACCAACTACCTCCCCTTAATGTTATTGCAGTAACCGCTCTGGCTCACACAAACCAACTGCCTCCCCTTAATGTTATTGCAGTAACCGCTCTGGCTCACATAAAGCTGTCCTAACCAGAATAAGGTCGTATAATAAAAGCCAGAATACAATTTAGAAAAGCGGTATCGTACTCCCTCATGTTTAGCCCCATTGGCTTAGAGATTATTTGAAGTTCGCCCAATTGGTTTGGCGATTTTAAGACCTTACACCACATTTATTTGTCAATATTGAGACCTTTCATACCATTTAGGTGTAGATTTGTTCCTGGCAAGGGATAGCGAACCTGTGTATTAGAAGTAACCGCCGAACATTTCCTACTGATTTTTTTTTTATATCTGGAAAGGGGGAGGGGGGGGGGGGGTTCTTGAGTAGTTTGTTTTAGCTTGATGGAGGTCTAGGGAGTAAGCCAACATATATATATATATATATATATATATATATATATATATATATATATATATATATATATATATATATATATATATATATATATATATATATCATTTGGGAGAGAGAGAGAGAAATATAATACGAGTGCATAAATCAATTAAAAGATAAATAAAATATAAACAAATCAATATGTTATATATACAAAATAATTATATATGCTTTGTAAAAGTTGTCAGGTGTGGGCAGGTGAGAATGGGGACGTGTGATCAAAGTGTCGCAAGTCTAGATAGTTCGTTTTTTTCCCTGCCGACCGGTTTTGGTGTCGGGCGAGGAAATGGCATGACCTACAGGGGATGAGACGTGCTGGGACTAATGAGCACACCAAGGGTTCTCTCACTCCCTAATTTTAGAAGGGATTATGTTTCCCCTCTCTTTTTACGTCACAATATATATTTTTGTAAATGTCTCTTTGGCGTATAATATACAGTTATATATATATATATATATATATATATATATATATAATATATATATATATATATATATATTATGTATGCAATCTCCTTGGGAATTGCACAAATAGATAATTATACTCCTGAATGAAGACTGGTTTTTCATTCATTTTTCTCAATATGGACAATGGAGCAAGAAATATATTCCCTAATAAATCAATATTTGAGTACACAGGTAAGAGGAAATATATAACTATATACGATTGTCATTACTCTGGCAGGAGCTACAAGAAATGCCTATATCTTTATGTTCACACTTATAATTATCGGCTGCTGCAGGTGGTGGTTTTTGTCGTTGTCGCTGGTCCTATTGATATTGTTGATATTGCTGCTGTTGCTAGTGTTGTTGTTGTTGCTGTTGTTAGTTGTGATGCTGTTGTTGTTGTTGTTGTATATGGTTTGTTTTTATGTTATTATTGTTGGTGATGTAGTCCTTGGTGTATTCTTGTTATTGTCAGTGGTGCTTGTTGTTCCGCCCAAGTACACTAACACACGTTTATATACGGGACTAGCAAACCATCTTCACCATATCGTCAACTACCATAGATTTAGTACACTCATATTAGTTCCACATCACTATACAGTATACACCATAGCTTATATCTAGAGAAATTGTACAGTATATACCACTCGAGCAGGGCAATACCCAGGGGATGTGACAAGGAGTTGCTGGAACTCCTGTTTCACTGTTTCTTGCTTCCCTCACAAGCACACCACACTTCTTTCCAATACACCAACAAAACAGAACGTATAGTATAGCGACTATCACTCTTTCATATATATAGATAGATCACTCTTTCAAATTTTGGGGAGACAGCATTGTATATATATATATATATATATATATATATATATATGTTTATGTATATATACTACTCCCTAGCTACATATTACGCACTGCATTACACCATTCTTCCTCACACCGCAAATCACCCCACCCCACATTTGGTCACCTTACACCACATCAACATACATCATATTAGACACTACAATTCTCCTTACATACCACACAACAGCTGTGCCTCTTGTCTCCATCAGAAACATAGTAAAACAAAACACACACGCACACACTGCAACAAAATATCTCACTACAGTACTGCTTTACACACTAAATAAAACACAGCCTACCCTGTGAATACACCTTACAATCCACGCTAAAGCAGACGCTCCATACTTTACACCACACCGTACTTTACCACAATAAACTAAACACACCACAACACTGCACATCCACACATTGAATCCTAACCACAGTACACTAAACACCATAGCACTCGCCACATCACACTTTCCTACATCTCATCCTAACACCAGAACATTTCTTTTACCCATATCACAATACACACCACACTACACATCACTTTCCCACAATACACATCACTCTACTGTATATGTTAGCGATTACTTTACCCCACTACACACCATACCATTACGTCACATAACACCAAGCACGACACTATCTCCCTTGCACCATATTTCTACACAACACACCTCACCATCACCCTACACATCCTCACCTTACATCACACCTATATACACCACACCCCTCTACACACCTCACCACCTCACTACACGCCACACATCATACACCACACACCACAACAGACACACCCATTAACACAATCACCTCTACACACGACTTGAAGCTAAACTGTATTGCCTCTTCTCGTTTATCTTTTCATTTCGTCTCATTTCTTCTCTGGTCTCTCGTATACTGTATTGTTTCTAATCTTGTCTCGTATCTCGTCTCAAAAAATGTTCTAACTTCCATTTGGATTAGTTAATTTTTATTTTTCATTTTATTGTTTATTTGTTTTACCCCAAATTCATGTAATGTGACTTATATAATTTATTGCTGAACGAAACCAGAAAAACCCCGTTAAACTCTGATACATGGGTGACATTAAGACAACACTCTTTTCCATAGTCTTTGTGACATAAAGTATAAAGGCTACTCGCTTCCCACGTACTGAAGAATACGTTTGATAATATTTATACATGAAACAGATGGTACTGATGGCTATCCAGGTCACTAAATTCATATAATATTTACACGCCTATCAAATATCAGACACAGACTAATTAAGCAACGTTTGAATAATGAAGGAGGAGGTGATGATACAATGGGATCAAGAACACCCTTCCCATGTGCTTAAGGGGGGTCACCTGCTTATTTTATCTTTCTCTCCTTTTCTGTCTTTCCCTGGCTTGTATTCATTCGACCCAATTCAGACAACTATGTTAAGACGTTTATCCCCATCCAGGTGTCGATTTATTCCTGGCGAGCGATAGCGAGCCAGCATTGTATGGAGAAATCCGGCTTCGCCGGAGAAATGTTTCTATCGAAAAATGTACAAATTTAGCTTGCTGTCAAAACAAAAATACATATATGCTGGCTCGCTACCGCTCGCCAGGAAAATATTGACACTTGGATGGGGGTAAACGTCTTAAAACAGTAGGCTGAATGGGGCCGAATGGATACAAGCCAAAGAGAGAGGGAGAGAAAGAGAAACAAAGCCGGTGACCCCCCCTTAAGAATACCATCGTGTGTAAAAACTGGTCCGAGGGTTGACCAAGTGAACTCGTTTCACCTGCCGTAACCTGTATGTCTGGAGGGAAATACCTGTGAGGTAATGCCTACGGTCAGACTCAATAGTAAAGGGGAAGTAATGCCAGGCAAACCGAACTGCATCTTTATTGCTTGTAACTATACTATGGTTGACACTGACTGACACTGACACTGACACTGACTGACACTGACAATGACTAGACATAGAAAGTTTTATATTGGGTTTATCATTGATCAATAATGCCATTGTATCCTAGTTACAGCGGGTGCTGACAAAACATCAAATGGATGAAAATGTTCCACATTAGTGAGTAATAGTTGATTAATTTGTATTTACCAGGACTTTTTAGCCCAATAAGCACTGTTAATATGTAGCAGTTTGGTTGCAGATGAACACCTTAGTATTATCAATCTAAATATGTAGCACTGTAAGTGTTCACGAGGTAATGCCCTTCATCTATTGCATATATACCTGACGTGAAAGCGTATGGGGAGTTGTGTTAATTATTTGTTGAATAGTGTACACGGTATACCATACTTGATATCATAGCTAACATACAAACTTGCCTTGATATATGCTCTCCTTATCTACTGGAGAGCATTGGCAAACCTCACTCGATCGCTTAAATAATCCAACACCTACACTACACCAACACCAAGAAACCCCAAAGTTTATTCTAAAGACCTCCCTTCCTTCCAAGCCACCAAGAAACCCGCCCCACTCTTAACCTCTCACACCCACACCAACACCAAAAACACACACCAAAATTCATACCGAAGAATTCCCTCCCTCCCTCCTAAGCCACCAAGAACCCCGCCCCATTCTTCCCTCTCACACCACACCAACACCAAAAAAACACCAACTCTTATACCAAAGACCTCCCTCCCTCACTCCCAAGCCACCAAGAGCCCCGCCCCACTCTTCCCTCTCATGTTCCAGTGACCCGTGGCCTTTGGTGTTTACATCAAGGTCGCACCAACGCACACGGATTTCCATTGGGGAGGGGTTTTTTCCTTGGTAATTGTCTTTCTTCTTGATCTGTCTTTAATTTGTTGCTTTGGCTCCTATTGTCTGATTTTATTGTTTTTGCGTCTGTTTTGGTCTTGTTTTTGATCTTCTGTTTGTTATCTTCCCTTTCTTTCTCGTCTTTCTTTCCCTGTCCCATTTTGTTTGTTTTTACTCTCTTCCAATATCTCCCTTTGTCTTTTTTTTTCTTCATTCTGTGTATATGTGTGTGTGTGTGTGTGTGTGTGTGTGTGTGGAGTATGTACCGAGTATGTAAGCATGGGAGTATGTATACGAGTGTGGGCGTTCTTTTCTCTCCTCTCCTTCTCATTTTTCCTAACTTTTCCTGAGTGTGTGTGGTGTGTGTGTGTGTGTGTGTGTGTGTGTGTGTGTGTGTGTGTGTGTGTGTGTGTGTGTGTGTGTAAATGATAACGTTACGTGTCGGTGGGCCCCTAAAGGTCGTTACCCACTCTCTGGTCGGGGCCGGGGGCTAGGAGGAAAGTGACAGTGGCTTATGGAAGCCCACCTCGTTTTTTTTTTTTATCTTTCTCTCCCTCTCTCTTTGGCTTTTATTCATTCGGCCCCATTCAGCCTACTGTTTTAAGACGTTTACCCCCATCCAGGTGTCAATATTTTCCTGGCGAGCGGTAGCAAGCCAGCATATATAGAGTTTTGTTTTGACAGCAAGCTAAATTTGTAAATTTTTCGATAGAAAAATGTCTCTGGCGAAGAGGGATTTCTCCATACAATGCTGGCTCGCTATCGCTCGCCAGGAAGAAATCAACACCTGGATGGGGATAAACGTCTTAAAACAGTTGGCTGAATTGGGCCGAATGGATACAAGCCAGGGAAAGAGTGAAAAGGAGAGAAAGATAAAAACAAAAAAGCGTGTGACCCCCCTTAAGGTAATGGATTTATGGGAGCTTCGTATAGTGTTTGTACTGTACTGTATTATGTAATTAACTTTGGACTTCATTGTCACGTGTCTAGAACTGGTGATCCCTATACTCGTGTGACTGTGTGTTGGTTTTAACCTCTCTCTCTCTCTCTCTCTCTCTCTCTCTCTCTCTCTCTCTCTCTCTCTCTCTCTCTGTATATATATATATATATATATATATATATATATATATATATATATATATATATCTATCTATCTATCTATCTATCTATCTATATCTGTCTTCTTCCTAACTATTCCAATTAACCTGCGGCGGTGTGGAGAGTGTCGCGATAATTACGTTACGTGCGGGTCGGTTGGTCGCTGAAGGTCGTTGGTCGGGGGGCTATAGGACGAAAGTGACAGTGACTTGAGGCAATGACGTTGGGCAAGAAGAAGGCTGCGACGTGACACCAGCCGCAGACCCACTAAACGTTAACCCTTGCCAAATCAAATTATATATATTTTTTTATTTTTTTTTTTTTTTAAGACTATTTTGTGCCACTTGTTAAGGATCTGTGGTACTTAAAAGGATTAATTGAGATAGAAGCCTGTTACGTAGACGATTTTGTGTAGCTCGTGAAGGATCTGTGGTACAAAAAAAGGGTTGATTGAGATAGTTAGAACTCTGTTAATTGCCTGTTTTTAGCTGAATAAAATCGCTTAAAAATTGCCAGAATTTACTGAAAAGGATGTCACCGGTACTAAATGGGTTAAGGATTGACAGGGGTGGCCGGAAAACTCAACCAATAGATCTCAACCAGTACCATATCGCAAGCCTGCAATTTAGGAGGATTTTTCTACCAACAAATGTAAACAAATTTCTCGAAGAGGGGTCTTGCGGGTATTTTTCTAAGCTTGCTGGAAGTCTAGGGAGGAAATGGAAACCAAATAATATATAAATAAATAAATATGTAAATAAATACACAGTCAGTACGAGGACGACAACTATTCTGATTAAGGGGGGTGACATGCTTTTTGTTATTTCTGTCCTTTTCTCTTTCTCTGGCTTGTATCCATTCGGCCCCATTCAGCCAACTATTTTAAGACGTTTATCCCCATCTATGTGTCGATTTCTTCCTGGCGAGCGATAGCGAGCCAGCATTATATGAAGAAATCCGGCTTCGCCGGAGAAATTTTTCTATCGAAAAATGTACAAATCTAGCCTGCTGTCTAACAAAAATTAAAAATATGCTGGCTCGCTACCGCTCACCAGTAAGAAATTGACACTTGTATGGGATAAACGTTTTAAAACAGTAGGCTGAATGGGGCCAATGGATACAAGCCAAAGAATGATAGAAAAGGACAGAACAAAAAGCAGGTCACCCCCTTAACATTGGTCGATTATTATTCAACTTGAAAATGACCTAGAAATGAAATGGGTATAAACTATCATAATTAGTGGTTCAAATGGGTATAAACTATCATAATTAGTGGTTCAAATGGGTATAAACTATCATAATTAGTGGTTCAAATGGGTATAAACTATCATAATTAGTGGTTCAAATGGGTATAAACTATCATAATTAGTGGTTCAAATGGGTATAAACTATCATAATTAGTGGTTCAAATGGGTATAAACTATCATAATTAGTGGTTCAAATGGGTATAAACTATCATAATTAGTGGTTCAAATGGGTATAAACTATCATAATTAGTGGTTCAAATGGATATAAACTATCATAATTAGTGGTTCAAATGGGTATAAACTATCATAATTAGTGGTTCAAATGGGTATAAACTATCATAATTAGTGGTTAAAAACTCACAGACTCTTCTTAGATTGCAAAACAAACTGCAAAGAATGGACCCCCTTCTCCCTCATATTTAGCCCCATTAATTTTGATATTTTAAGACATTGGTCACATTAATTTGCCGATTTTAGGACCTTACGTCTCATTTCTTTGTTAATTTTAAGACCTTTCGTGCCATTTAGGTGTCGATTTTTCCCTGAGAATAGATAGCGAGCCTGTAATTTAGGAGTAACGGGCATTCTGTCCAGATTTTTTTTTTTATCGAAAAAAATGTACAAATTTATCTCGAAGGGGGGTCTTGGGGACGTTGTTAAGGTAAGCTTGATGGAGGTTCCAGGGAACAACAACAACATCAAAACATAACATAAACATAATGAAATATAATAAAGTAAATACAATATATAAATATAAAAACACCTCCCCTTAAACTTCCCTTGGCTGTAAATTGTCATGTGGCCATCTTTATTAATTGTCATGTGGCCATCTTTATTAATTGTCATGGGGCCATCTTTATTAATTGTCATGTGGCCATCTTTATTAATCACCTATTGTCATGTGGCCATCTTTATTAATCACCTATTGTCATGTGGCCATCTTTATTAATCACCTATTGTCATGTGGCCATCTTTATTAATCACCTATTGTCATGTGGCCATCTTTATTAATCACCTATTGTCATGTGGCCATCTTTATTAATCACCTATTGTCATGTGGCCATCTTTATTAATCACCTATTGCGACAATGTTATAGATAAATATGGTGTTAATTATGAACACTTTGTAATCCTATGGTGCAAAGACATAGCAGTGTCATACCTAAATATGAGGTACTGGTATCTATTAATAAGTTGTTAAGAGATTCAACACCAATATAACGGAAATCAACCCGACTCTAGTGTACAGTCGTAGACGGGTATTGGTGGGCCATTTATGGAGGCACATTTGGGATATTCTGGCGATCTATTATGATTTAATGCTTCACCAACACAGAGCCAATTACTCAGATGCACTAGATTTCTTTTTCTGCATAGACCTCCATCGTGCTTAAAAAAAAAGAACACCCACCAAACTCCCTTGGAGATAAATTTGAACATTTTATAGATAGAAAATGTCCTGGCCGACGAACGGTCTTTCCTAATTCACAGGCTTCATATTGATCTCCACCTACAAATCGATACCTAAATTGCACGAAAGAATATATAACTGAAACAGAAATGGGACAGAAGATCTTAAAATCGCCAAACTAATGGGGCGAACGTCTTAAAATATCAAAATTATTGGGGCTAAACATTAGGGAGAAGGGGTCCTGAAAAAACAAAAACCTCCCCTTTAGATCCCAATACACAACAGGACTTCAGAGAGCAACCGAACGCGCTCGCTCTATTATATTACATAAGACAGCAACACACATACACACACACACACAACGACACACACATAGCAACACAAACAAACACACTCTCTCAGCTATACAAATACACAGACACACAGCGACACACGCTCATATATAGCAACACACACACACACAGCGACACACACACATACACACAGCAACACATACACACACACACACACACAAAGCGACACACACACACACAGACACATGCATAAACCCACAGAGCTCTCACAGTCTTACATAGCCCGGAAGTGATCGTTGCCTCACATCTACCCCCACCTCATGATCTTTGCTTGCCAATACCCACTGTGGAGGGCTCTCAAAGGGGGGGGGGGGGGGGTTGTCTGGGCCCCCTTCTCCTTCATCTTTAGTCCCATTAGTCTTCAGATTTTAAGACTTTCGGCTCATTTATTTGGCGATTTTAAGACCTTTCACACCATTTATTTGTCAATATTCAGACCTTTCGTGTCATTTAGGTATCGATTTTTTCCTGGCGAGCGATAGCGAGCCTGTACCTTAGGAGGAACCGGCCTTCCACCTGAATTATTTTCTACAGATAAATATACATATTTTCTAGAAAAACGGATCTTGTGGCTATTTTGTTTAGGTTTATATGGAGGGCTATCGAGGAAACGTTAACAAATGATAAATAAATACATATATATCCACCAATAAATTAATACATATATATCCACCAATAAATAAATCCTACCCTCCTTAATTTCCGTGTATTGGCAAATCCTGTACATGTGCACAACAGGAATTGGTGGTTTATTATTCCTGATCTTATTTTAGTATTGCTGCTTTGTATTGTATTTATGATTTGGGTATTTACTTTATATAGCTTCATTTGTACCGATTATACTCTTACTCTTGCTTTGTATTGTATATATGGTGTTGGTTATGTACCTTAGAAAAATTTACTTGCTTTCAGGAATCCGCACACACACACCTTGTACATGCATACATCCATACAAGCTTATAGATTTATAGAATACTAAAGATATATAGATAAATAGTTACATGTGAATATCTAAGTTTGACAAGAAACACTGAAACAGTCATGCGAAGACAATTGATATCATTAATTGATGTTTACCAAATTGAAATATCTAATGTGATACAACTTTTGAGGTTTAGAGAGAGTAATGATTGGTGTGATCTTTTAAATTATGAACTGGAAATCTAATTATGTTTTGTTTTGTTTTTCTAGGTACGTGGAATTGGAGCTTCATCACATATCAGGTATTATGTTTGTTGACTCGCTCTGCCTCTCTGTCTCTCTCTCTCTCTTACTTATACGAATGAAAACATTATAGTATAGGCCTATCCTGTTATTTAAAAGCATATTGAGGCCCCGTCTTAAATATTTCGTGGAAGTTCGGTCACCTTATCTGGGCATGGACATTAAGGAACTCGAGTCAGTACAGCGTAGAACGACGAATTTAATACCATCATGAAACATTCATCATATAGGCCTATCATTAAAAATTTACATTATCAAATTTGTTTTCACTTACGAAAAGAAGATTGCGAGGTCAAATAATCGAGTGTTTCAAGATATTAAAGGGTTTTGACAGAACCGATGCAGAGTCCCTGTTCGTAATCAATAAAAGTTAATAAACTCGAGGAAATGGAATGAAATAAAACACAGTAGGGCGAACTTCGATGTCACAAAGCATTTCTTCATCTACAGTGTGATCAACGAGTGGAACAAATTGGCAGAGATAATTGTGCAATGTAATATAATTGACATATTCAAAAGGAGGCTAGACATCCATTTCGAGGAGGTTGAAGTAATGTAGGTTAAGACAAAAACATAATAATAAGCTAAATATAAAACATTTACAAGATTTATCATCTTCATTCTTTACTACGGATTTCCCAGTAGACGTGTTCTCATCCTGCTTGGGGCCTTTTTTCCCCAACTAAATTTCATGGTAACCCAAGGTGAGAATTAGTAGTGGGTGGGACGAGAGCCTTCTACTTTGCCGTCTTTCTCTTCCTCTTTGTAGACAATATTATGTTAGAATAAAGTCCTGACTGCTTAGTAGGAACCGCAAGGTCCGTTCAGTCGTGTATCTATGTAACTATATGGAAGTCTCTCCTCCTTATCACTTGCATTGTCTTCTTCTCAACTGTCATCCACGTCCTTTCTCTGTTCATATATTCACTTTCACCTCTTTTGTCTCCTCCTTCACCACAAGTCATATTTGTTTGACTACTCACCTGTCTCGTCTTCATTAGGGCTCTCGTTTGACATCTCTCCTCTTCCTTTTACCTTTCTCTTTTTCCTTTTACCTTTCTCTTCTTCGTTTTGCCGGTCTCTTCATTGTTTTACCTTTCTCTTCTTCGTTTTGCCGGTCTCTTCTTTGTTTTTCCTTTCTCTTCTTCGTTTTGCCGGTCTCTTCATTGTTTTACCTTTCTCTTCTTCGTTTTGCCGGTCTCTTCATTGTTTTACCTTTCTCTTCTTCGTTTTGCCGGTCTCTTCATTGTTTTACCTTTCTCTTCTTCGTTTTGCCGGTCTCTTCTTTGTTTTACCTTTCTCTTCTTCGTTTTGCCGGTCTCTTCATTGTTTTACCTTTCTCTTCTTCGTTTTGCCGGTCTCTTCTCTGTTTTACCTTTCTCTTCTTCGTTTTGCCGGTCTCTTCTTTGTTTTACCTTTCTCTTCTTTGTTTTACCTTTCTCTTCTTCGTTTTACCTTTCTCTTCTTCATTTTGCCGGTCTCTTCTTTGTTTTACCTTTTTCTTCTTCGTTTTACCTTTCTCTTCTTCGTTTTGCCTGTCTCTTCTTTGTTTTACTGGTCTCTTCTTCATTTTACCCTTCTCTTCTTCGTTTTACCTTTCTCTTCTTCGTTTTACCTTTCTCTTCTTCATTTTGCCGGTCTCTTCTTTGTTTTACCTTTTTCTTCTTCGTTTTACCTTTCTCTTCTTCGTTTTGCCTGTCTCTTCTTTGTTTTCTGGTCTCTTCTTCATTTTACCCTTCTCTTCTTCGTTTTACCTTTCTCTTCTTCGTTATACCTTTCTCTTCTTTGTTTCACCTTTCTCTTCTTTGTTTCACCTTTCTCTTCTTTGTTTCACCTTTCTCTTCTTTGTTTCACCTTTCTCTTCTTTGTTTCACCTTTCTCTTCTTTGTTTCACCTTTCTCTTCTTTGTTTCACCTTTCTCTTCTTCATTTTACCTGTTTCTTCTTCGTTTGGTCTTTCTCTTCTTAGTTTTACCTTTCTCTCTTTCGTCTTATTTTCGACTCCTTGTGTACATACAGTTGCGACCATTAAGTGGAGGTATGACGTTCTTCTAGTCTTCGTTTTTCCTTCATGTTTAGTCCCATTAAGTTTGAGATTTTAAAACGTTCGCCCGATTAGTTTGTCGATTTTAAACCTTTTCGCCCTATTTCTTTGTCAATATTAACACCTTTCGTGTCATTTTGGTGTCAATTATATTCCTGTCGAGCGATAACGAGCCTGACATTTTGGAGGAACCGGCTGAAACATTTTTCTACCGAGAAATGTACAAATTATGATTTTCTTTCGTTTCTAATTTACCTCTATGATGCAACTAGGTAAATACAATCTCATTCAACCCTCTTAATGACAAAGGTCCTTCTTAAGATGCATAATTTTGTTTAAGTCGGTATCAAAGGTTAAAAGGCGTCATGGTGCTGAGTGGGTTAATGGCCGCAACTGTACATGGCTCAGAGGGAAAATCAGCATAGAGCCATCGTCGAGGGATTTGTATATGCTTCCAATATAACCTACAACACATTGTTCTTATTGCTCCCATGGTAGTGTTATGTCACTACTTTGGCCAATGAGTTCCCACATCACTTGAGGGGGGAAGGGTTTATTTATTGGTCGGGTTATTTATATATTTATTAGTGTTTTAGTTTTCTCCCTAGACCTCCACCAAGCTGAAACAAATTAAAAAAAAAAAAAAAAAAACCCAAGATCCCCCTTCTAGATAAATGTGTACACTTTTCGGTAGCAACATGTCCCGGCCGAAGGCCTGTTCCTCCCGAATTACAGGCTCTCTATCGTTTGCCAGGAAATGATCAACACCTAAATGACACGAAAGGACTTAATATTGACAAAGAATGGGTGTGAAAGGTCTTAAAATAACCAAACTAATGGACCAAACTTCTTAAAATCGGAAAACTATTCTGGTTAAACATGAGGGAGAGACGGGGGCTAGGAAACCCCAGCCCTTCCCCCTTAATAGCCACATGCAGTATACTATTATATTGGAGAGGTCGACCAAACTTTTGAACCCCTTATGGATGGGACCGATTCCTGGCCCATCAACTATTAACCCTATTTGGTCCGACCGAGGTCTTGGGGGATATTATATTTTTTGGTTCAATTAATATTGAGGATATTGCTTGTTTTTCCCATATTCGAGCAATGTATTTTAGTTAGTCTCCTAAGTTAACCCATAACGCCTTCCCAGACTTCCTTCAAACTAAAAAATGCGTCCACTCACACCCCCTTCAAGTTAAATGTGTACATTAATCGATAGAAGCATGTCCCGGCCTAAGGCCCAATTATTTTAAGTTACAGGCTTGCTATCGCTGGTCCAGAAACAATTGACACCTGAATGGGGTGAAGCGTCTTACATATGCCAAGCCAATGGGGTGAAACGTCATTAAAACTCGCAAAACTAATAGAACGAAACAGGGAAGATCCAAAAAATGCCCCTTGGACCAAATAAAGTTAAGGGGTATCACACGAGAGCTGTTATCGTAAAGTTTTCATGATTAACTGTTTCCGACAATATTTCTGAGGTATTTTACAAAGACTGAAGGTGGATCAATCTAAGTAACATAATTATGCTATCAACTTACCTCATAACCTGCCAGACCAGTGTTGGCGAAATAGTTGAGGGATAAAAGACACGCATGCTATTAACTGAAGTCACAGGAGCACTTTTATGGCACTTTTTGATCGGTTCTCGCTTCTATAGTCAATTATATTTCAGCTGACGGTAAATGGAATCCCTTAGCAATAGGTTTATCGAGACTTTATGAATTTATATGAAACTAACGTGTCTCTATATCCTACAAATACCATGTTTTTACAATGACCAATATACTTCGGTAGAAAATATTCCTAATAGCTGAGTAAATAAGATGAGGACATGGCCATCTACCGTTAGATGGAATATTACGGACTATAGAAGCATTTGGGGGGCTGTGTTATATAGGTCTTGGAAACGATAATGACGGTACAGTCGTGGTCATTAATTCTCATACATTTTGAAGCCTCGACAAATTTAAAGAAACTTTCAAAATACAAATACTGTAGCAGCCAAAGACATAACAACTTTCAATTCAACCCGAGACAGCTTCGCATTGTATTTATCAACATTGTTATCGCAACTATGCTGTACAATACGTTCCTTAGTATATAATATAAACATGCACAGTTTAAATCTTTGAACCTTTCAAGCCAGATTCTGAAGAGTCTATATATAAAATAATTGAATACAATATTGAATTGTCTCGTTTGCGGTCGATACGCATTGTGGTGGGTGCATTGCCATTTATGTTTACGACTGTACAGCACCTTAGGCTGCTATATTCCTATAAAACATCCATTCAGAGGTAACCATGGTGACATGCTTTGCCAGAATGTTGTGACCTCTTTTCCAACCTCTTTCTTCTAGCATTTCAATTTTTCATTGTTTTGATTTGTTGGCTTAATGTTCCTTTCGTAACACATCACCGAGTTTCTCTTTCTTGCTTAGCTTTTTCTTCTCTTATGCTTCTTATTTATCACCTCTTTATTGCCTCTTTCTCTCTCCTGACCTCCTTCCATTCAATTCTGCATCATCATCGTTAGCCTTTTTCTCCAATCTCTTTTCTTCTCTTGGCCCTTTCACTTTCTTCCATTCGTCCCTGGTTTCCCAAGATATATTTGCCTCGTCTGTAACATCTGCACTCAACCGTTTCGCATTTTCGTTTATTTTCCTCTCTCTTTACCTTCGCTTTTACGAATACACGCTTACATCTCTCTCTCTCTCTCTCTCTCTCTCTCTCTCTCTCTCTCTCTATATATATATATATATATATATATATATATATATATATATATATATATATATATATATAATATCTCACTTCATATATATCCTGCCATTACTCAAATTACTCAACATGAACATTCTTATTTTCTCCTTTTCACAATTTGTTTCCTTTATTAATCATCAACTTTATTCAAGAATTTCAAACTGTTCAGTTATGTATAATTATCTTCACTATTACTTCTTACAGCTATGCATCTTACAGGCAACCAGCAACTCTCACCAACAACTTTCTTCTTTCCGTCCTTCAACTCTCAGCAACAACTTTCTTCTTTCCGTCCTTCAACTCTCACCAACAACTTTCTTCTTTCCGTCCTTCAACTCTCACCAACAACTTTCTTCTTTCCGTCCTTCAACTCTCAGCAACAACTTTTTTCTTTCCGTCCTTCAACTCTCAGCAACAACTTTCTTCTTTCCGTCCTTCAACTCTCAGCAACAACCTTCTTCTTTCCGTCCTTCAACTCTCAGCAACAACTTTCTTCTTTCCGTCCTTCAACTCTCAGCAACAACTTTCTTCTTTCCGTCCTTCAACTCTCAGCAACAACTTTCTTCTTTCCGTCCTTCAACTCTCAGCAACAACTTTCTTCTTTCCGTCCTTCAACTCTCAACAACAACTTCTTTCTTTCCTGTTTTTTGTATAGACCTTATCACTTCGTAATTCTTCTTGTCTTCTTTCGTTATCCCCCTCTCAGATTACTCAAAGCAACCTCAGGAATAATTTCCATACTTTTTCCTCACCTCAATTTGAATTAATCCATATTCATTTAACCTTTCCACCTCTTCCAGTGATACCCTTCACTTCTCCACCCTCCCAGTCTCCACTCCGCTCTTCTCCCTCCACACCCACCCTTTTTTCCCTCCCTTCTGCCCCTTCCACCTTCCTTCTTCCCCTGCCTGCCCTCAACCCCCACCCTTCTACCTTTTCCAACCCCTATTTACCCTGCCACCCTTGCCTCCCCTCCACCCCCTCCCTCCCACCTCCACCCTTCCCTTATCCCGCTTCCACCCCCCCACCCTGCACCCCACCCTTCTTCCTCACTCCTCTACCCCACCCACCACCTCCTCCACCCTTCTCTCCCTTCCACGCATCCATCCTATCCCTCTCCTAATTCCCACATCCTCAACCCTTCTATCACCCCCACACCCACTTATTAAATTCACACTCTCGCCTACTGCAAGCTTACATTCTCACGACCTACACCCACTCCCCCCCCCCCCCCCCCCCCCCCCCCCCCCCTCTCTCTCTCTCTCTTGCTAGCCTACATTATCACGACCTACTCAGCTTCCTCTTTTTCATTACGAGTCTTTCACTTTCTCATTTCCCGTTCCGTTTTCTCCCTCTTTAAGTCCCTATTGTTTTCCACGTTTATATTGCAAGCCTACATGTTCTTAATTTACCCTGCAAGCTTTCGTTTCCAAAATCTGTCTTATTTCCTCTTTTTCTTGAGCATTTCTCCGTTATTGTTTTTGTTTTCGCTTATATTAATTATATGTTCGTTTAGCTTTGCAAATCTGCAATTTTACATTCTGACCTGCGGCATCTGTTTCATATTTCTCAGTCACTGTATCTTATCAGTATCTTTATATACTTTGTCTTAGTTTTTCGTAGTTTCCTCGTCATCTTTTCAACTTTGCTTCTCATTATAGAACGCACTATAGTATCTGTTTGTTTGTTCATAATTTTCATAATTTTCTAACTATTGTATCGACTTTTTGCTTCCTGCGTTCAACTTCCCAGCTCATTAGGAAACAATCATAGTGTATGAAAATAACTCTTATCATTGTTTTGGTAGCTCCTTCTCCTTCCCTTTCATATAACTCTGTTCTTCTATATTGATTGTTTAATTAATATTCACTGTTCTCCTCTCCGCTATTCCAATTAAGGCGATGCTGGTTTCGTATTTCACTTTCCCTTTCATATCAACGCTGACACACATTGGCCCTTCTGTATTCATGTTTCATTCATCTTACTACTTCTACTGAGGTGTGTTACTCAGTCACTTGTTCGTCAAGGGGAATCCACGCAATGCGAGCTAAGCTCATTATTATCGCGCCTCCTTAACTGGGAATGTATTGCGTGAAATGCATGTCAAGTATTTTATGTATCGTTGGAATGGCTGTGGATGTGTGTGTAGTCTGTATTTTAGCCAATTGGCGACATCTGGATACGAAGGCTTAGGGTTAATCTGTACGGTACCATTCTCACTACGGTACCAGTCTCACCCGAAGGCTTAGGTTGACCAGTACGATACCCATCTCACCTTGTATCCGATCACCAACCCCAGATGGGACGTCACAACTTCGTCCACTTATTCCAGGTTCCTATTTATACTGCTAGGTGAACAGAGGCTACACCGTTAGGAGACTTGCCCAAATGTCTCTTCCCCGCCCGGGTCTCGAACTCGGCACCTTCTGGTTGTGAGCCAGACGCGCTATCAGTTACGCCACGGGGAGGTGTGTGTGTGTGTATGTGTGTGTGTTCCCGTACTCAGGCCCAAAGTATATAGACACTAACAGCCGCCATGCCCATACATTTGCGCCTGATCACACTTGTATTTTGAACTGCTTTACTTAATTTGATTGTAATAACTAACCTAACCAGCTGAACCTAACCTAATGCAATACAATTCAGTACAAAATAAGTAAAAATACATCGAAATACAATCATGATTAAGTACGAATGTAGAGGCATAGTGGCTACGGCTAAGGTCTCTCGCTCCCCACTTCTACAGTAATGTAGAGGCATAGTGGCTACGGCTAAGGTCTCACGCTCCCAAATTTCTACAGTAATGTAGAGGCATAGTGGCTACGGCTAAGGTCTCGCTCTCCCCACTTCTACAGTAATGTAGAGGCATAGTGGCTACGGCTAAGGTCTCCCGCTCCCCACTTCTACAGTAATGTAGAGGCATAGTGGCTACGGCTAAGGTCTCCCGCTCCCCACTTCTACAGTAATGTAGAGGCATAGTGGCTACGGCTAAGGTCTCCCGCTCCCCACTTCTACAGTAATGTAGAGGCATAGTGGCTACGGCTAAGGTCCCCCGCTCCCCACTTCTACAGTAATGTAGAGGCATAGTGGCTACGGCTAAGGTCTCCCGCTCCCCACTTCTACAGTAATGTAGAGGCATAGTGGCTACGGCTAAGGTCTCACGCTCCCCACTTCTACAGTAATGTAGAGGCATAGTGGCTACGGCTAAGGTCTCCCGCTCCCCACTTCTACAGTAATGTAGAGGCATAGTGGCTACGGCTAAGGTCTCCCGCTCCCCACTTCTACAGTAATGTAGAGGCATAGTGGCTACGGCTAAGGTCTCCCGCTCCCCACTTCTACAGTAATGTAGAGGCATAGTGGCTACGGCTAAGGTCTCGCTCTCCCCACTTCTACAGTAATAATACTACAGATTTTGGAGCGAAATATGTTGCTGGTTATGAAAACGTGACAATAAGAGGATGCAGAGACATAGTAGTTTTTAAGTTTTCATAAAGTATCAAGGAATCAGCTGCTAAATGATTTAATTTGACATCAGGTAGAAATAACCCTAAGCTATAGCCGCAGATGCTGGGTGTGTGACGTCACCATTTTACAAGACTTACACAGTTCGGCGCCCTTCAAGAAATTCTAGTATACAGTAGGTTTACTTTACTTGTTAGTGTCTATATACTTTGCTCAGGCATACCTCCTCCTGTCTTTTACTCTCACTTTCACTTTCCTTACTAACTCATCGTCTTCCTTCCCTCACTCTCTCTCTCATTCTCTCTCTCTCTCGCTCTCGCTCTCGCTCTCTCTCTCTCTCTCTCTCTCTCTCTCTCTCTCTCTCTCTCTCTCTCTCTCTCTCTCTCTCTCTCTCATTCAAAATAATCATCATCTATTTTTCAATCTCTATTTAAAGTCGCATTCGTATTTGATAAGCACAATATAAGTGTTGTTGAATTACTTAAACAAAAGTAATTTGCTAATTAAAGAAGAAACAAAAATACTGGTAATATATGATTTCATCTATATAATAATTTCATGTGTGTGTGTGTGTGTGCCAGTGGTATGTCATTGTACAATCTATACATTTCAGATTATATAGTAATTTGACAGTACCTTTATGAAGGCAAGTTTGTCTTAGCCAAGTTTGTTTCCTGATTTTTTTTTTTTTAAAAGACCTCCGTCTACGTATTGTGAAAAACCTGTTATCCTCCGGCAAATTGTGGGGTTGAGTGAGTGACAGTGAATGAAGGAGGATACATGTTTTTCATAATACGTGTTGCTAGCCCCAAACGCGCGAGCAACTGTGGCTTTCAACCATCCGACACATCCCCTTTTATTTATGTGCATCACACATGTTACATACAAATAAAGTTTATGTTTTGTTTTACCCTACTGTGGAAAGACTACGGATACACCACTCCTGCCCGGGCCTCACTCAGTGGCATGACCCAGTCCTGTCGAACTGAGCTCATGACGCTGGTGGCATTGCCCCGGAGGATAGCCATCCCTAGTCTTTGCTTGAGCCAGAGGGTTTCCCAGGGTTCTCCTGAAACTTCTCTGATTGTACGGCCTATTTCATTCATCATCTTAAGGGTGGTAGGGCCGAAGACTTCTGAAGTTTCGAATGCCACGGGCTCGAACTGATGATTTCTGGCGATGGCTTGATATTTTTCTCGCTTTTTATTTTCTGCTATCCGGGCGGCTTCACCTGCTTCGTCGGCGTTTCTGGCGATGTTGGTTGTGGAGAAAGTTATTCCTGATGAAAATCTTGGTATCAGTCTGTTAGTCTGTCTGTTATCTTTTATATATGATCGTGCATGTCTTATTTGGCTATCCACATGTCTGATTGCAGAATTATAATTTGAAACTTGCAAAATAAACAAACCAACACTTGGACGAATACAGTAAAAAGACAAAACAACTTATCAAAATAAGAATAACTAAAGGGAGAATGTTGATAAAATATGTCCTAGTTTTTATTGAACCGAGCATGTAATAATTGTTATTGTTGTGAGTTCAATCACTACTAGAAATTGATGAACACTTGGAATGTGCTCAGTTTGGAGGATGGTTAAGGGGGGCCACCGGCTTTTTTAATCTTTCTATCTTTTTTTCTCTTACCTTGGCTTGTACCCATTCGGCCCCACTCAGCCAATTGTTTTAAGACGTTTATCCCCATCCAGGTGTCGATTTCTTCCTGGCGAGCGATAGCGAGCCATCATTCTATGGAGAAATCCGGCTTCGCCGAGGACATTATTCTATCGAAAAATGTACAAATTTAGCTTGCTGTCAAAACAAAAATATATATATGCTGGCTCGCTACCGCTCGCCAGGAAAATATTGACACCTGGATGGGGGTAAACGTCTTAAACCAGTAGGCTGAATGGGACCGAATGGATACAAGCCAAAGAGAGAGGGAGAGAAAGAAAAAAAAAGCTAGGTGGGTTCCCTTAATGTGTATTGACTGTTGTTCCATACTAGGTGATGTTGGCCAAGTGATGCCTTTATCAGAGCAGTGGACGGCAGGCATCTTTGACCAATAGTACAATTTGCAAACCTTCATGTACAAAGTTAGATCTCTCTCTCACTCTCTCAACGCTATACCTGTTGCAGTCTACACTCTTACAACGGAATATACTACATATATATTATATATATATATATACAAGTTTAAAGACCGTTTTCTCCACAGGGATTGTGGTGACAGTCTCACGTCCTAAATGGCGGCTTTCCAGGCGGATCTGTCAAGGGTTGCCTTTCTTGTCAAGTTCTTTATTTTGAGATCGGACCGGAGTACCTGATCCCATATCATTCTAGGTCTACCTCTACGCGCAGTTCCACCCACGTTCACAGTCCGGCATTTCCTCACCCAGATCTGATCATCCATTCTCTCCACATGTCCAAACCAATCAAGTTGGCTCGTGCACATTACTTCACTGACACACTGACACCCAGACGCCTTCTTAATTCCTCGCTCGATACCCCGTCCCTGAGATTAACCCCACACATCCATCTCACCATTCTCTTCTCATTCTGTTCTATTCTATCGATATCCTCCACTTTACCCGGCCACGTCTCCGAAGTATAGGTCATCGCACTCCTAACACACGAGGTATACACCTTCCCTCTAAGGTGTGGTGGGAGCCCTCTCATGGTCAAGGATTGGCAGCAGCTCTCTAACTTTCCAGCGTTACACTGTCGAAATCAATACTAACAGGAGGGGCATTTAACACAAGATCTCCCTTGCACACTGCTCATTCAAAAAATTTGATTCTTGTCAAAGGTCCTCTAGCTCCACTACATATCTTATGTACCCAGTCACTACAGACGCAACATTGGATTGTGTTACTTCCCACACCCTTCTCACATACTGCGCATGGATAGTCGCCGCTTTATTCCAAAGTTCCACGCCCTACTCCAATAATCATGACCTTTGTTTTATCTATGGTATTTGCTGTAACCTCCCTCCATCTTTTGAACTTTGCCTCTGCTTCCTGTGCACTATCTGCTATAAGAACTAGATCGTTTGCATATAACAGCTCCCATGGGAGTCGTGTCTAAAGTCCATTAACAGAGCCTCCAGGACCATCACAAATAGTAATGGGCTCAGCACTGAACTTTGGAGAGCTCCAACTTTCACTGGGAGCTCTTCGCTCAGGCCACCATTCACTCTAACTACTGCCCGTCACCCCTCATACATTCTCATATCACTCGCACTAGCCTCTCTTCTACTCCGAGTTTTCTCATAGCCCACTGCATTACTGTACTTCCCTGGACATCTGGTCAAAGGCCTTCTCCAAGTCTACACAAACTAGGTATAACTCCCTGTTTTTATCTCTCTCTCTCTATATATATATAAATATATCTATCTATCTATATATCTATATCTATCTATCTCTCACTCTCTCTCTCTCTCTCTCTCTCTCTCTTGCTCTCATATATATATATATATATATATATATATATATATATATATATATATACTGTATATATATATATGTATATATGTAATGTGTGTGTGTACACTATACACGCACACAGCTGGCAGTAGGTAGCATACTACTCGATGTGAAAGGTTAATAAGAAGGTTAAGATCTCAATTAGCAACACTTCCATTTATATGCTAAGTTTTATTAACACCTTTACTGTCACAATACTTTCTAAAATTGAGTAATAACGTTTAGTGCTGGCCAGGGTATGATATTAATGGTTTTGTTGAGCTGTTAGTTACCATGGTTACGTTTTGTTTGCCTTTAGCTTAGAGATCACTCCTGACCTGAATTATATAGTTAAGGGGGTATGGCAAATGTTTGTGGACCCCCTTCTCCCTCGGGTTTAGCCCCATTAGTTTTCAGATTGTAAGACGTTCCGTCAATTAGTTTGGCGATATTAACAACATTCGCCCCATT
This sequence comes from Paralithodes platypus, assembly GCA_032716605.1. Classification (NCBI taxonomy): domain Eukaryota; kingdom Metazoa; phylum Arthropoda; class Malacostraca; order Decapoda; family Lithodidae; genus Paralithodes; species Paralithodes platypus. The sequence continues at coordinate 29,261,406 of CM064543.1, read as the reverse complement.
TCGTTGCCATTTTAAGACTTTTCGAGTCATTTAGGTGTCAAGTTTTTTCCTAGCGAGCGATTGCGAGCCTGAAATTTTTCTACGGAAAATTGTGCAAATATATTTTGAAGGTGGATCTAAGGGGTGTTTTTTAAAGCTTGATGGAGGTCTAGCGAGGACATTAAAAAGTAAATTATTAAAAAAATATATGTATACCAAAAACTACCCACTATCCCCTTAAATGTAACACTTTCTATTAAAACCCTTTCCTGATATTTGCGACCACAGGATAGGCAGCACTATTAGCAACTTAGTACACTCGGATGCCATAGTATCCACTAAGAGATATTGGACCTCATCTATTTTTAATTATGGAAGTATATTTCTGAAAATTAATTTATGAATATAATTTTCTATGCATCTACTATGAAAATATAGACAATCTTTATTGAAATGCAAGTTCTATCCAAAAAATAATTATACTATATATAATTGAGCAAATGAAATGATAGGGGGCCCACGAATGTTTATGAGTGGGCTAGAGACTATGGCATTCGAGTGTACCATAAATTAGCGGTAACACCCCTTCGATATCACTATAGTCTGGGGGTTTTCTCAGCTGATGGTAAATTGCCATGTGTTCATTTTGATTACTCAGCTATTACGAAGATTTTGTATCCAAGTATGTTGCTAATTATGAAAACTTAACATTTACATGATGCAGATGTATAATAATTTGGTACTTTTCTATTAACTATCGAGAAATCAGTAGCTAAGGGATTCACTTTCCCATCAGCTGAAATATTACCGACTATAAGTAATTTGCCGCCTCAGTGTCGTAATTCAGAGGTAAAATACTGCTAAGGAACTGTAATATTAATGGGTTTATTGTACTGGAAGTTTAAGGCCTTCTATTGTTTATTATGCGGCTAGTTGTAATAATGTAGATAATACAAAGGACACTGCCAAACAGAGAAGGTTACGAGCCAGTAAAGATGGTAAACTAAAAATACTTTCTAACGGAAAGCAAACTTGTTTGGTGGACAGTGATGGTGTGTGTGTGAGCCTAAGGTCTATATATAGCATAAACCAGAAAAGACACCTCAGATCCTACTACTGTTCAATTTATCTTCTAACACCTTCACTACTATTACACCATTTTCTATTATGACTATTAGTAGACTATTTTATTTAGCTTAGAAAGGAACTGTTAATGAAAAGAGGCGCATTAAGGCCAAGGCTGCCCCTTAGATTTATAGAAGTAAGTTTTTAAGGGTTAGTTTGGAAGGGTTCTGTGGAGGCAGAGGTGGAGTGGCGGTTAGTACAGGTGACACAATAATAATGCATCGTTCGGAAATGCTCAGATTAATAAAACACAACTTAATAATAATCAAACAAAATAATATCCCCCAAAACGTTAAGAAGTGTATAGTTGTAGTTGTGCACAGGTGAACGAGTATTTTTGTGAGGTACTGTACATTTCACCATGGTTAGTGAGTGCAGTGCAGCCTCATCACCCAGCCAGTTTGTCCTCCCACACCCAACACAAGGCTACTAGCCTTATTAAAGGGGTAGTGCTTGTTTTCTGGTCTATATATTTATTTATTTATTTATTTTCGAGTTTCCTCGCTAGACCTTCATCAAACTTAGAAAAACACCCCTTAGACCCCCTCTCAAGATAAATTTGTAAATTTGTCGGTAACAAAAAAAATCCCGACCGAAGGCCGGTTCCTTCTAAAAATTAGAGGCTCGCCATTGCTCGCCAGGAAACAAATTGACACCTAAAGGGCACGAAAGGTCTTAATATTGAAAAAAAAAAAAAAATAGGCTAATGGTCTAAAAATCACCAAATTAACGAAACGAACTCCTTAAAACCTCAAAACTAATATTGTCAGTATAAGGGAGAAGGGGGTCTGCAAGAAGCGAGTACTACCCCATTAATGGCTCCCGGCTCCAGCACCTTAATTATTCACTACCGCTCACTGGTTACCTCAGTGGCTGGCATCTATCACTTCAATGGTCATCATGCACTTCCACGTGTAAATGCTCTTCGTCCTATTATTGTGACTAATTATTATGTTCTATCCAACAACCAACTATATTCCTAAAATCGATTAATGAAATATTACAAACACATGTGGCAGTCCATGGATTCGAACCCAGGACGCTCACACCGAATATCAACACCTTATGCATTACACCACGAAGGCAGTTAAAGAATGGTGGACACTGCCTACGATTTATTATGCAACTTCGAATCCTGCATATCAATCTAAGCATGTACACACATCCCAACTGCAACTCATGTAGGCTATGCATATGTGAATGGAAAGAGCAATTAATGGGGCCTTAACCACTAGGGAAGGCCTCTCGATAAATTACTCCTGAACCAATATCAATTATTATGTTCTATCCAACAACCAACTCTACTCCTAAAATCGATTAATGAAATATTACAAACACATGTGGCAGTCCGTGGATTCGAACCCAGGACGCTCACACCGAAGATCAACACCTTATGCATTACACCACGAAGGCAGTTAAAGAATGGTGGACACTGCCTACGATTTATTATGCAACTTCGAATCCTGCATATCAATCTAAGCATGTACACACATCCCAACTGCAACTCACGTGTCTGCAAGAAGCGAGTACTACCCCATTAATGGCTCCCGGTTCCAGCACCTTAATTGTTAACTACCGCTCACTGGTTACCTCAGTGGCTGGCATCTATCACTTCAATGATCATCATGCACTTCCACGTGTAAATGCTCTTCGTCCCATTATTGTGACTAATATTAGACTTTTCACCCTATTCAAATATCGAATATCTTCTTGGCGAGCGATTCCTGGTGAGCGTAGCAAGTCTGAATTTATGAGAATTTGGCCTCCAGGCCAGGATATGTTTGTACCAAATGTTTTACACATTTATCTTCAGGGGGGGGGGAGGGTCTGGTGGCCATGTTTTTTATAGCTTGTAGAGGGTCTGGGTCTCAAACTAAATAACACAATATTCAAATTGCATACATAATCAAACCCCTCACTAATAATATTAAGACCATGCCAATAACCTCCCAAAGGATCCGCTGAGCTATTATATTATACACCTCACTCTTGGCTCTACACCACAGTCACCCTCGCTCAGTGTTGGTCACCTCTATCTTGCTCTGTTAACCCCTTCTCTACCGGCACCGTCCTTTTAACATTATTCTGGCTACTATTAGACGATTTTATTCAGTTTAAAAAGTGCCTCCAGCAATTAACACGCTTTGAAATATCTCATTTAACCCTTTTCACTACCACAGATTTTGTTTAAGGTGCACACAATAGTCTAAATATAGCTAAAATAAACTTAAAAGATACGTCACCGGTACAGAAGGGGTTAACCGCTTCACCAGTACAGAAGGGGTTAACCGCTTCACCAGTACAGAAGGGGTTAACCGCTTCACCAGTACAGAAGGCGTTAACCGCTTCACCAGTACAGAAGGGTTTAACCGCTTCACCAGTACAGAAGGGGTTAACCGCTTCACCAGTACAGAAGGCGTTAACCGCTTCACCAGTACAGAAGGGGTTAACCGCTTCAGTACAATGGGCTTATTTTGACTTTTAAGGCTCACATTAGACGATTATACACAGTTTAAGAAGGAACTATGTTATTCAGAGGGTTTATTGAGATTGCATTTACCCCTTGGAGTCTTAGAAGTAGATTATCAACTAAATAAAATCGTCTGATGGTAACCAGAATCAGCTAAACATTGACGCCATCGTGCTGAAGGGGTTAAATATTACGCATTCACTCCCGCTCTTTGGTTAGCTCAGTGTGTGTGGTTCATTTGGTTAGCTCAGTGTGTGTGGTTCATTTGGTTAGCTCAGTGTGTGTGGTTCATTTTCTGACACCCCTTCTTCCTCATATTTAGCCCTATTAGTTTTCAGATATTGAGACGTTCGGCCCAATAGTTGGGCGATTTTCAGACCTTTCGCCCCATTTATTTGTCAATATTTAGACTTTTCGTGTCATATACAGTAGGTGTTGAGCTTTTCCTGGCGAGCGATAGCGATCCTATATTTAAGGAGGGACCGAACTGCAGCCGGTACATTTGTCTACCGAAAAATGAACTAATATATCTAGAAGGGGGATTTTGGGGGTGTTTTTTTAAGCTTGATGGAGGTCTAGGGAGGAGATTGAAAAATATATATATACAATGAAAACATCGACCAAAACATGACCCCTTCCCCCTTAATCACTCCCAGATGTCCTTCCTACGCTGTTAAACAATATCCCAATGTTTATGGTCACAGGCCAATGTTTTATTATAGTTTACTCCTGGGCATTTACATCAACTTACGAAGGACATGTTAGAGTTACAAGTGATTTTCGACAGTCTACTATACAACATTTCACTAATATGACGTCT